>JAVSCE010013471.1:0-437769 GCA_032199065.1 Smutsia gigantea
TTCACTGAGCATAATAGACTCTAGCTCCATCCATGTTGTTGCAAATGGTAGGATTTGTTTTCTTCTTATGGCTGAATAATATTCCATTGTGTATATGAACCACATCTTCTTTATCCATTCATCTACTGATGGACACTCAGGTTGCTTCCATTTCTTGGCTATTGTAAATAGTGCTGCAATAAACATAGGGGTGCATCTGTCTTTTTCAAACTGGGCTGCTGCATTCTTAGGGTAAATTCTAGGAGTGGAATTCCTGGGTCAATGGTATTTCTATTTTGAGTTTTTTGAGGAACCTCCATACTGCTTTCCACAATGGTTGAACTAATTTGCATTCCCACCAGCAGTGTAGGAGGGTTCCCTTTTCTCCACATCCTCGCCAACATTTGTTGTTGTTTGTGTTTTGGATGTTGGCCATCCTCACTGGTGTGAGGTGATATCCATTGTGGTTTTAATCTGCATTTCTCTGATGATTAGCGATGTGGAGCATCTTTTCATGTGCCTGTTGGCCATCTGAATTTCTTCATTGGAGAAGTGTCTATTCATGTCCTCTGCCCATTTCTTAATTGGATTATTTGCTTTCTGTTTGTTAAGGTGCATGAGTTCTTTATATATTTTGGATGTCAACCCTTTATCAGATACGTTTTTTATGAATATATTCTCCCATACTGTAGGATGTCTTTTGTTCTACTGATGGTGTCCTTTGCTGTACAGAAGCTTTGCAGCTTGATATAGTCCCACTTGTTCATTTTTGCTTTTGTTTCCTTGCCCGGGGAGATATGTTCATGAAGAAGTTGCTCATGTTTATGTCCAAGAGATTTTTGCCTATGTTTTTTTGTAAGAGTTTTATGGTTTCATGACTTACATTCAGGTCTTTGATCCACCTTGGGTTTACCTTTGTGTATGGGGCTAGACAGTAGTCCAGTTTCATTCACTTACATGTAGCTGTCCAGTTTTTCCAACACCAGCTGCTGAAGAGACTGTCATCTCCCCATTGTATATCCAAGGCACTTTTATCAAATACTAATTGACTGTATATGTTTGGGTTAATGTTTGGATTTTCTATTCTGTTCCACTGGTCTGTGGGTCTGTTTTTGTGCCAATACCAAATTGTCTTGATTACTGTGGCTTTGTAGTAGAGCTTGAAGTCAGGGAGTGTAATTCCCCCTGTTTTATTCCTCCTTCTCAGAATTGCTTTGGCTATTTGGGGTCTTTTGTGGTTCCATATGAATTTTAGAATTATTTATCCAGTTCATTGAAGAAAGCTGTTGGTATTTTGATAGGGATTGCATTGAATCTGTAGATTGCTTTAGGTAGTATAGCCATTTTGACAATATTTATTCTTCCTAGCCAAGAGCATGGCATGCATTTCCATTTGTTAGTGTCCTCTTTAATTTCTCTTAGGAGTGTCTTGTAGTTTTCAGAGTACAGGTCTTTCACTTCCTTCGCTAGGTTTATTCATAGGTATTTTATTCTTTTTGATGCAATTGTGAATGGAATTGTTTTTCTGATTTCTCTTTCTGTTAGTTCATCATTAGTGTATAGGAAAGCAACAGATTTCTGTGTGTTAGTGTTAATTTTGTATCCTGCAACTTTGCTGAATTCAGATATTAGTTCTAGCAGTTTTGGAGTGGAGTCTTTAGGGTTTTTTATTTACAGTATCATGTCATCTGCAAATAGTGACAATTTGACTTCTTCTTTACCAATCTGGATGCCTTGTATGTCTTTGTTTTGTCTGATTGCTGTGGCTAGGACCTCCAGTACTATGTTGAATAACAGTGGAGAGAGTGGGCATCCCTGTCTTGTTCCCGATCTTAGATGAAAAGCTTTCAGCGTCTCGCCGTTAAGTATGATGTTAGCTGTGGGTTTGTCATATATAGCCTTTATGATGTTGAGGTACTTGCCGCCTATACCCATTTTGTTGAGAGTTTTAATCAGGAATGGATGCTGAATTTTGTCAAATGCTCTTTCAGCATCTATGGAGATGATCATGTGGTTTTTGTTCTTCTTTTTGTTGATGTGGTGGATGATGTTGATGGATTTTCGAATGTTGTACCATCCTTGCATCCCTGGGATGAATCCCACTTGATCATGGTGTATGATCCTCTTGATGTATTTTTGAATTCGGTTTGCTAATATTTTGTTGAGTATTTTTGCATCTACGTTCATCAGGGATATTGGTCTGTAATTTTCTTTTTTGGTGAGGTCTTTGCCCGGTTTTGGTATTAGAGTGATGCTGGCTTCATAGAATGAGTTTGGAAGTATTCCCTCCTCTTCTATTTTTTTTTTTTTTTTAAGGAGAATCAGTGTTATTTCTTCTCTATATGTCTGGTAGAATTCAGAGGTGAATCCATCAGGCCCAGGGGTTTTGTTCTTGGGTAGTTTTTTGATTACCGATTCAATTTCGTTGCTGGTGATTGGTCTGTTTAGTTTTTCTGTTTCTTGCTTGGTCAGTCTTGGGAGGTTGTATTTTTCTAAGAAGTTGTCCATTTCTTCTATGTTTTCCAGCTTGTTAGCATATAGATTCTCATAATATTCTCTTAGGTTTCTTTGTATTTCTGTGGGGTCCGTCGTGATTTTTCCTTTCTCATTTCTGAGTCTGTTTATGTGTGTAGATTCTCTTTTTCTCTTAATGAGTCTGGCTAGGGGTTTATCTATTTTGTTTATTTTTTCAAAGAACTAGCTCTTGGTTTTACTGATTTTTTCTATTGTTTTATTCTTCTCAATTTTATTTATTTCTTCTCTAATCTTTATTATGTCCCTCCTTCTGGTGACTTTGGGCCTCATTTGTTCTTCTTTTTCCAATGTCAGTAATTGTGTCTTTAGACTATTCATTTGGGAATGTTCTTCCTTCTTTAAATAGGCCTGGATTGCAATATACTTTCCTCTTAGAACTGCCTTTGCTGCGTCCCACAGAAGTTGTGGCTTTGTGTTGTTGTTATTAGTCTCCATATATTCTTTGATTTCTGTTTTGATTTGGTCGTTAACCCATTGATTAATTAGGAGAGTGTTGTTAAGTCTCCATGTATTTGTGAGCCTTTTTGATTTCTTTCTAAAATTTATTTCTAGTTTTATACCTTGGTGATCTGAGAAGTTGGTTGGTAGGATTTCAATATTTTTGAAATTACTGAGGTTCTTTTTTTGGCCTAGTATGTGGTCTATTCTGGAAAATGTTCCATGTGCACTTGAGAAGAATGTGTATCCTGTTGCTTTTGGGTGTAGAGTTCTGTAGATGTCTGTTAGGTCCATCTGTTCTAGTGTGTTGTTCAGTGCCTCTGTGTCTTTACTTATTTTCTGTCTGGTTGATCTGTCCTCTGGAGTGAGTGGTGTGTTGAAGTCTCCTAAGATGAATGCATTGCTGTCTATTTCCTCCTTTAATTCTGTTAGTATTTGTCTCACATATGCTGGCACTCCTGTGTTGGGTGCATATATATTTATAATGGTTATATCTTCTTGTTGGACTGACCCCTTTATCATTATGTAATGTCCTTCTTTATCTTTTGCTACTTTCTTCGTTTTGAAGTCTATTTTGTCTGATACAAGTACTGCCACACCTGCTTTTTTCTCTTTGTTGTTTGCATGAAATATCTTTTTCCATCCCTTCACTTTTAGTATGTGTATATCTTTGGATTCGAGGTGAGTTTCTTGTAGGCAGCATGTAGATGGGTCTTGCTTTTTTATCCATTCTGTTACTCTGTGTCTTTTGATTGGTGCATTCAGTCCATTTACATTTAGGGTGATTATTGATAGGTATGTACTTATTGCTATTGCTGGCTTTAGATTCGTGGTTACCAAGGGTTCAAGGGTTGCTTCTTTACTATCTAACAATCTAACTTAACTTTCTTGTTAAGTTATTGTAAACACAGTCTGATGTTTCTTTATTTCTCTCCTTCTTATTCCTCCTCCTCCATTCTTTCTATACTAGGTGTTTTATTCTTTGCCTTTAGTTAGTATTTAGATGGTCTGCTTTCTTTGCTATGATTTTATTTTCTCTGGTGACATCTTTTTAGCCTTAGGTGTGCTTCCATCTAGAGCAGTCCATTTAAGATATCCTGTAGTGGTGGTTTATGAGAGGCAAACTCTCTCAACTTTCGTTTGTCTGGAAATTGTTTAATCCCTCCATCATATTTAAATGATAATCGTGCTGGATACAATATTCTTGGTTCGAGGCCCTTCTGTTTCATAACGTTAAATATATCATGCCATTCTCTTCTGGCCTGTAAGGTTTCTGTTGAGAAGTCTGATGATAGTCTGATGGGTTTTCCTTTGTAGGTGATCTTTTTTCTCTCTCTAGCTGCCTTTAATACCCTGTCTTTATCTTTGATCTTTGCCATCTTAATTATTATGTGTCTTGGTGTTGTCTTCCTTGGGTCCCTTGTTTTGGGAGATCTATGAGCTTCGGTGGACTGCGAGACTACTTCCTTCCCCAGCGAGGGAAAGTTTTCAGCAATTATTTCTTCAAAGACACTTTCTATCCCTTTTTCTCTCTCCTCTTCCTCTGGTACTCTTATAATGCGACTATTGTTCCGTTTGGATTGGTCACACAGTTCTCTTAATATTCTTTCATTCCTAGAAATCCTTTTATCTCTCTCTGCCTCAGCTGCTCTGTACTCCTGTTCTCTGTTTTCTATTCCATTAACAGTCTCTTGCATCTCATCCAGTCTGCTGTTAAGCCCGTCAATCGCTTGTCTGATTTCTGCATTGTCTTTCCTCAGTTCCCTCACTTCCTCCTTCAGCTCTTGCACATTTCTCTGTAGGTCCATCAGCATGGTTATGACTTTTATTCTGAATTCATTTTCAGGAAGACTGTGCATTTCCATCCCTTCAGACTCCCTCTCTGGGGTTGTGTGGTTGATTTTGGTCTGAACCATATTCGTCTGTCTTTTCATGGCTGTTGAATTGGTCACTGATAGTTGCCACGTATGTCAGCTGGGCTCTTTAAGACTTTAAAAAGAGAAGAAAAAAAAAGAGAAAAAAAAGAAAAAAAAGAAGAAAGAAAGAAAGAAAGAAAAAGAGAAAAAAGAAAGAAAAGAAAAAACAAAAACAAAACAAAAAACAAAACCAAACAAAACAAAAAAATGCCCACCGGACGTAGATTCTGTGGGAATGCTGTAGGTGGCGCTATTGCCCCACTATTCCACAGCTGTGACTGCGCCGCTCCGCAGGGCCCTTTATCGCTCTGGCAGGGGTGGGAACGAATAGGAGGCTGTTGATCTCAGTGAGAAGTGGAAGTATGGCTACGCTTCCTCAGTCACCAGCTAAGGCATCTGAAACTCCCCTGGACTCCCAGCCTGCTGGGCTGAGTGTGCTGGGGCGATCCGTCTCCTCCGCTGGGCTCGTGTCTGTTTACGACCACTGAAGAAAGCACGTGCTTTTTTTTTTCCCCTTCCCGGGAGCCGGCTGCAAGCACCCTGGCGTGTTCCCCGCTCTGATTCTGCCCCTCTGTCTCTCCAATCTCCGCTGCACTGCGCAATGTGGGTCAGCGCTCCCTGCACGGATCACCGGGGCTGGCTACTTCGCGGGGTGTACTTCCACTCCCTCCCAGCTCTGAATCCTCTCCTCCCGCCGGTGAGCTGGGGTGGGGGAGTGCTCGGGTCCTGCCGGGTCGCAGCTCCATATCTTACCCACCTCTTGGGGTGCCGAGTGCTCTCAGGTGTAGCTGCACGCTGTGCGCTTTCCTGTGTATTCTCGTCTCTCTTTTAGGAATAGATGTATTTGCTGTGTTTTCGTAGATAAATATAGTGTTGGGAGGAGATTTCTGCCGCCCTGCTCACACCGCCATCTTCCCGGAAGTCCCCCAGTAGGGTTTCTTGATGGCCCTGCTCATCAGTCCAGAAATATGACCAACCAATTTATAATCCCATCTGCTCATGGGGAACTCCCAGTCAACCTTCCGATTCCCACATTCATCAGTACGAATGGACAACCTGATCACCACACTTTCGAGAAAAGCCTAGAGCATCACAGAAAAAGACCAAGACAGACAGATTAAACCTGAAGGAAACAGATACTTCAGGAAACTGGAGAAAAAAAATTGAAAAACAACACAAACAAAAAAGCCACCTTAATTCATACTCTCAGAGAGACTCATAAAGATTACATGCTCAGAAAGCAAGAATGTGATGCTTTGAAAGATTTTTAAAATAAGAGAACTTTGGTAGTTAAAAATATGACTGCCAAAATAAAAAAATTAATTAAAAAATGAATGAAAAATAGTCAAGGAAATCTCCTAAAACCTAGAAAAAGGACAAAGACCCAGGAAGGCAACTATTATATTAATACAAACACAGAGCCCCTTCTAAGAATGAGACCCAGTTTCACTGGTTCTGCAGCTATCTGCCCGATCCCTGTAACTGCCCAGCCCCTACATGGCTTTCTCCACTTATCAGCCTGGCCTCCAAAGTGCAGCCTCTGAAGACCTCACAAAATCAATTACCACAACTTCTTAACTAAGGTTACCTGAAAGCTTACTTAACTCAAACTTTACAGAAGACACCTAGACCAGCCTGACAGAGTAAAACCAGGACTCTAAGTTTTAGCTCCTTTATCTCAGCATAGCCATATCTTTCCTGATCTAGCCTTCTGTGCATCACACAGACATTCTCTTGTATTGCAGACATCCTCCCTCTTGGAGTCATCTTCCCTTTTTTTAAAGTATAAAAATTTCTTTGTCTGTTGGAGATAAAACTCAGTTTTTGTGTATCTGAAAATGTCATTATTCCCTTATTACTAAATTATATTTTAACTGAGTTTAAAATTCTAGGTTGGTAATCATTTTCTCTCAGCAGTTTAAGATAAGAGTCCATTGTCTTGCGGTTTCCAGAGTTGCTGTGGGGAAGTGCCGCTTCCAGTCTAATAGCGTTCCTTGAAGGCAATCCATTTCTATATGATTGATTTTAAGATCTTTTTTGTCTTTGGTGTTTATTATACTATTATACTCCAATTCGCCTGGATAAGGCATTAAGAAAGAAAAATTCTACTTGGGATTTGCTCTGACTTCTAAATCTAAAAATTCATGTTTTTCAATATTTTTGGAAATTTTTAGCATTACTTCCTCAAGTATTGCTTCTCCATATAGGTATTTTAGATCTTCTCATCCTGTTCCATTTCTTTAGTTTTCCTATTTTTCATCTTTGTCTTCCTATGCTGAAATCTGTGTAATTTCTTCAGCTTTATCCCCATTTACTAAATCTGTCTTCAACTATGTCTACCTTGTTGTTTAACCTGTCGATTGAGATTTCACTGATTATATATTTAAGTACTTTTCCAATTATTTGATTCTTTCTTCATAGGGTTTTTAGTCTTGTTTTCTATTCTAATATCTAAAGCTCCACTCTAGTTCTGCCGCTCTTTTATTCTGCTCTCTTGTTCATGGTTTATTTCCTATGTTTTTAAGTTTTGGATTCTCAGCTCATGTCTGGAGAGGTTTTATCTGCGGGAATCCTGAGCTATGGCTGGGATGAAGGTAGGTATATTCAAAGAGAATATGTAATGACTTCTGCCAAGTATCTGGGAACACTACCAACCTACGATCGCTTTAAAATAATTTCTTTTCTTGGAATTTCCCGGACTACAGATGTCAAGTAAATTCAAACAAACTTCTGTCCCCAGCCCACCCAAATTCTTCAACAATGAAACCCTTTAGGTGAGCACACAGAGTTGGATCATATTCAAATCCCTGTGGACCTTGTGTTTTCCTTTCCTCAGGCTCTTGCTCAGGATATTCCCTCTGCCCACATCTGTGTCTCCTTCCTGTACCCTTTACTCCTTTTAGTAGTTAAATTTGGGGTGGGGTGAAATTCTACCTCATTACTCCAGGCCTTTTCATATGCCCAGTCTCTCTCCTCATCTTCCCCCACCAATCACCCTAGTGAGGAGTGGTCTGTCTTTCTTTTGAACCACTATAATTCTTTTTACCCATGCTATTAAAGTGAACCAAATAATGCCTAGTATTTGAATTAAACGTTTGGGTGTTTCTTCTTCTCTATTCAATTCCTGAAAATCAGGACCATCTTTTGAGTCTCCACAGCTCTAACACAATGCTTTATGCTTGTGCAAACAAACAGTAAATACCTGCCAAATGAGTCAATGAACATATGCAGGAGTGAAAATTCTAAAGGGAAATTAGTATGATGGGTGATATCTCCTCTCCTTCCCAAAGATGCACAAGGGCCAACCATCCGGACATTCTGATGTAAATAACCTACACCCTGCCAGTCACAGCAACAAATGCTCAGAAATATCCATTTCAAATCCTTAAGCTGCTTTGATTCCCAACTAAAATGTTAAAACTATACTCCCTATGGCAATTACCAGACAACGTTGTAGATGTATTTTTTTCCCGTTAAGCACACAAGCTTCTGAGTGAAGATACCTGAAAAATTTTAAAGTATAGCATCAGTTAATGTACAATGAATGTCACATGGCTTAAGAAAGAACAAATGTTCCTATATTCTGACATCTGCATAACTTATTGAGCCAATAAAATGACAGAAATCTATTTCCCTATTTGTCCCCCCAAACTCAAAACACAAATATATAGAACATAAGTTGGCACTCCAGCTGACTCAATGAAAACTCAACATTGACCTGTAATTTTGCTTAGTTTTTTAAGGGAGTGCCACCATGTGGAGAATGCTTTTACTACACTTTAACATAGGTATTAATAGGATGGGTTATATTTGAAAGCAGGGGAAGGAACAAATTATCTAGGCCCAATATGTTACAAAATAGAGCCCATATTGTGTAGGATAACTCATAACAGATCACTCTGGCAATGAGCAAATTTTAGAGTTAAGATGTTATCTGTTTCTTTCAGGAGGATTCAGAACATGATCCTCATTTCATAAGTCTGAGACCCAGAGTCAATCACCCATTATTTTCTCAAGGTCCTACTCAGAAGTTTGTCAACAACCATCTTTTCTCTCCCTGAGCCAACAGTAAAGCATCTGTTGTGCCCGGCCAGACCCACTTTCCATGCTGTGGTCATGTGGCTGCTCTGGTTGTTCAGCATGAGCGGAGCAAGCTGGCAGGGGGTGCGGGGGGAGGTCAAGTGTGCTTGGTATGTATCTGTGGAATGCCACGGGCCACATTCTTCAGAGTGCACCAATGCATGCCACAACCCCGGCGCCCGCACTTCAGAAGCTCCTGGGCAGCGGTTTCTCCAGGACCCTGGGAAACTTGTGGGCGATGACCTGCCCCCACTTGGGCTCCATTCTGCCAAATACAATCTGATGAATTCACCCAAGTCTTTGCTTTTTTATCTTGCCTCTCCTTGGGGACGCACTCAAAAGCTGACCAACACCCAGATCTTGTGACAGTTTCCCTGTCTAACTCTGCTGATGAACGGTTTTTACACCAGGCCCACATACAAGAGTGATTCTTTGGGTCAGTGACAGGGTTGGGAAAACCTTGCAGACTATTATACCCCAATAGATTTATGTACCTTTCAAAGATTCCAACATTGGTTAAAGCACTAAAACTGTGGCATAAAGAAGAAAGCAAAAAGGGCTCTTGGGGGACCTAAGAGGCATATTAGAAACACAGGGGCTGTCAGGTCGAATTATGGCTCTAGCCCACCAAATGACTTGGATTTCTTCCCTTACAAAGAAAGAAATACTGATCTGCTATTGTCAGCACACAGGTAAATGTATCTACCAGAAACACCTTCCAGAGGGGCAGTTCACAATTATGTATCAAAAGCCTTCAGAGTATCTATTCTTTTGATGCAAAAATCCTACTTCTAGAAATTTATTGTAAGTAAATGATAAGAAGATACAAAAATGGGTCGTGAAGAAAATTCTAGGAAGAAAAACTTCCAACAACTTAAGTGCTCATCAATAGAGGATTAGGAGAATTAAGTCGTGGCATATTCAGATCTATCATACATGATTTCCATCCTGCTCCATTTTTACACAGTATTCCCTCCTCTTACAAGAACTGCAGAGAAGTGAGTGAGTAGCACCCAGGTTTCCCCTGGGTTGCTGGCTGTCATACTCTCATAACCACACCAAAACCTCTCATCGCACATCTAAAAACCACCCTGGGATGCTGATAAAGGCTATGGACCTCCTCACCAAAATAAAACAAAAGAACATGTGAACACACAAATGTTTGTATATATTTTCAGAAAGGCCTAGAATTCCAAAAAGCATATAGGTCAAGTTTAAAAATAAAAAATCACCCTGACAAGGTAACAAAGTCTGAATATGGGCAACTCTGGCCCAAAAGTAAAGAGGTGGGAGAACTTTAGTCTTTGGAATGGTTGGCTAATCAGGCAGACAGGTATGAAGCTCTACTCGTATCCTCTAAAATGATCAAATCACTCCAAACCCAAGGTGTCAGAAACACAAAACAGAATATATTTGACCTCACATATAATAAGCACAAGGAAATAGTGTGCCACAAGGAATGGGCAATCTGTTCAGATTTCCAAGGTTTTTGGATAAAAGAAAAGCATACTCTCCCTAATGGAAGAGGGAAACTTTAACATGAGAAATGATAAGCAACAGAATTTGGTCTGAACCAGAAGACCCAGATATATGTTCCCTATCAGGAGTAATGAAACAAAACAACTTGAAAAGCTCTAGGGAGATGCATGGTACACAAAAGCCTCACTTCACAAGATAAGAGCTCAGCCCTTACTTTCTCCACTGGTTTCTGGGTAAGCTCAGCTATGCTACTGGAGAAGAAAATCTCCCTACAGGGCACAATGATGACCACATCCTGGCCTCTGGAGCTGGGCTTACCTGGACTCTGCCCCACTCCCCACCACAACTGTCTCCACTCATCAGCCTGCCCACTCAGGACTTTCATATAACTGTCCCTTTTCCTAGAATGTTCTTACCTCTCCAAAGCCTGCTCATCAGTCCAGTCCTGGCTTAAACGTCTCCTCCTCAGGGAAGCCATTCCTGTCCTTCTCCTGCTCCCATTATGTTAGACTCATTCTCCCCTCATGCTGGCAGAAGGGGTAGTAGTGGTGGTAATGACAACACACAATCACAACTAAGATATCTGAATGCTTACTTCTGAGGGCTTTTCCTCATTCACCTTACATGCATTATTTCATTTACACCTCACTGTAAAACCCAAGGATGGGGGTGCCATTATGATACTCATTTTACAGCAGCCTGGGGGCGGTCCATGAGCAAGAAGTCAAGCCTTCCTGCTAACAGTGCTGCCTTGCCAGGCCTGTGAGGGTGCCACCTTGGAAGCAGCAGCCCCAGTCAAGCCATCAGATGATGCAGCCCCCAGCCAACATCTAGATTGCCATCTCAGTAGAGACCACAAACCAGAACCATCCAGCTAATCCACTTGCCTGCAGACACTGTGAGGTAATACATATTTGCTGTTTTAAGCCACTACATTTTGAGGTGATTCATCATGCAGAAAAAGATGGCTAATACTGATGGGAAAACTGAGACTCAGAATGTAAGCAGCTCACAGTTACACAACTTGAAAGTGTTAGAACCAAAAATTTTTAATTCTGCTTGTTTGACTCTAGAGCCTGAGCTCTTAACCATGACACTGTGCAGCCTCTTCCATATAAGGATTAATGCCCCAATAGATCTCACAAAGGCAAGAATCATAACTGTCTTTTTTAATGCTGTGAACCCACCAAACACCACTACAATATACCCAGCATATTACAGATATTTGTCAAAAGAATGAATAAATGGAGTGGATGAAATGAAAATTACAAAAAGGTGAAGAGTGGATTATAGCTAACATGTTCTACTCTATACTTCGCTAAATTAAATTTCCTACAATGTACTTGTGCTATGGGGTTCACCTCACTGAAAATCAATTTAAACTGAGACCTGAAAAAAAAAGAAAGTGAATTACCCAAACGTCCCAGGGCAGAGGAACTAGAAAGCAGTGCAAAGGCCCTGTGGTTGAAACAGATCACCGTATTCAAGAAAAAGATGGACCAACGTGGCTGTGAGGGGGTGCTGGGACACAGACCAGATCTCAGGTAGGCATCTGGCTTTTAGTTGAAGTCAAATGAGAAGCTACTGGAGGGCTTTAAGTGGAGAGCAATATGATCTCATTTGCATTCCTGAAAATATTCAGGTCTCTGTAGGAAAAATAAGTTGTAAAGCAGAGAGACTAAAAGCAAGAGTATCAGTAGGGAGGCTATTACACAAGCCCAGACAAAGGGATTAATTTGATGAAACAATTCCTGTAAAGTGTTTAACACACTACCCAACACACTGCACATACCCAATAATTGTTATTTTTTCTTTGTAAATGCTCAGTTTGAAAATCACTATAAAGTGCATACACATGCACACAACACAAAATTAAAAATTACTATGTTCTATATTCCATGGCATGGAAAAATGCTCACGACATACTGTTAGTTTTTTTTTTAAAGCAAATAAACAAAAGCAGTGTATCTGTATTAACCCTTCCGTGTGAGAGGGTTTCACAAAATATTTCCACAAAATTAACAGTGGTTATCTATAAGCAGTGGGATTATGGGTGATTTTTACTTTCTTCATTATCTCTTTCTATACTTCTGAATTTTCTTTTTTAATAATGGGCATTTATTCCTTTTATAGGGATATATATAAAGTTATTTTCATTCGTGGAAAAAAACTTTTCCCTCTATTAAAAAAGAAGGAATTTGAAGAAACGGCTATATCCAGTAAATGAAGATTTAAAACTATTTCAGAGTAGAACCAATGTTAACTGGGAGAGTCGTCTGGTCGCATCATGTCAGAGGAATGGCAACAGTACAAGGCAGTGTGGGGAAATGCTGCTCTCAGGACCTGAAAATGGTGAATGGCTTTGGTTAATGTCCAACAATGATGTAAAAAATATAAAATAAAAGGGGGAGTTGATGAAAACAGGATCTTTCAGCATTTCTTGATTTTGTCCTGCTGTTTCTAATAATGCTTCATAACAAACTTTCCTCCACAAAGAAGAGAAAGAAGGCTGGGAGAGACTTTAGGGTAGGGAAGGACTGCTGGTTTCAAGAAAAGACAGCTGCCACTTTACCACCTGGAAGTTGACTGTCAGATTTTAATGAAGCCAAAGACTGTGAATAGACACAAAAAAGGGGAAAAAGTAAAATTAGCCCCAAAAACTTATAAGAGAAATTTTCTTCCTTAAAAAGCCAAGAAGCAGTTTAATAAGGATTTATTATCCTAAGGTTTAAGCAGAAAAGTCATCTTTGAACATTTTTAAGTCTTTTTACAAGCATCAGTTATGCAGCCACTTGGAAAAAATCAGAATATTTCCTGCTTTCAAGACCCCTAACATTGTGAGACTTGGAAGGGTCTATGTTAAGAGGACAGAAAGAAATCTAGGAAAGCAGATCTCTTGTTGCCACACGGTGGCTTCTTTACAAACCCAAGAGGCTCAGGAATCCTAATTGATAACAATGTCCCAGTTCTTAAGCGTGTAGGTCCCCAGCACTAAACCTGACGTTAAGCAGAAACAAGAGACCAAACACGGATACTGTTTGTCCTTGGTACGGCCAAATGGCATCCAACAGCACCAGGATCTGCAGGCAAAGCCATAGCAAAGTGACCCCAATCAATCCCCAACCAAAGCATAAGGAGACAGCATTCCAACCCGGTTATCACACAACTGCAGCACGGCCTGGGGAGAGTCTTCTGAGTCTGGGACGGGAGCCTGAGACAGACTCTAAGCCAGCTTCAGCATCTGAGAATGTAGCTAGTAATACTGGCCCTGTGCGGCTATTGGGAGGATTCAGCAAGAGGCTGTATGCAAACCCCTAGAAGGATCCCAGACACACAGTGTATGCTCACCAGTTATTACAGTATGCAGCTGATATCCTGGGGAAACGCCCCTTGCTCCACAGGAGCCTGCAAGTTTTGCAGTTGCCCACAGGCCTGCACAGCCCTGGAAAACCTTTGGGAAGCATCTTATCAGGCCTCCCTCTACTCCAATGGATGAGATAATGCCCCCTCTTAGTCAGCCTCCCAAACTCAGTGACATGGGTATGATTTGGGCTGAAATAACTAGCTAGACCTGACAGCTAGTAAAGTAAAATCCAAACTCTTTGGATTTTACTTCTCAGGTTTGTCTGACTCCAGGGCCCAAACCCTTAGCCACTCTGCAAATCAAAATGGACAGAATATGCTGCACATCCCGCACAGCACCAGGCTCAGAGTAAGCACTCATATGAGATGGCACATCACCTAAGTAATATTAACAGCATCCCTCACGGAAGGTATTACTAGGCCCATTGAACAGGTAAGAGACCTGATGTAAAACTCCTGGGGTAAGAGACAGTGCTTACAGGGGGTGCCCTGGAGGGGCCAGAGCTTCTTAACTTTCTCAGTATCTTCATCAAAGTCCTCCAGCTTTTTCTATGAAATTTAGATTCTCAACCAGAAAGTGGGGCCTGTATGCTTCCCCCCACCTGGCATTTTATTCCAGGAGTCAGAGCCCTTTCCAAGTGGGCTGATCTCAGACCTGCTCTCACTGAGTTCTGAGAATGCGCTCACACCAGCCTCAGTTTCTTCATTTATAAAACTAGCTCCTAAAAGGGCCCCAAGAGGTCAAATAAAATGGCCTGGGTCCCCCTTTCTATGCAACCTTCAGTACTCCCCCACTTCCCAGGGAACAACTGTGGGGTGAGGACAGCAGGCAGCCCCAAGGGGTGCCCAGCTCTGTCCGGGCTGAGATCCCAGAGTTTTCCAAACACCCGAGTTCCACGACCATAAGTGCAAGGCAAGAAAGAGTTTTGTTTTCATTTTCTTTTAAAAAATCCCCAGACACACATACCTCAAAACCTCCTTACAGATAAGTCAAAGTGGATACAGATCAGTTATCACATATTAGAAAGCAGCCAGCCAGTGCTGACGCTGCAAAGGTCAGCAGAGGCTAGATGTGAGGACACAAAAGTTTCTTTTAGACATCCGAAGATAATTCGGCATGCAGCAACAGAAACGGCCCCTTCCCCTCAACTCCCGTAAACCCTAACTTCTCTTTGGCAAAATGCTACCAGGTTGCCTTAGACACTGTCAAGATAATCCTAAGGATGAAGAGAAAATGCTAGACTAAAATGTATTTCAATGACTTGAAAGAGAAAAACTTCCATTTATAGCAATGCTGAAAAATTCACCAACTTTGCTGTGTTTGAAGATGTAAAATGCTTCAAAAGTGGTGAAGATATAGTGACCCCCCTGAATTAGCTAATTTGAAATCTAAAGCACGCTGCAATGGCATGTGGGAGGTGAACTATCTTTCATTAGACCAAATAATTAATTAACATATCCATCCAAGGGGTGTGGGAATGTGGGTGGGGAGGGAGGGAGAAGGGGATAGAAGGGTATTATGTTTAGTACACATGGTGTGGGGGTCACGGGGAAAACTGTGTAGCACAGAGAAGGCAAACAGTGAATCTGTGTCATCTTACTACACTGATGGACAGTGACTGCATTGGCGTATGGGTGTGGACTTGATAATATGTGTAAAAGTAGTAACTGCATTGTTTTTTCATGTGAAAACTTCATAAGAGTGTATATCAATAATACCTTAATAAAAAATTTGATAAATAAATATATATATATCCATCCAAATGCAGAAGGCCGGAGAAGCAGCTCTCCCCAGGAGGAGAGCTGAACAGGAAAGCCTCAGTGCTAACTCGGTTTGTCAAAGGTCAGGGAGAAGTGAAAACACACAAAACCTCCCAAACCGAACTGTTTTCCTAAATCTGTATAAATCTGGAAGCAGGCTACAGCAGGGCACTGACTTCTATGTGTTGGTCTTTGCATTTATAAACCCATTCTTCTATATAAGGAAAGTACTTGCCCTTTTTCTCACAGAGACATGATTCCTTTGAAATACTAAATGACTTACATAATGGGCCAACTACAATTCTTTCAAGTCATATTTTAATAAATGGTAAGAGTAATCAATTCTTTTGTGTTTTGTCAAAAACGTATCCTGATACAGAAGAGTGTTTTTTTCTGTACAATGAAGCTCCTGCAAGGCACAGGTCTTGGAGAGTGTCCTTGTCCTCCTCTGTCCCCAACCTCCCTGCTGGAACAGCTGTCTAGAGGACAGAGGAGAGACCAGCCCTCCGCAGACCAGGGAGAGCAGCAGTCCAGCAGAGGCCAGCGCGGCACTGGCGCTGGCGCAGACCCGTTATTCCACAGTCCCGCTAGCCCTGGGAAAGGAGGTGTAGACCGGGTGGCAACGGCTTGAGAAATTAGAGCTTTGGTGTTACCAAGATGGAAAAACGGGGAGGAATGGTCAAAGGGCCTCCAAATTTACACACTATTACAGCTAACACATCAAACACACCTTAGGAGTGCACAGGAAAATCGTGAAGAGGTGTGGCTTACTGAAGCCACAGGAAGTTAAGTCCCACCAGGCAATTAATCTGATCATCATGACAGTGACTCTACTCTCTCCAGAGACTTCCCCAGTCATGGGGGGAACCATGAATGATGTGTAAATAAGTGATGAGTGACAAGACAAACCACTGGGGGAAGAGTGGATGGAGACTGCTAACCCAATCCCATTACTGAAGCATGCCCCAAACCAAAAACCTCACCTTCATCTGCTTAAGTCAGAACTACAAGGAACCTATTTCTATGAATGTCACTCCCATTTCTGGTCACCAGACTGAAGTTCATGGAATCCCCTTTTTCTCCTCCCCGTCTGTCCACTTGACACATCCAGGCAAGCCCACATGCCAGATGGCTCCAGGCATCATCTCCTTTCTTCAGGTTCTTCTTATCTCCTACTTAAGTGCCTTCCTTTCCACCCCCAGTCGCCACTCAGATGACAGATTAATTCTCCTCAATCAGAGCTATGATCTTTTAGCGAATTCCTTCAACAAATACTTATTTTGTTGTAGATGTTCGCCATGTAGAGGTCTAAGTACTGGGGATACTTTGATGGTGCCAACATCCTACTGGGAACTATCTATAACTCCCAGTGCCCACCAAATAGCTCCAAAATCTTTGGCTTGGCACTCAAGGTCATCTCTGAAATAGCCCAAACATGTCTTTCCTGCTTGAATCTACATACCCCCCTGAATGTCCCAGCCAAACTATTCCTCACATACTTTGCCCTCTCCCACCTGAAGATACTTCTCTCTCTGACTAGATAGAAATCGCCCTGCAATTATTCTCTCGTGCATTCAATAAAGGCACTCAGGAAAGGAAAGGCCCTGAGAGTGTTCGCAGAGTCCCAGTGTCTGAATCCTATCTTTATCTTCGTATTTTGCCTCCTCTTGAATCCAGTGACAGATTAATCACTGCCTTCCAGAAGCCCAGCCTATTACTTGACTGCTCTCATTGTCTGAAAGCTCTTTTCACACTAAGGCCAAACATACCTTACTTTGTGACTTCTATCCACTACTCTTAATTCTGCTTTCCAGAGCAGTGCAGAGTGAGACCAACTCCCTTTTACATGACAGTCCTTTAAATATTTTCAGATGGCTTTAGCGTCTTCTTCTCCAAGCTAAAAACATCACCGAGTTTCTTTAACCATCCATTATTCTGTCACTCATTTAAGAAACGCTTACTGAACATCTACTCTGTGGTAGGCACTACAGCACAATCTCTGCTCTAAAGACATTGAAGGAGTGACAGAAAGGCCATTATAAAACAGTGTGACAGACCTCACAGTGGTAAGCACAGGGTGCAGTGGGAGCAGAGGAAATGATATCTAAGTTTAATTAGATATCATACATAGGAGTTACCAGGTGGTATTACCAGAGGCAGAAGAACACCATAATTTTCATGTTGGCTACCTTCCTCTGAAGAATGAATCAATGAATGAATGCAACTACTAGTTCCTGATTGTTTATTCTGACCTAGGCAACATACTAGGCATTTACTATACATGCCTTCTATCCTTGCTTCATAACAACCCTAGGAGATGGATACTAATGTGCCCACTTGAAAGACGAGAAAATTAAGACTTAGGGAAGTAAAATAAGATGTCCAAGGCCTCACACCAAGTAAGTAGCAGAGCCAGTATTCAAATATAGGTCTGTCTTGATTTCAGAATCTGGTACTTAGTCACTGAACTAGCTGGTCATGGTGCTCACCCTTTGTTCAACCATCATTCCCTTCAAGAATCTAATGAAAGCTAGTCTCCTTTCAAAGAAAAATGTTAATCAGGCACATTCACACAAGTATACAGAAAATTCCAGGGGTCAAAGACTCCCTAAACTCTATGCATACATCTTAATAGTCAGGTTAAGAACTTGGGGTGAATATAGTGGACTGATGCTCAATATCCTTTCCATCCTCCTCATGTGTCCAATATCAGAGACTGGGAAACTCGACACGACACATCCCCAACTTCCTTACAGCTGCGGTTTGAACAGGACTTAGATTCCATCAAGTGGATATAATCACATGTGACTTGGAGAGCACATGTGAGGCACAGCACAGTTCCGATGCTTCTGCCATGGCTGGGGGGCAAGCCCAGCTGCGCAAACATTTCGTTTTCTGGGGCAGAATTAGGGGTCCTGTGTACAGGTATCGGCTTCATGGATGTTGAGTGGCAAGCATGCAGGGCAGTTCTTTTGCTCTGGAGTCAGGAGTATACTGCTCTTGGCCACAGCACCGGCTCAATTTGCCAGTGACTGAAGAGGCTGCAGGTTCCTTGGGGGGTCTGTGGGGTGGCTTTGGGGTCACTCAAGAAGCTCAACCTAGAATCTGCTTTTTCAGGCCTCCCAAATACTCTGTTAGCTATCTAATACTTTATAATAAATTCCTTACAATAAAATGAGCTATATAGTGGGGTTCTCTGTAACTGAACCCAAACCAGCAAAACATTCCTGTTCTAGAGTTTAAGAAATAACTAGTAGTTGTACTAAATTATAAGTCCCAAGACATAAGGCTCTAGTCTCCATCTTCTGCTTTATTATTTTTTTAAGTCCGTGATCCACAAATTGTAATTTCAGACTAAAGGGCTCCAAAATTTCAAGATTTCAAAAGTAATTTGGGGAAGAACCGGTTGCCCCTCTTTTTGGGGGCTTAGCAGCAGGTGTATATAGTGTGTTATATACACAGTATTAAATAGTAGAGAGCTTCGCTTCCAGGTGTCCATCTGTGATAGACATTACTAGTGCTCACAAACAACTGGTAATCCTTCCCTTCCCTGAGCACAAAGAAGACGAGATTTCTTTGCAGTGAGGTAGGAACTTGTACCTAGTTCTAGATGGGGGATGTAATCAGAAGTGGTCATGTGTCCCCTCCTGGCTGGAGAACTTAAGAGTCAAGTCAGTTCACAATGCTTGCCGCTTGCTTACCCTACCACTTTCCAGCTGTGCAGCCACATGTTAGGGCCTCTGTCACTCTGGGTCCCTGAGAAGCTTTGTGGGGCAGAGCGACCATATGCACAAGAAATCACCTTGCTGATTAAGCAACTGGGATTTGAGAATTGTTAATTACCATTGCAAAGCCTAGCCTATCTTAGCCTGCCTTATCCACCACCCTGAGAAACTCTCACACATGTACACACGGAACTGTGTAGCAGGACATTGACTGCAGCACTGTTTGTGTCATAGGAAAGGCGGAAACGATTAAACAGTGCATAAACCATGACTTTATCATATTAAGAATACTATACAGAAATCCAAATGAGGACTGAGATCTACATGCATCACACAGGCAAATCTTAAACACAATGTTGAATAGTAAAGCAAATTTCAAAAGGATGTGTACAGAATGATACCATTTACATAATCTAACATTATATGACAGTGTTTTGCATGTTTCTAAACATGTTTCAACAAAGGATAAAGCCTCTTCCCTATTCTATCAACCCTCTCCCCATGACTCCAGTCCCACCAAAAGAGTAGCTTAATAGAAAAAGAATATGTTTGGGTAGGATTTTTTCTCCTCTTTAATTTGCCCCTACTATTCAATTGTCAAAAATCAGAAGAATAAGTTGAAAAGTCAGTAATGAAAAAGCCTTTACCAGCCAACCTCTAAGTACCTAATTTTACTTAGCAATATTTTTTAACTAAATGAGAAGGTCCTCCACTAGCATTAGCATTCAAACAGAAATTCTGTATTTCAAATCATGAAGACAAATAAACAATTTCATGTGGTAGTAACAATCATCCTGTACGTTCATAAGTCATCTGTCAGTTGCCAAAGCTCTTTGACAGCCATCAGCCAGTCTCTGTCTCCCATCGCCCGGGGCGGGCAGGGTGTATCATCATCCCCATTTGACAGGCAGGAAAACTGGATATCAGTTCTATCCGATCAGCTGGTGCCTTCTACAAGATCATATGACTTTAAGTATCAGGACCAGAACTAGAAGCAAATACTTATAAACAGTAAATGTTGGATCAAGTCAACATACTCTAAAGCCCACACTGCTAACAGCAACTTAGCAAATCAGAAATGTAAAGTCCTATAATCTTTGGAGGGGATGGATTTTGGTAGGTTAGCAGGCAAATGGCATATAATCCCATTTTCTGCGCCATGACCATTTTAAATAATGGGCTTTTGAATTTCCAGAGACTGAAACCTGGTTCCATTTATTTATATTAAACCCCAAATGTCATATTAAAAGAGGCACAATTAAAATAACAATACTATAAGGATATGTCATCTATTTTGTATCAGTTCATTTATTCTACTCTGCCGTGCCTTTCTGAACCAAGGTTTTTAATTCTTAGATTATGGTCACCGGCATTCATTTAATTTCCCCACATAACTCTCTATAAGAACTCAAGCAACAGAAGTTACTATGTTGGACTTAATCAAGGACCAAAAAAAGAATTCAGCACAACTTACTACTATAAGCCATTGTTTCAAGAGAAAATAAATGGTTAGGGCTTAAAATCTAGTCTAAAATATTATTAAATGTCTCTAAAAGTGATCTGCAGCAACAGTAATTACATATCACATGAGGGAATACAGAACCGCAGCCTGATAGGAGCAAAAAGTAATCCTGTATCATGCCTGGGGTAATGGTGGTGGCAGCTTGTTACACATTTTCCCCTTAAAAGGGCAATTTGGTAGAGAATCAGCATGATTAGGCTTCTTATGCTTCATTACAAAGCTATATGACAGTCACCCCCTACATTAGAATCAAGCATATTATCAACTCAGAAAAAAGTTTACAAAGAAACTTAACAAAATAGAATTTTTTCTATTTCTAGACAATTTTATCTAGACAAAAAGATTTGTAATGTGTTATTTTGTACTGTACAGTATAACAATGCTGTTAGGCAAGATTCTGCAGTAAAACTGTAATATTCTTTCTTTTAGCTATGATTCAGCTCACCCTTTTCCTCCTCACACTTATAAAGGCAAAAAACAAAAAGAAAGAAAATTAAAATGTATCAAGTTTTTTCATGAAAATATGCTCAACATCATTAGCCATGAGGGAAATGCAAATTAAAACCATAATGAGATACCCACCAGAATGGCTGAAATAAAAAAATACTGATAATACCAAGTTCTGGCAAGGATGCCAGGAATTTTGGCCTATAGGGATATAAAATGACAGCCATTCTGCAAAAGTTTGGCAGTTTCTTATAAAATTAAACTTACACTTATCACATGGTAAGTGTAATTCACATGCCTAGGTCTTTACCAAAGTGTGGAAGCTGAAAAAAGGCCCTCTAAAAGTTATACACAACCTAGTCCCTGGAATTTATGAATGTTACCTTTTATGGCACAAAAAGGATCCTTGTGGACGGGATTAAGGATCTTGAGATGGGGACTGTATCCTAGATTGTCCAGGTGGGCCCTAAATGTGATCACAAGTGTCCTTACAAGAGCGAGGCAGAGGGAGATTTGACTATGAAACAGGAGGAGAATAACAACAGAAGTGAGAAGTTAGAGGGATACAAAGAGGTCACAAGCCAAGGAATGCTGGAAGCCTCTAGAAGCTGGAAGAGGCAAAGAAGTAGTTCTTCCCCAGAGCCTCGGAGGGAGCAAGGCCCTGCTGACACCACGACTTTGACCCAGCGATACTAATTGCAGACTTCTCGTGTCCAGAACAGTGGGGAATAAATTTCTGTTGCTACATGTCACCCAGTTAGTGGTAATTTGTTACAGCAGTCACAGGGAACTAAATGTTAAGTAAATTGAAAACTTACATTCCACAAAAACTGAACAGAAAGGTTTATAACACTCTGTTCACAATAATCATTAACTAGAAACAACCCAAATGTACCTCAACAAATGAGTAAACTGTGGTATATCCTGATGATGGAGTACTTACTACTCAGCAGTGAAAAGAAACAAATTGTTGCTGCATGCAACACTTAGCTGAATCTCAAAGGAGGTATGCTCAGTGAAAGAAACCAGTCTTAAAAGGTTACATACTGGACTGTTACATTTATATGACACTCTCAAGAAGACAAATACAGTGACAAGAACAGGTCAGTGGTTGCCAGGGAAGGGGGGAGATCATGATGACAAAGGGAAAACAGCCTGAGTAAAGTTGTTGGAGTTATGGAACTGTTCTGTGCTCTGCTGTGGTTGTTGGTGGTTACGCAAGTCTGTCAGTTATATTTATGGCTTATTCTACATCTTTTCTTACTAAATCAGCACTAGTGCAGTAACAAAGACGAATTCCCCAAAGACATTTGGACCAGTCCACTTCCACTTCATAATTAAATACAAACTTAAGAATTGTTAAGTCAAAAAGTGCCCCTGTACAGAAAGAGCCTCAAAGAAATTTGCCTGACTCCTCATCCTACTGCTAGTGAAGACGCTGGAGAAAAACAGCATGGCTCAGTGACATAAGGAGAGAGCAAGGCCTGGAAAACCAGTCTCCAAAAAACCGCACAGAGCATAAGATTTACTTTAAATCCTATAAATTTCTTTAAATTGACAGATTCCCAGAAAGGCATGGGGAAAATTATCCATCACAACACAAAGAAAAAGGGCAAATACTCTGGGCAGATCAGTACATTTCTTAGGCTTTTGTCCGTACATTAAGACTTCTGAGCAGGGAAAATTAGGTTTGCTTTATTGTATAATTCTAGGTTGGGTTGACAGCCACACATGCTTATAAACCTCAAAACTTACCTCAGGCAAACTAACCACATAGAATTACAGACCAAATTGTGCTTCATGAATCTGTCTTCCATCCAGGTTCATAAATGAAACCTATGTAGACTTGAGAAAAGGGCCAAAAAAAATGAAGTGTGCTGAACAAGCAGCAGTAGATTAAAGAATTAGATAACTTTGTCCTGAAGAAATAATAAATTATGGGAGGGAATGAAGAGCAGCTGTCTGGTCAAAGGCCTCTGCCTCTCAAGGTAAGCATGGCCTGAAGGCCCAGGCTATGAGGGAGTCCTCAGAGAAAAACCATCAGCAGAGCAGATCTCACCCAGCAGCGACGGAAAGATCTCTATGGCGCACATCCTCCAACCACCCGATAGGAAATACTTTTAAAAAGTGTCTACAGTTCAAGTAGTTGTTTTCTCTAGAATTTTCTGGAAGAGTTGTGTTCCAGTATCACCATAGGTTCAGATGAAACTGACAGGTTTTTTTTTTAAGATAAAACCTTTTTATGCAAATGATATTATTATTACACTGAAGAAAATAACTAGTTCCCCAATATTATAAAATGTCAAAGTAAAATAAAGTTCTCCTAATTATCCTTCAAATTCTTTCACTTGGAGAAGAGGAGTTCTCGGGATGGTTGTGCCATCTCTGAAGTTTCCATCTTCCCCTGGCTACCCCTTTCTCCTGCCCCTTGATGGCAATCCCAAGGATAACTGAAAAGTAGAAACATTTTCTCCTACTCCTTACTTCTCTGTTTCTTGAAATTAACTTTTTTTTTGGTATCATTAATATACAATTACATAAGCAACATTGTGGTCACTAGATTCCCCCCATTATCAAGTCCCCACCACATACCCCATTACAGTCACTGTCCATCAGTGTAGAAAGATGCTATAGAATCACTACTTGTCTTCTCTGTGCTTGAAATTAACTTTTAAAAATAAAATCATCCCTATTTGGGAGCAACATCCTAATGTCTACATAAAACTCCACAGTGTGGGATTACTGGAACTAAGACCACAGCTCCCCTAGGCCTTTTGCCCCCTCAGCAGAAGAGGGCCCCCAGCCAGAGGTCACACCCAGTGCCCCAGAAGTTATATGTCCAACAGTAGGTGTCAAGGTAGACCTCAGACCTGGTGTGAGCACACACACTCCCTCAAAACTGACAGGTTTTATAGATAATCCTTAATTACCAGCACTGTACAATCTTGTCACAGGCAAACAGCTCATCACTGTGTTGTTACCACTAGAGTTTATTTCTTGATCTTCCTTTGGTTCAGTCCTTTTTGGCCCTCTCCTTATTACTGACAGATATTTTATTCTAGAATTATAAACAACAAGAGCAGCAATATTAGTATTTGTTAGGGGCCAACCAAGTGCCAGGCACTATTAGACATTTTTTTCTTTATTATCTTTATTTACTGTATTTTCTTTTTTACTGTCATCGCACCAATAGCACAATCAAGGTAAGAACTTGCCATTCTGCAAATCAAGACCAGACTCAGGTTAAAAAGACTTGCTGCAAAGCTTGTAGCATGGAGGATGTGCTCAACTAATATCTACTAAATAAATGCTGGTGTCTGTGATCACACTGCTAGTACGTAGTAAGCTGGGATTTGAATTCAGATAAAACCACGATTTCAATGTCACCCCTGTCTCCCTATTTAACTAAGAGATAAACACAGAAGCAGGAAATTTTCAAGGGACAACTCCTGTACATTCTACAGTCTGTACTTTCATTTCTGGGAAGGTGTGGATTAACATACACTGTCACACTGTCAAGCCTTATTTTTTCAGGTCTCCTTTATTTATTTTTTTGATCTTCAGTTTGCCGGGGGTGCATTCTACTCTTTTAAAAATACAATTTTAGCCACAAACAAGCAGGAATTTCATAATCAGACAGTTCTGGAGTTTCATGAGATCAAAAATGCCAAACTTCAATACTGATAAACAGTTTCCATATGCATGTCAAAGAACAAGGGCTGAGGTCTGTTATCAAAAGAATTCAGGCTGAAATGTGAGGGAAAGAACTTTAGAATGAGAAACCTAAATGTGAAAGCATTTCTCCCCCATTTCAGGAGCCTGTATTTCCTATCAGAAACCAGGCTATGTAGGCAGGAGGGAGGAAGGGAGAAGCTAGGAGGTATCAGGAACTTTGCTATTGTTTGTTAGATTTTTCTTCCTTTTACTGAAAACTGCAAATCAAAGCAGCTGGGGTGCTCTATTAGGCCGCCAGCATAAAGCCATCTACACACTAGACAATCACAAGGTTTCAAGGAAGGGACAGTGCTCGCTCTTTACCCCTTGCCCACCTGGTCTCCATAAAAGCAAAACAAACTCACAGAAACCCAAGAATGGACTAACAGTTACCAAAGGGAAAGAAACTGGGAGGATGGGTGGGAAGGGAGGGATAAGGAGGAAAAAGGGGTATTACAATTAGCACGCATAATGTAGGTGGGGCATACGGGGAAGGCAGTATAACACAGAGAAGACAAGTAGTGTCTATAGCATCTTACTACGCTGATGGACAGTGACTGTACTGGGGTACGTGGTGGGGACTTGATAATAGGGGGAGTCTAGTAACCATAATGTTGCTCATGTAATTGTACATTAATAATAGCAAAAAAAAAAAAAAAGCAAAGCAAACAGGTGAAAAACTTTCAATCCACAAACGTTAAAATACAATCTGGGCAATTTTATTTGTGTGTGTAATATATATACTATATACACCACATATATATATTATGTATATAATATGCCTGCTCAAAAACTTTTAGGGATACGGGCCCATGATATTTAACAAAAATGGAAACTGTTACTCTACATAATGGGAATGACGAGAGGAACTAAACATTAGAATGAGGGCTCTGGCATTATTTGGTAACTTTTAAAAATAATATGTCGGAACTTCCGGGAAGATGGCAGCATGAGCAGGGCGGCAGAATTCTCCTCCCAACACTATATTTATCTACGAAAACACAGCAAATACATCTATTCCTAAAAGAGAGACCAGAATACACAGGAAAGCGCACCACGTGCAGCTACACCCGAGAGGACTCGGCACCCCAAGAGGCAGTCTTAAAGAGCCCAGCTGACATACGTGGCAACTACCAGTGACCAATTCTATAGCCATGAAAAGACAGAGGAATATGGTTCAGACCAAAATCAACCAGACAACCACAGAGAGGGATTCTGAAGGGATGGAAATGCACAGTTCTCCTGAAAAAGAATTCAGAATAAAAGTCATAACCATGCTGATGGACCTACAGAGAAATGTGCAAGAGCTGAGGGAGGAAGTGAGGGAAGTGAGGAAAGACAATACAGAAATCAGACAAGCGATCGACGGGCTTAACAACAGACTGGATGAGATGCAAGAGACTGTTAATGGAATAGAAATCAGAGAACAGGAATACAGAGAAGCTGAGGCAGAGAGAGATAAAAGGATTTCTAGGAATGAAAGAATATTAAGAGAACTGTGTGACCAATCCAAACGGAACAATATTCGCATTATAGGAGTACCAGAGGAAGAAGAGAGAGAAAAAGGGATAGAAAGTGTCTTTGAAGAAATAATTGCTGAAAACTTTCCCTCGCTGGGGAAGGAAATAGTCTCGCAGTCCACCGAAGCCCACAGATCTCCCAACACAAGGGACCCAAGGAAGACAACACCAAGACACATAATAATTAAGATGGCAAAGATCAAAGATAAAGACAGGGTATTAAAGGCAGCTAGAGAGAGAAAAAAGATCACCTACAAAGGAAAACCCATCAGACTATCATCAAACTTCTCAACAGAAACCTTACAGGCCAGAAGAGAATGGCATGATATATTTAATGTTATGAAACAGAAGGGCCTCAAACCAAGAATATTGTATCCAGCACAATTATCATTTAAATATTATGGAGGGATTAAACAATTTCCAGACAAACGAAAGTTGAGAGAGTTTGCCTCTCATAAACCACCACTACAGGATATCTTAAATGGACTGCTCTAGATGGAAGCACCCCTAAGGCTAAAAAGATGTCACCAGAGAAAATAAAATCATAGCAAAGAAAGCAGACCATCCAAATACTAACTAAAGGCAAAGAATAAAACACCTAGTATATAAAGAATGAAGGAGGAAGAATAAGAAGGGAGAGAAATAAAGAAACATCAGACTGTGTTTACAATAACTTAACAAGAAAGTTAACTTAGATTGTTAGATAGTAAAGAAGCAACCCTTGAACCTTTGGTAACCACGAATCTAAAGCCAGCAATGGCAATAAGTACATATCTATCAGTAATCACCCTAAATGTAAATGGACTGAATGCACCAATCAAAAGACACAGAGTAACAGAATGGATAAAAAAGCAAGACCCATCTATATGCTGCCTACAAGAAACTCACCTCAAACCCAAAGATATACACAGACTAAAAGTGAAGGGATGGAAAAAGATATTTCATGCAAACAACAAGGAGAAAAAAGCAGGTGTTGCAGTACTTGTATCAGACAAAATAGACTTCAAAACGAAGAAAGTAGCAAGAGATAAAGAAGGACATTACATAATGATAAAGGGGTCAGTCCAACAAGAAGATATAACCATTATAAATATATATGCACCCAACACAGGAGCGCCAGCATATGTGAGACAAATACTAACAGAATTAAAGGAGGAAATAGACAGCAATGCATTCATCTTAGGAGACTTCAACACACCACTCACTCCAGAGGACAGATCAACCAGACAGAAAATAAGTAAAGACACAGAGGCACTGAACAACACACTAGAACAGATGGACCTAACAGACATCTACAGAACTCTACACCCAAAAGCAACAGGATACACATTCTTCTCAAGTGCACATGGAACATTTTCCAGAATAGACCACATACTAGGCCACAAAAAGAACCTCAGTAATTTCAAAAATATTGAAATCCTACCAACCAACTTCTCAGATCACCAAGGTATAAAACTAGAAATTAATTTTAGAAAGAAATCAAAAAGGCTCACAAATACATGGAGACTTAACAACACTCTCCTAATTAATCAATGGGTTAACGACCAAATCAAAACAGAAATCAAAGAATATATGGAGACTAATGACAACAACAACACAAAGCCACAACTTCTGTGGGACGCAGCAAAGGCAGTTCTAAGAGGAAAGTATATTGCAATCCAGGCCTATTTAAAGAAGGAAGAACATTCCCAAATGAATAGTCTAAAGACACAGTTACTGAAATTGGAAAGAGAAGAACAAATGAGGCCCAAAGTCACCAGAAGGAGGGACATAATAAAGATTAGAGAAGAAATAAATAAAATTGAGAAGAATAAAACAATAGAAAATAATCGATGAAACCAAGAGCTGGTTCTTTGAAAAAATAAACAAAATAGATAAACCCCTAGCCAGACTCATTAAGAGAAAAAGAGACTCTACACACATAAACAGAATCAGAAATGAGAAAGGAAAAATCACTACAGACCCCACAGAAATACAAAGAATTATAAGAGAATATTATGAGAATCTATATACTAACAAGCTGGAAAACATAGAAGAAATGGACAACTTCTTAGAAAAATACGACCTCCCAAGACTGACCAAGCAAGAAACAGAAAAACTAAACAGACCAATCACCAGCAATGAAACTGAATCAGTAATCAAAAAACTACCCAAGAACAAAACCCCCGGGCCTGATGGATTCACCTCTGAATTCTACCAGACATATAGAGAAGAAATAACACCCATTCTCCTTAAAGTTTTCCAAAAAATAGAAGAGGAGGGAATACTTCCAAACTCATTCTATGAAGCCAGCATCACTCTAATACCAAAACGGGCAAAGACCTCACCAAAAAAGAAAATTACAGACCAATATCCCTGATGAACGTTGATGCAAAAATACTCAACAAAATATTAGCAAACCGAATTCAAAAATACATCAAGAGGATCATACACCATGATCAAGTGGGATTCATCCCAGGGATGCAAGGATGGTACAACATTCGAAAATCCATCAACATCATCCACCACATCAACAAAAAGAAGAACAAAAACCACATGATCATCTCCATAGATGCTGAAAAAGCATTTGACAAAATTCAGCATCCATTCCTGATTAAAACTCTCAACAAAATGGGTATAGACGGCAAGTACCTCAACATCATAAAGGCTATATATGACAAACCCACAGCTAACATCATACTTAACGGCGAGACGCTGAAAGCTTTTCATCTAAGATCGGGAACAAGACAGGGATGCCCACTCTCTCCACTGTTATTCAACATAGTACTGGAGGTCCTAGCCACAGCAATCAGACAAAACAAAGACATACAAGGCATCCAGATTGGTAAAGAGGAAGTCAAATTGTCACTATTTGCAGATGACATGACACTGTAAATAAAAAACCCTAAAGACTCCACTCCAAAACTACTAGAACTAATATCTGAATTCAGCAAAGTTGCAGGATACAAAATTAACACACAGAAATCTGTTGCTTTCCTATACACTAATGATAAACTAACAGAAAGAGAAATCAGAAAAACAATTCCATTCACAATTGCATCAAAAAGAATAAAATACCTAGGAATAAATAACGAAGGAAGTGAAAGACCTGTACTCTGAAAACTACAAGACACTCCTAAGAGAAATTAAAGAGGACACTAACAAATGGAAATGCATGCCATGCTCTTGGCTAGGAAGAATAAATATTGTCAAAATGGCTATACTACCTAAAGCAATCTACAGATTCAATGCAATCCCTATCAAACTACCAACAGCTTTCTTCAATGAACTGGAACAAATAATTCTAAAATTCATATGGAACCACAAAAGACCCCGAATAGCCAAAGCAATCCTGAGAAGGAGGAATAAAACAGGGGGAATTACGCTCCCTGACTTCAAGCTCTACTACAAAGCCACAGTAATCAAGACAATTTGGTATTGGCACAAAAAGAGACCCACAGACCAGTGGAACAGAATAGAAAATCCAAACATTAACCCAAACATATACAGTCAATTAATATTTGATAAAAGTGCCTTGGATATACAATGGGGAGATGACAGCCTCTTCAGCAGCTGGTGTTGGAAAAACTGGACAGCTACATGTAAGAGAATGAAACTGGACTACTGTCTAGCCCCATACACAAAGGTAAACTCAAGGTGGATCAAAGACCTGAATGTAAGTCATGAAACCATAAAACTCTTAGAAAAAAACATAGGCAAAAATCTCTTGGACATAAACATGAGCAACTTCTTCATGAACATATCTCCCCGGGCAAGGGAAACAAAAGCAAAAATGAACAAGTGGGACTATATAAAGCTGAAAAGTTTCTGTACAGCAAAGGACACCATCAGTAGAACAAAAAGACATCCAAAGTATGGGAGAATATATTCATAAATGACGTATCTGATAGAGGGTTGACATCCAAAATATATAAAGAACTCATGCACCTTAACAAACAGAAAGCAAATAATCCAATTAAGAAATGGGAAGAGGACATGAATAGACACTTCTCTAAAGAAGAAATTCAGATGGCCAACAGGCACATGAAAAGATGCTCCACATCGCTAATCATCAGAGAAATGCAGATTAAAACCACAATGAGATATCACCTCACACCAGTGAGGATGGCCAACATCCAAAACACAAACAACAACAAATGTTGGCGAGGATGTGGAGAAAAGGGAACCCTCCTACACTGCTGGTGGGACTGCAAATTAGTTCAACCATTGTGGAAAGCAGTATGGAGGGTCCTCAAAAAACTCAAAATAGAAATACCATTTGACCCAGGAATTCCACTCCTAGGAATTTACCCTAAGAATGCAGCAGCCCAATTTGAAAAGGACAGATGCACCCCTATGTTTATTGCAGCACTATTTACAATAGCCAAGAAATGGAAGCAACCTAAGTGTCCATCAGTAAATGAATGGATAAAGAAGATGTGGTACATATACACAATGGAATATTATTCAGCCATAAGGAGAAAACAAATCCTACCATTTGCAACAACATGGATGGAGCTAGAGGGTATTATGCTCAGTGAAATAAGCCAAGCCGAAAAAGACAAGTATCAAATGATTTCACTCATATGTGGAGTATAAGAACAAAGAAAAAATACTGAAGGAACAAAACAGCAGCAGACTCACAGAACCCAAGAACGGACTAATAGTTACCAAAGGGAAAGGGACTGGGGAAAATGGGTGGGAAGGGAGGGATAAGAGGGAAAAAGGGGTATTACGATTAGCAGATGTAATGTTGGGGGGACACAGGGAGGACTGTACAACTCAGAGAAGACAAGTAGTAATTCTGCAGCATCTCACTACGCTGATGGACAGTGACTGTAATGGGGTTGGTGGTGGGGACCTGATGAAGGGGTAGGTAGGTTAACAACCATAATATTGCATATGTAATTGTAGATAAATGATAATAATATAAATTATATTTAAAAAATAATAATAATTACAATTACTATAAAAAAATATGTCAAGGGCTCTGCACAGAGCATAGCACACTCAGATGGCAGCTCTAACAGGTAAGAAATATATGACAATACCTGGTGTCTGTCTAAAATGGGTTATTTAGATGTAACTCGCCATATGTGAATCAAGTAACAGCCTCCAGTTTCCCTAATGCACTTCAGAAGAGGTGGAAGTACTTTCACTGCAGTGGGCCTCAACTTCCATCCAGTGGAGAAGAACTTTTAAATGTGGTCACCAGTACTTCTCAGAAGTATGCCCAGAGAGTTCACTCGATTGGGTTAACAACTGAAAAGCCATGTGTGCATCCCATCTGACTCACTGCTGAGTACACATCCTCAACATGACATCTGCTGCAGATGGAGCAGGTATAAGATAGGTGATAAAAAGTATCAATAATCTTCACAAAAGGCCCTCCTTTGAGTTCATCCAAAAACGAGGACAACCAGAGAACCTACAGGCTGCTGCAGCCCTGCTGGCCCTAGGCATGAGCCCCGCACCACCACACAGCACGGGCAGTCCGGGGCAAATGGCTGCATCCCTCCCGCTTGACAGCAGGTCCACAAAGGGCATGGACATCAGGGCCAGATGCACCAGAGCCCCATGGTACTGGTGCTACGCGGTATGAAGCAGCTGTGGCGCTCACCAAAGTCGACCAACCCACTTTGTCCCTTTTCCTATTCCTTTCTCGCTACATTTTTCTTACCTTGCCCTTGTTTTTCTCTGTGGCGGATTGTAAATGCCTGAGGACAGGCTTGGTCTTGCCCTCCTCTGTATAACCCCCAGGTCTTAGCCAAAACATGCCCTCCAGTGAAGTAACATGTGGCTGCTCTCCTCCCTCTACCAAGGGTCTGCTGTGGCTTCTGTGAGTACCAGGCGGCCCCACGACTAGCACACACAAAGCTCAGCAGCCAACACATAGCACAGGAACTTAGTACCCAAGCACAGAAAAGTAGCTAACCTCTGGTCCTTTCCAGTCCTGAAATTAAAGGACATCTCAGGTGCAAGGATGTGGTCCTTTAGGGTCTGTATTTGTGGCCATTCATCATACGATTATTCAGTATCAAAAAGAAATTTTACATAATGGTGAAAAAATAAAATGTTTGATTATATGAATTCTAAAACTAAATCCCCTCCTTTCAATGCTGTGAACATTTTTAAAAGGATTAGTCCATCTTCAAAAAGTAATGTTTTGATAGAAAAAAAATACTTAAGCTATCAAGAAACACTTAATTTCAACCCCAGCTCTCTAGCAAATCAGCAACGTAATCCTAAAAACACTACTTCACACAACCAGAACCACAGCTTTCCCCAAGAAAAACAGGAATTTTTTACACCACAGATGCAAAAAAAAGTGCTTTAAAAATATTTAAATCTTTAAATAGCCATAAGAGACACCTTTTGCACTTCTGCTATAGAATCATGAATAAATCCATGAACGAATCGCCAAAAAACCGAATTACTATATGACACTGCAGAAGTAGAAAGTATATGTTTATGTGGAATGTATTCAACACCAAGGTAAATCAACAAGTTGTTTGTTTTGACTAAATTCTTGATACTGGGCTGGCTGCCTTTCTTTCTTTCTCAACAATGTCCAAGGGCCAAAAATGAAATCTGTTTAAGTGAAGGTTGCAGTTAGCTTAGGTGTAACTATAAATTCAGCCCTCTACTCCTGTGCTGTATTTCCAGATTCAGTTAGTGGCTGCACGCAGGCCTTGACACAAAACAGGTGAGAGCGGGGATGAAAGGCACTGCTGGCTCCAGCAGAGGTCTCCCCGCCGCCTCACTACCGCCACCACACTGAACAAGGGCCCCTCGCTCAAGCCCGTTGGCGGAACCTACCTCACACTGTTGATTCAAAAGCAATAACCACTTTCCCAAGCAGATGGCCAATGGTGATCCTTAGGATTGTAAACTGGCCACAAAGAGCCTTTTGTTGGCTAGCTATTTTGTCCCCTTGTTCTGGGGTAGTCTGCAGTGCTATGTCAAGCTGACAGCACATGATACAGAGTGGGCACGGAGATAATCACCCAGTTAGATTCAACTCCACATTTATTGAGCACGGAGTCTGTAAAAACTACAGTGCTTGACCCATGAAAACATATAAACATGGTCTCCGCCATTAAGGAACCAAGCACTAAATGTCAAAGAAAAACAGAATTAAAAAAAAAAATCACAGAAAGGTAAATCTGGAAGAAGCAGACATTTTGAAAATTGTAACAATATATAGGAATCATTTACCTTTATTATTAACAAGAAAAAAAATGTCTCCTGAAGTGGCTTGCTTTCATCCATAAGCATCCTTTACATTCCATTATTTATTCCTAGGATCAAAGTAATCTATAGATTTAGTGCAATCCTAGTAGAAAATCCTGAAAGACATGGAAATTGATAAAACGGATTCTGAAATGATTTTGCAAATACAAAGGAGCAACAGCCAAGACAGTCTTGAACAAAACTGAGTTCTTACGCTACTGGATATTGACTTATTTTAAAGCTACAGTATTTAAGGTAGGACAACATTGCTGACAGAACGGATGAACAGAACAAATAAGCAGAGTAAGAGAGTTCCCCAACAGACCCACACATACACAGATATTGACTTACTCAGCGGCAGTTTTTTCACTAGATCATTATGGAAAAAATAAAATGAACCATCATCTCTACACAGATAAATCAATTCTAAGTGAACTGTAGATCTAAATATGAAAGGTACTAGAATAAAACTTCTTCATGATCATGAAGACAAAGATTTTTCATATAGGACATAATAAAGCATGAACCAAAAGGGAAAAAATTGTTAAATTAAACTACATTAAAATTAAGAACCTTGGTTCATCAAAGACACCATTGAAGATAGTAAAAAGGCAGGCCACAAAGTATGAAGAAGATATTAGCAATAAACACATTCCACCTGTGTTGATAACATATAAATAACTCTTACAAATCAATAGGAAATATAACTAAAAAAATGGACAAAAGAGGTGAACTGGCAGGTCTCTCTCTTTCTCTCTCTCTCTCTCTCTCTCACACACACACACACAATATCCAAATGGCCAATAAAAATATGAAAAGGTGCTTAATTTCATGAGTCATTAAAGAAGGGTGAAATCTAAATCAGAATGAGATATCAGTGCACAATCATCTGAAACGCTAACATTTAAAGCATTGACGATACCAAAGTTGTAAAGAATGTGAAGCAACTGGAACTCTCCCATACTACTGATGGGAGCTAAGTTGGCAGTGACTTTGGAAAGCTCTCTGGCAGCTTCTTATAAAGTTGAACATGCTTATACCCTGTGACCCAGCAATTCCACTTCTCCTGTGGAGGCATATACAAGAATGTTTATAGATGCATTATTTATAAGTAGCCAAAAATGAAAATAATATGAATGTCCACCAGTAATAGTAGGGCATGGAAGGTACTCAGGGCTTCCAGATGTGCTGCTCTTTTGGCTACCTGGGGAACAAACTGAGGGAGCCCTGGCCAGTCTGGACACCCAGAAGATGGGGCCAGTGGCCAGGGCAGTGGAGAGACTCTCTCCTGAGGGGGAGATTAATGAGGTGTCCCAGTTTACCATGGAGAAAAGTTGGGATGCAGCAAGCCGTTTAGAAGACAAGTAAATAACTCTTTTATATACGTGTAATAAAGTTTTCTTTCTCTTTTTTAAAAATAGCATGGGCAAATTAATTCTTAAATATTTATACATGTAATATTAAATAACAATGAAAATGAATAAAGTCCTGATATCTGCAGCAACATGGATGAGTCTTACAAAAATAATGTTGAGTGGAAAAAAACCACCAAACCACAAATATATTATACACACACACCACACACACACACACATACTGTTCAGCTCAAAAATATGCAGAACTGAACTGTTGATGCTGGCCATACATAAGTAGTATCAGACATCCTTCACCCTCAACAAATGTATAACTAAACAAAATATTTGAGACAACTCTTTCAGGCATTAGACAACAGGCAAGGCAGGGCTGTGACCCTTGAAAGAAGAGAAAAACCTAAGGTGAGCTGCACGCTACCTCCAACTTCCTGCCTTGGGGTCCCTTCCCAACCACAGCAAGGGAGTGGAACCCAATCTGAGAGCAGCAGTCCTCTTGGATTGAGAAGCCAAGACTGGAATTTGAAGCTGCTGATGCAGCTAGAATTTGTAGGGCAGGACATCTGAGAGTAAATAACTCTTTTACACACATATGCATGGGAGTGGGGTGCAATAGATGATGGGAGGGGTCCTGTGGGTCCTTGGCTGGGGGTTGGACAGCACATGGGCAAGGTGAGATTCTGTAAGGCCTAACAGATCAGTGGCTGTGAGGGTAAGAAGTGAACAGAGATACAAAGCTCTCACAGTGCTCTGGACACTCGTGCCAGCCAATCCAGAGTGGACAGACCCTGCTGGGCACCTCTGTCACTTAAGTGAGATCCCAGAAAGGCCAAGCATTAAGTCTAAAGAATGCCCTCTGGAGCAAGGACCAAGCATCTAGACTAAGGATGAACCCAAAATAGACCCACTCTAACAAAGCATAAAACCAAGCCTGACACAGTCAAAAGAACACACCAGGAGCTTAACTGCCCATCAGAACAAAACGAAAACCTCTCCAAAGTAAGACAACAAGATCCAGAATCCCTACAACATTTACATGTCTGACATACAATAAAAGCTATTAAACATGCAAAGAAGTGGGGAAAATGTGACTCCAATGTAGAGAAAAGTAACCAGCAAAAACAGAACCCAAGATGACCCAGATATTTAAAGTAGCAGACTAGGTCTTTATTATGAATACCTTCAAGATCTTCAGGAAAAGATGAACCTAGTGAGTGAAAAGATGGTGAATCTCAGTAGAAAAATGCAAATTATTTTTAAAAATGGAAATTTCAGAATTGAAAAACACAACGTGAAATGAAAATTATAAGAAAACTGAAGATTGGAAACTGCAGAAGAATTACTGAACTTGAGGACAGATCAACATAAAGTATCCAAATAAAAATGAAAAGAAACAAAAATAATAAAGTGTTGGTGACCTAACAGAGCTTCAGAATATATGAAACCAAAAGTGACACTATTTGCAGTTATGTTTGTTCTAAATATTGCTCATTTATGTCTTTTATTTTCTTCATCAATCTTGCTAGAAGTCTGCCTTATCTTACAAATTATTTTCAAAGTCAGCTTTTTACTTTGTTGATCATTTTCACTTCTCAATTTTTATTTTTACTACTCCCTTCTGTGTATTGTGGAATTACTTTTGTTTTTCTAGCTTCTTGAGTTAAATGCTTAGTCGCCTAGTCCCCCACTGTGCCCCCCCATCTTTCTTATTTTCTAATAAATGTTTTTAGGCTAAAAAAAACCTAATAGAATTAAAGTGGGGAGGGAATTCTATCATCATAGCTGTGATTTTTAACACACCTCTCTCAGTAAAAAAAAGTCAACAAAAAGGAAATTCAGCCAAGGTATGGATAAAATAAGTAGACAAAAAAGTAAGGATGTAGAAGATTTTTAAACACCTAACAACCAACTTAATCTAATTCACATTCACAGAAAATTACAACTGACAACTGCAGAACACATATTCAAATACAAATGGAACATTCAGAAAGATAGATCATATGCTGAGCGGTAAAATTAGGCTCAGTAAACGTCAAAAGACTAAAATTTAACAGAGGATGTTCACCATCACAATTTGTGTTCAAGAAGAAGATGGGACCTGGGTGGAGTTTTGAAAGGCAAATATGTTTTGAACGCACAGAAGGGTGATGTCAGGTGCACACCATCCAGAAGGCAAAGAGTCAGGGAACTGCAGAAAATGTGCAAGGAAGGCCTTAAGTGAATGCTTCCTTTTACTGGAGCTCATCTTCTGAGTAGCAATTTTAACTTTTTTCTCCTAAGACGCAGCTATATGCCTAGCATCCTCCTATGGGTATAAGTACCTGTTCAATCATGTTAACGTATCCCTTTTCCTCCCACTTAAAAAATCCATTATTGGCAACACACTTGACAACACTTCAGCATATGTCACCTGGAGATCTGAAGCAAAAGTGAGATCTCTAACCAACAGAAAATGAATTCATGTTTTCTTCTCTATTTTCTTTGATCGGATGCATCATTTAAATAAGATAAAAACTCTCTTAGTTAAATCACCTAAATCATCCTCCCTTACTTATCTCACAACTGAAATTTCTGATGTCTTCTGTATTATAAGCATCTTTCTTAAAATGAACAATAAGGCTTTGTGAAAAAATAAGAAGGCCATCCAAAATGTATCAGACTGTGGGAAATAACAGGGTGCCTTAAAAAATGCACATACACACACATTGCATTTTCACAGCTCATGTACTACAACCCAATAACTAATGTAAGTACACAGATATCTTTCCAAACAACCTCTTTTTAAGAATCTGATTGATTTAACTTTGATACCTGTAAGACCCAATAGATGCACCTTTTCCCACCTCCTAATGAGTATGAATTTAACAGTGACATCCATTACAATGTTGACTATCAAGTTCCTATTCTATTACTTTGAATCAAATTTTATTAGAGAACTCTAGTTTTAAACTGAGAGTAAATAATTTCTTGAAGTCATTGTGTAAAAAAGCTTCAGTTTTTTAAAGCATTAACTAGAAAAGCATTACAAAAAACTTTTAAGATTGAAATGACTACACATTTAAAACATTCACTACCAAGAAAAACAGGAGAAAATGTGTTCTTTTTTTTTTCATCTGCAACTTTTTGATGCAGAAAAAAAAATCACAGAGAACCAGGATTTTAAATTTAAAGGTGTTAAAATAATTCCCTGCAAAATTTGAATGTCACCCCCCCCCGAAAAAGAGGGTTCCAACTGATCCTACATAAAAACATAAAGTCTTAATTTCGTAACCTACTGAATCACCTTACATTTATGAAAGATGCATACATGGATGTTTCTTCCTTGAGGATGTCACATATTCTCACAGCTTTAAATACCATCTATAACCTGATGATACCTGAGCTCTCTCTCCAGCCTGGAGTGCTTCCCTGAATTCAAGCTTTTAAGACTCAATTGTGTATTTGCCATATCCATCGGGAATCCTAATAGGCATTTCAAATAACAGCAAGCACCGACAGAAGCTCCTGATCTTCATTTGCCATGACTCCCCGCCCAAATCCTGCTCCTCTAGCCTACATCTCAGTAAAAGGCAACTCCATTCTTCAAGTTACTCAGTCCAAAACCTTGACTTCTTTCACATCCCACATTTCACATCTAATCCAAGGGCAAATCCAGTCAACTGTCGCTTCAGATATTCACAGAATCTTGCCCCTGCCACCACTCTGATCTTGATTACGGCCAGTCAACCCCTAAGAGGGGTTTGCTTCCTCCTTTGCTCACCTTCAGAATACAGCAGCCCGAGAAATTTTAATAAAACATAAATCAGGTCCCATACTCCTCTCTCAAAATTCACCAAAAGCATCCAAACCACACTAGCAAAAGTCAAAATCCTTGAAATGGCCAACCAGGCCACCTTCTGTAGCCATTCTCCCCCATCCCCAGTTCATCTCCTACAGCTCCCCTTGTGCTCTCTGTGCTCCAGCTACTTTAAGCTTTCTCTTTTCTTTTTCTTGAATGTACTAAGCATGCTCTGCCCCCAGGGCCTTTGCACAGTTCCCTCTGCCTGAAATGCTTTCACCCCATTACTTCCACAGCTCATTCCCGCACCTCCCTGCTTCAGGTCTTGATTCAAATGCCACCTTCTCACTGGGGCCTCATGGCCACTCTAGCTAAAGTCATACCGCCTCCCAACATTCCCTATCCCCTTTTCTATGACTTTTTTCCTCCTTAGCACCTACCATCATGTAACATACTCTATAGTTTACTTACTTAACTTCTGTATGGCCTGTATTCTTCCACTAGAATGTAAGTCCTAGAATGGCAGAGAGATGTGTTTTGTTCAGTAATGTATCACCAGTGACTAGAACACTACCTGGTACATAGTGTGTGCTCAATAAGTATTTGTTAGGGAAAGAAGAAATACTAAGAAAAGAGGTTTACTACTGAATGCTTTTAATCCTGTTTTACCAGCTCTCCTAAAGGTGAATTTCCTTAGTCAAGCCACTGAAATTTGGAAGGAACATATGGTGGTTTCCTTTTTTTCCCCTGTACCTAGGACTGGCCCTTTGACCCTGAATGATCCTGGCAAAAAAAGTTGCCATCTGCCTACTCCTTTCAGATTCACCGCCACCACTACCACACATTATTCTCAGCTTCCACACTCAGGTCCGGTCCAACACTGTAGGTCATGGCTGCAAGTTTTTTAATCTAACCTCTATGGATATTAACAACTCTAGAAAGATAAGCCTATGAAAGATCAAGAACAATTTGTAACACATTATAAGAACATGTTCCCCTAGGAAAAGAATACCCAAGGCGCAAAGAAATTGACTGTCTTCAGTAAAGCACGACTTGGACAAATTCTTTCATAAAAATAATTCCCTCACTGCAGAGAAGTATTTGGTTGGGCTGCCATTAATTCAATGTTCAAATCTTCATTTGTGGTAAAAAGAAATCACAAATGCAAAATAAAAAGTGAAAGTTTTCTCCCAAATTCCACCTAAATCCCAATTGCCTAAAGATAACTTCTTCGGTCTAAATCCTTCCACACTTTTCTCTGTGCATGTACAAATAGATCATTTTTGTCTTACAAAAATGGAGCCACACCATACAGCCTGATCTCCAAACTGCTTTTTCCACTTACCACTACACAGACAGGCCCCTTTTGGTGTTAGTATTTTATAGTAATGCCTGCAATAAACATCTTTATGAGCCTCCTTGATAGACCTTCTAGAGCAGCAGTTCTCAAACTTTTTTATTTCAGGACCTCTTTACACTGCTGAAAATTATTGAGGACCCCCAAGAGCTTTTCTTTATATAGGTTACCTCATCAACATTTACCATATTAGAAATTTACACTGAAATTTTACATTTATTCATTTAAAAATGAACACTTTTATTATTACTGGAAAACAACTGTTTTAAATGGACGTTCTTAATTGAAAACAAGATTTTCTTTTTTACTATGTGTGCATGGCATGAAGAACACAATGGCTACTAGTATAGTTAGGTGCCGCGCCTTGATTCATGTTAAGGAGCCTGCATGACTTTTGCACCACTACCGCAAATAACATCTTGGTATTGTATCAATACGAAAATAGTTTTAACCTCTCAATACCCTGCAGGTGTATCAGAGACACCCAGGGGACTACTGTTCTACACTAGGAGAGCTTCCTACAAATGAGATTATGGGGTCATTGGTAGCTACTTTTTAAATTCTGGCCAAACTTGGCCAGAGCTCTCCAAAAAGTTGTACCAATTTTCACTATCTAAGGCTGCATGATCACTAGTTAAAAATGTAAATAATTCACTTCATAAATCCTGAATTTGGGAAGCAGCATAAGGTAACATTTTACCATATTTGCCTGACTAAAACCAACACTAAAATATAACTAATGTTTCAAGGCAAAATAAAATCAAGTACCTATGTTATTTAGATGAGGTGAATAATTCTCTGTAAGAAATTAAATTCTCAACTGTCAAACCCAAGTTCACAGAACAGAGACCCTTGTTTATTGTAGTCACCCATTGTTAAGAGGCATTTGTGACTCAATTTCAAAGTATATGCCACCTGTGCACACCTTACATTTCCTTACAGGGTGGGTGGGATAAATTGATATTTTAATATAAAGAGTACACAGTCTGGAAACTGTCAGGCTGCAACAGTACAAACAGGACCCTAATTAATTGGCTCGGGGAGCCCATTACAGTTCAGTCTAAGCTAACCCTTCGCTTTAGAACTTCACACAGAAATTACTGGAAGTGAGCAGTATATCAGTATATGTACTCCAACTCTGTTCATAAAAATGTCAAAGACAACCTTTCTTGCCCCAAATGTCACCTGAAACAAGGAGTGAAGATGAAAGCTCCATCCATGGGGACACGATTACTCCTGGTGCTAAGGTACAATAACCAGAAGCTGGGTGCCCTCATGCACAAGGAATCTGCTTCCCCATTCAATTTTTCCCACATAGCTCCAAAGTGAATATTTTCAAGTCCTACTTATGACTGAAAAGCCAACTAGCATCTGTGGTTTTGAACCTTTTGGGGTGATACAAGCTCTCTGTAAAGTAGTGAAACATCCAGGGGAAGAGCCCGTGACTTAGGCTAGAGCAGAATCATGGACTATGGATCCGGAGAAACCACCTAAGTCCAACCTCCTCAGGAAATTGCAAGAGTAAAATGGCTTGTCCAAGGTCAACAGTGAGTTAAGAAAGGGAATCAGGCAAGAAATAAGCAACTCATAGAGATTTGGAGTAAGGCCATACAGAGTCACCAAGTAAATTTTTCTTATACAAAGAAAATTCCATCAAAAACTAGGAGGTAACTAGTCTCAGAAGGTTTAGGGGCAACTAGAAAGGAAATGGCCCAGAACTGTGGTTCAGAAGTTCCTTGTGCATTCCGAAGATGAATGCATAAGGAAAAACACGTCCAGGACGCTTGAAGAGCACTCACCATGTTCCACGAACACATTGCAATGCGGCCCCCCGTGCCTCGATGATTCCTTCTTCCCCGCGCCTTTGATAAAGTGCAGGGCAGGCAAACTTGGCCGTCTTTGGTCCCCAAGAACTTTTCCAGGCTGCTGCCCCATAAAGTAAGGATAGGCACCCCTTTCCAGAGAGGGTTCAAGATCTTCCAGAACAGTCAGTGAGCTTAGAAGGAAACGGTAATATAGGTGGGATTTCACATTCACTGCATCTCAAAAAGTCCGTAATTGAGGTCAATCACAAAAAGACATCTTCCATAGCAAAAGGAAGCAGTTTTCACGTTGACACATGTAGACAAGAGTTCCAATTATTTTCGCAGTTTATCAATTTGAATTAATGTAACTACAGTGCTACTCAAGTTTCTTGAGTGTAAGTGTCTTTCACTGGTTGAATTAAGTCTCTTTCTTTCCAAGAAGAAAAACCTAAACGAAAATATTCACAGGGGATGCTGTAAAGGGTCAGTAATACTAAAGTCCTTTCGATTCCCATACATAAAGGAAAGGTTGATCATCTTTGGATGCTTCTCCAGAACTTTTCCGGTGGAAGTCACCCACTCCTATCTTAGTTTCTTCATCTTCCGACAAATTTCCTGCCGAACTAGCTGCAGCTCCTGCTTCTCTACCATGCCGTCCGGAAAAGGACACGGGTCACCGAGACTTCAGCGAGAGCTTGCCCTCGGCTCTGACGAGAAGGAATGCATTGCCAGCAACTTTTAGATCCGCTTTTTAAAAGGCCTGTGAAACCAGTCCAGACCTTTCCTTTGCATTAAAGTTTTTGTTTGGGCTGAGACCAAGGGGGCCGCAGGTGACATTGGAAGAAGTCAGGGCATTAGAGGCTCGCGGGAGCAACTGTGGGGAAGGGGAAGCCACTTGACAACAGGGAAGGGATTTGAATGGGGGGACTACGAGGCCAAACTTGGTGCCAGGAGTCGGAGCAAGGGGCGGCTTGGGGCGAAGAGGGAGGCTGCGGGGGCGGGGAGTGGGGGCGCACTGGAGGCTTACTCGGGGCCGACGCTCCTCCACGCCTCAGGAAACGGCGTGTCCCAGGTCTGGGGCAAACAGAGACCACCCCCAGTGTCTCACAGCCAGGCAGGGCTGTAAGGGACGGTGGACTCTCGCGACCCAGAGGCGGGAGGCAGGCGGAGGGGGCAGGAGGCCCGGCCGCCTCAGCTGTCCCGAGCCCGAGGGTCTCTCCCGAGACACCCCCTCTCCTGGCCCCGGACGCTGCCACGGCCGCCACCGCCCGGCAGTCACATCCGCCGAGTTCCACCGCGGAACCCAGCCTCCCACTGCAGGTAGGAGCCGTGGACAACGGAGGAGCTCCTCAGCCGCAAGACCCGGTAACCGGCCCCTGCTCCAGCGCTGCTCAGGGACCGACACCGACCCCCGCGGCCGCCATGATGGATTACGAGTCTTTCCACAACGAGGCCAGGCCCCGCCCCCGCCCCGCCCCGCCGACGCCTGCCTCGTGCCTTGCGAGAACAGTGACCTTCCTAGCGCCGCTTTTCGAGACGCCGCCGCGCCTTCCTGCTCGGGTCTCCTTGCCCGCCAGCGTCCGGCCCGGCACGACCTTTAATATACGGTTTTTCCCAGCGCAAGGTGAGTGGTGAGGAAGCACCCGCCTCCCCTGTACTGCTATTGGCCCCCGAGAACCCGGGTCAGGTCTCTCTCCTTCGTCCCATTGGCCGAGAGGGCAGTGGGCTGGAGCTCCCCGCCAACCGCTTTCGGCGCAGCCCGCAAGGCGTTCTGGGAGTTGTGGTCCGCAGCGCCAGCCCGGCCCGCACGCACCCGAGACTTCGTGCCCTCTGCTCTCGGCTCCTGAGCTTCGGTCCCGCCCTCACGGGAGCCGGTGGACTCTCCCCGGCCCCGCGTAGCGTTGGCTAACGTCTCCCCTGCGCGGCTGGTAAAACCGGCGAGGAGCCAAAGCAAGGGGAAAACTGCGGATCGGACTTTCCCAGAACCGGAGTTGGATTACTTCCTTGAGCCTCTGTAGGGAGAAAATTTGGAAGCCAAGGTATTTTGGTCCCCCTCCCACCCCTATCCACACACAAATTTACACCTTTTCCCAAGAAGCATAAATTTATAACTAGAGAAAAATAAATGACTAGAAAGCACCCGATATATTGCTAAAGAATTCATTGTTTCTTTGCGGTGTCAGGAGGCTCACTCATTAAATAAACAGCATTTGTTAAGCACCCTGGAAGGCTAAGTCAGGCACAATCATAGATGTTTGAGTTAGAATGAACCTTTGATATTAAAGACCTCAGTTCACAGGTGAACATGTCTTCACATAAAATACTGTTAGTCGAGAAAATACCCAGCCTACTGGGATAGAAGGCCTACAGAGCTAGCCATTGACCCAGCCACACCAAACCCTGGCTTGTCATAATCCTTGTTCTTGCAACTAAAAAGCACCCATGCCCACTATTCACTCTCCATGTCTCCCCACAGCAGTGTCCCTGACTGGGATATACCTATTTCTAAAGAGACCCACTCATCACAGTGCCTTACTCTACCCCATGCACGGTTAATGCTTTTCATAAATTCTTCTCATTTAATCCTCACTATAGCCCAGTGAAGTATGTAATATTATTGTTATACAGCTGGGGAGACAGTTTCAAAGATGTGACCTATTCAAGGTCACTTGCCTATTAGTATATGACAAAGTCACTGTTTGAGCCCAGATTGATCTTGGTGCAAAGCCCATGGTTTTAACATTGTACCATTCAGTATCAAGTAACTGTTGACTTAGACAACTGACTTTTCAGAAGTTGCTAGTTATTAGGGGGAAACCACAGCTGCATTATAGGTGTTGTTATCCTGATTATCACCGATTTTTTTTTTGCGGTTTGCTTTCTTATTCCTATTCATGTTTTAATCATCTTCATTCATTCTCTAGTTTTGCTTAAAATTGGGCAATTGAATCACAACTCTGATATGCATTTCTTGAACTAACAATTCATTCAACAAATGTTTATTGAGCCCCTGTGTACCAAGCACTGTTCTAGGTGCTGGGATACAATGGGGGTGGGCAGTGGGGAATTAATCCTTGTCTTCAAGGAACATACACAGAAAGAGTGACAGGCAATAAGCAAAATGAGTTAATCCTCAAAGTATTGTTCTTAATGCTGGAAATAAAATTTCTGGACCCATAGCATTTCATGATAAGTCCTATCCACTTTTTAAGCATTCTTTTATGATGACCTCTCTAGAGCTTAATCATGTTCCTGATTCACAGCTGCTAAGCTTAAGTCATTTAAACTGAATTCTCAGAATTGATTTCTTCACTTATAAGTAGGGTTATTATCTGCTAACTTTACAAGGTTATCATGAGGATCAAGTGAGGTCTTGTTTGGGTTTCCAAAAAGATTGATACTGTGATTCATGAAAGCCAGTGTAGAGGCCAAGTGCAGTGGATCTAAAGGCTTATCCCTAATGTCCATTTTCCATTTCCACTATTTTCTAGTTTTAGGGGAACCCCAAACCTAGACTATAATATTTTTTCCTAGAGATGCGCTATGCTTTTTACTCCCTGCATAACACTATAAAATACTTTGGAGGACTTAAAAACTAGAATCCAGAACTCAGCAAATGCCTGACAGTCCAAAGTAAATAAATCCCTTTAAGTTCATATATTCTTTTCATTGAAAGTGATTCAGTTCAGTCTAATTTTGTTCTCACTTTTGTAAAGCAAAGCAATCCTCAAGTTGCTACAGGGATTCAGTACCAGTATAAAAATTTCAGTTTCTTTTTCTTTTTTTTAAACACCCACTGAATTACACTTAACAAGGGCAAGGGCTCCCTCTAGTGGGCCACAGAAAGTAGATAATCACCAAAGGTGCTTTCAGACCTTTATATATTATTTCCACTTTGTAGGTAATTACCATTCAGGATATACTGAATGAACAGTATAAGCTGGTAGCTTGGGAGAGACCACATCAGGAGAAAATTCAAGGAGCTCTGTCCTGGTCAAAATTAAATCCAGGACTCAGGCTTCCACCCTTTCACATCCCATCTCTTGAGGCATACAGCCCAGAACAAATGGGTTCTCAAAAATATGACAAGTAAATCTAACATTGCAGCATAGCCTATAGAGTATTCAAGTTTGCAAACTCCTTAAACAGGTGATACAAAATGAGATAAAAATGAGAAACAAAAATGAGATAAAATAATTGCCTCCTGAGTAATGTTATAAAGACAACATACCATTTAATGAAAAAAACTGAGCTGTATTTTAAAACAGTCAAATGCAGGGTTCAAAGTTACTACCACTGAAACTCCTAAGTTTACATTTTACTAGGTAAGCCAAGCAGAGTAGTCAGAGCTTGTCAGAATTTATATCTGCTAAGCCTTCCTTCAATTGTACTCAGCTTCCAAGTATTACACAGAACACATTTATAAATATAAAAAGAGTTCACCACATATGTAAAATAAAATAGCACTTTCATAGAGTGCCTTTAAAGAAATGTTTCCCAAAACCTCAATCAGGGTACCATTTTTAGGCAGTCATCAGAAAAACCACAATGGGCAGGAAGTCTAGCATTCCTACATCTTGTTTTTAACTTTCACCCTTGAATCTAAGGTTAATATATTACTACTTCAAAAATAGAAGGAAAACAGCTTTTCTTTTCCCACCTCCATTTTTCTTACTTTGTCTTCATGTTTATCAGAGCACCTAAGACATTCATTCTTTTATGGATAATTCAACTTTTAGGAATCGTCCTCAAAGGCAGGACAGATTAAAGCAGATGGGCTGGAGATAACGCACGTCTGTCACTGGAAGGAGCATGCAGTGGCAGATAAGATTCCAACCAAGCAAAAGGCTGCTTGGTTAACTTTATTCTTCCATTTAACTGCTTTACCAGTTAACTTTACCAACTACATTTTTCAACCGTGTACTTGTGCTACAGAGGAGGTGGGAATGGAGGCCAAACAGAATTCGGGGGTCAGGGAGGCCATGTTTTTTTATAGGAGCAATTTCATGGGGCATTGTTCCCTGTGAACTGATAGTGAATAGAAAACAAAAGATTATTCCAGAATGGGAACCCACTCAGCCGGAACACTACATGCTTTTAGAGGCCAGAAACTACCCCTAGTGCTGGCACTCTGCAGGCAACCCAAGGGGCCGGCAGCACTGTTCACCTTCCCCCAGGCTTTGCCTTAGAACAGGAGAAAGCAGGTCTTTGGGGTGGAGACAGCCTAATGCAGGTCAACTGATGAGTTTCCCAGATCTCCACAGAGCTGCACATGGGGACCACAAATCAGATTCTTTACTTTCAAGACCTGCTCCAGTCAGGTGCACATAGTCCTGGCCTTCAGGGGCTTCTTATCCCTCCTGTTCTAAAAGCCTCTGGTGAGTTTCCATCACTATCTCCTCCATTATTTCTGGCTTTAAGATGTCTTTGATCTGCAGAAAAAGAAAGTAAAAAGGTATTTGTTCAGAAAAGAAATCAAGCATAAGCAGTCCATCACTGCCACTCTAAACAGAAACTAGGCATGGTTAACATAAACCTTCTAGTCTTCTCTTTTACAGAGGCTAAGTATTGCAAAGATATGATCTGCTAGAATCAGCTTAATAAATCAGCAAGATTCTCTGAGATAAAGCTGACAGGAACAAAGACATTATATCCTGGCACTTACTGAAACAATAGTTGAAATTTGGGATGGGCAAGATGAAGTCCACACGGTTGCTGTCATATAGTCCTACTCAAGCACCTCCATCCCCATGAATCCTTCAAGTGACACTAGACATTGAGACACTAGATAACTATCTTGGAGAAAGATCTACCAGACACTCATCACGGCTGCCCACCAGATCAGTTCATATCAGTGACCATAGTAAAGGTATCTGAGAGATGTGCTTGCTATCACTGGGAAAATGGTGGAGCAGATGATTAACACGCAATGCCTACAAGCCCTGGGTGGAGTACCTGATGTGGAAGGGATGCCTCATAGCAGTACAGGATACTGGTATCATACAGCATCATCCTCTGAGTTACCAGTGAGACGATGCAGTTCCGAAGCCGGGAGATTACCTCTCGATCGGCAAGGGAGACAGGCTGCCAACAGATACAAAGGGGAAGGGAAGGAAAAGATAATCAAGACCAAAACAGGTGAATGGTCACAGCAAATCACAGAAATCAGTTATAACTTAGGCAGTTTTGCTCTGGACTCCACACCAATCAAACTGCTAACTCCAAGGGAGATTAAGAAGGATGGCTTCTTCAATGGCTCTTCAGCTATTACCCTGCAACTTTGCCATCTCTGCCAACAAAGACCAAACCAGTCACTGATTTCATCTCTTCAGCAAAGAGGAGGCAATACAATGTTCATGAACACACTTCCATGGAAACACAAAGTAACTCAAACTACAGCAATAACAGAGTTAAAAAACAGCGAGCTCCGCCTGTCACAGCACAGTGGAGACTGAGAGTGGCTTCATCCCACCAGCAACAATGGTGTTCACTCACCTCCAGGTTTGCAGTGAAGCCCCCTGCATCCTCTTCTTTGTGCTCACGTGTTGGGTAGATCCAGATGAAGCCGTTGTTACCCAGAATCACTGAGGCACCGCATGGCAAGTCATGGAAGTGAGTCTTCTGCCGTTTCACCAGGGAGGGGGAGACCTGGACCAAAACACCCTGACCTAGCTAAAGAGATACATCATAAACTAAGTCACTGTAGGATCATCAGTGAAGTGAATGCAAAGTAGATTACCAAATACATGTCCTAATACTGGAATCAGGGTCCTTCCTATTAATTGCTGTTGCCTATATGCCCCTATGTAGTAACGACTCACAAAGAACCCTTCTGGATATATAGCTTGTTTAGTATCTCCACAGAAGGTGACTTTCAATACTCTTCTCTGTCATTGCCCTTTGCAGTCATCACCATTCATTCTAATCCAGGGCTAGTGTGCTGGCTTGCCTATCAGAGAAGCTAGCGCTGATGAGGACGTGAGCTCAGGCCTCTAGCAGGACAAGGAGCGCTGTTCTGTTCCACCCCGACCCCAACCGCCTATCTTGCCAGTGAGATGTGTGCCACCAGGCAAGGGGACTGGTCAAGGGCTGGGGGCAGATCCATCCTGGGTCCCGAGAGGACGGCTCTGAGTCCACATCCCACTGACAGGGGATGTGCAGGAGCCACTCGCAGGAAGGGCAGCACATGGCAGCGCAGCCATGTCAGCTCCTGCTTCAAGGACATGAACATGGTTGGCTGCAGCCACTCAGAAGCTTTTTTTTGTTGCACTCAGAAAATGAAAATATTCACTTGAAGTGAAGAGATGAATAAATCATAATGTTCTGCTGTCACTAAAAGTACACTGTCATTTAAAAAAGTCTCAATCATGTAACCCCATACAAGAAGAGCACTGAAACTTCCTTAGAGGCTCAAGTGGCAAACCAGCCATTCCCAGCAATAAAACCCACCTCATTGATGGGACATTTGTCTATAAGCCAAGACCAACCTGTTTCATCAATCTACAACCTCCCTTTATACCTAGAACTGCCTCTCAGCTCTGGCCCTAAGGCAAAGCTGTAGCACCCTGCAGGGAGCAGAGATGGCCAGGCCACAGGGCCTCAGGGCCCACAGTCACCAGGGCTTTTCTGCCAGATCATAGTAGAAAAAGTTGTCATCCATTACAGCGTTACTGATCCCTGACCGTGTGGCTCAATCAGTCTGGGGCGGGGGGGCAGCCCATAATAATTAACTCCTAGGGTTCTTTAACTCAGAATTCCAGACAGCACTGGGGTCCAGAAATGGATTTGAAGCCTCAGTCAACAAACAGGAACAGCAAAGGCCCCACTTACTTTTCCGTATTTGAGACTCCTCGTGTGCAGAGAGACAGCTCCGTCAGAGAACACTGCCTGGACCTCAGCCTGGCCAGGGTGATGAAGGAACAAACACTTTCATGCCATCTGCCTCCTCTGCCTCCCCAGCCCACGTCTCCATCCTTTCCTCCTGTCTCCAACAGTCCCAACTCTGCAGTCTTAAGCGGACCTAAAGCACATCACAGTGGCCTAACCTCTTCCCCTTGGCTGGCAGGAATATCCTTATATGAACAATACCCCTTCTATTTCCTGGGATGAAAGTTAGTATCATTAAGGAAATTAGAGTCTAGCTTAATGCACGGGCCACCATAAATTACAAGACCCAAAGAAATGACTGAGCAGCAGCGTATCCAAACACTAGAGTGAACAAGAGCTGGAGAGTCAGCCTGGGTCAAGAAGATGGAGAATGGCTGCAGCAGAGCCCTTGACACTTCCTCGAGGACTCAGATCCCTGCCAAGATGACATGTTTCTCCTGTAGGAGACATAAAATTTAAGCCCTGTTTCCTAGCTCCATAGAAGCATAAAGACCATGGAATGCAAGGTACAGGATACACTGATAAGGTCCCCCTCCTGCAAGAAGCCTCTCATTGCCAGTTCATCTTCTGCAGACCTCCTCCTCTGAAACACACACAGAGATGACCATGTCACTTAAGTCAGATCCTGCAGAAAGACATCTCTCCATTTCTTCTTTCTCTTCCACTTCCTCTTGAGACCTCTGAAGCCAGCCACAGAATTCAAACACTAGAATAGGTAACCTGTGTCACTCAAGGAAAATAAAAGCGATAACCACCACTTTCCACCTGATGGACCTTCTCACAGCATCTCTTCTCCTTCCTCCGAATGATATTCAGACTCCTTACATGATACTCAAAACCCTCCCGATCGAGTCCAGCCTACTTTCCCACACTTACCGTCCATGGCAGCCCTCCAGGCTCCAGCAGGGCCAGACTACCACCAACCTGACTCTGCCTTTCCTCAAACATTTCCCTTTATCTCAGATTGCCGGAACTCATCACTAAAATTCTATCCATCCTCTGAGGGTCAACTCCAAAGCCCATCTTCCCGAGGGGCTGCTCTCGGGGAAATTAACCCTCCTTTTGTGTAATCACATGATTGTTTGTTGTTCGGCTGCCAGATGTCAGACCCATTATCTCACATCCCCTGCTAGTCTGTGAGCTCCTTCGAGAGCTCACAGATCATGTACCCTTCACCTTGGCATTCTCCACACAACCTAGTACTATGAGCCTCTCTGTAAATATATACCGGACTGAAGATAAAGTGAAACACGGCCTTTCACAAAAGGCTGCAGCTTAGGTACGCAGCTGTCTGTAATAACCAAGTGCCACTCAATTCATGAAAAAGCTAATCTAAACACAAGTTTTCAAGGAACGCCTTTACTGTGCAAAGCTGATAACACCCAGAAAAGGAAAATTATTAGCACAGAGAGTCTGAAAGCCTCTCTCCCCAGCTCTTTTGGGATTGCTCCCCATGTCCTACCATATACCAAATGCTGCCTGTGTTGAGAGTTGAGAGGCCTGGACCAAGTGAAAAGTCTCCATGTACACCCAGGCAGCAAACTTCACTGCAGACAAACAGGAGTAAAAGAGGCAACCTTAGAGTAAAGCAAAGTTGTCTGGTGTAAAGCAAAGTTGACTGGTGGGGCAAAGGACCCCAGAGCTCTCACTAGCAAACTATACAATACCAGCTGGAGACCCTTACCAGCTCTCCTCCAGGAAGGTTCATGGATGACAGAAGCAAGACCGAATCCAGCCGAGAATTGGTCTCCACCTTCCACCTCTTCTGCTGAACCTACAAACAAAAGAAATTCTACACCTGGACACATACTCCAGGGGCAAGAGTTCACACACATCATAAATGAGTAATAATCTCAAATATAACAAGCCAACTGTTTGCATCAAAGGTCACCGAAGAGCCAAACGCAATCAATGCCTTGTTCATGTAATTACATACAGAATGAGTATCTCATCATTAGATCACCACCTTGCTTTTACTTTGGAAAAAAAAATCTGACATTGACTTTACCTCGGTGATCCTCCCCACTACAATGTCTCCTACTTCACCATTATATCTGAAAGATAAAACAGAAGGTCACCCATCAGTGAAAACACTTTATTACACCACCAAGCACCACTTGAGATTCCAATTAAACAGGACCAAGGGCTTTGATTAGGCACCACATTTACTAAATTCACATAACTATGCTGTTCCATTTTTCAGGAACTGATAACTTCAAACATTTCTACATGTATAAAGACTCCATTTTCTATTTTTTCAACAAACCATTTACTGCAAGTAGTTCATTACGCCTGAAGCCCATTTTATTAAATACATGACAATGGTAAGCATGGAATACTTGCGGGTGGGCTCCAGAACACAGATGGGTTCTGCATCACCCAAAGGAGACTGAGACAAGTAAGACAAGACACCACCCAAACCAGTCTACTTGCTATCTTCCCCACCCCCCGGCTGCTCATCTCAGGCCCCTTTGCTAGTTCCTCATCCCAGTCTAATGATTAAGTGTTCCAAGCTGAAGGCTCAGCCCTTGGGCCTCTTATCAGCCCACTCTCACCTCTTAGTGAGCTCATCCAACCTAATGGCTTTAAAAGCCATTGATGACTGTACCATTCCCCTGAATTCCAGACTCCAGTCAACTGCTGGCTACCCAGTGTCTCCATTTACACAATGAGCAGTCTTTATCAAATGTAACAAATATAAAATAAAGCTTTCCTACAGCCCCCTTGCAAACTGATTCTCTCCCAGTAGTCACCATCTCGGTAAATGGCAAGTCCACCACTCCAGTTGCTCAAACCAAAGACCCTGGAGTCCTTGGAGGAGCCCTTGACTTCTCTCTTTCTCTCGCTCGCTCGTGCTACAGGACAAGTCCAGCAGCAGATCCTACTAGCTCTGCCTTCAAAATATACACAGAAAATAAAAGGTATCCAAATTAGGAAGAAGTAAAACTATCTCTACTCACAGACATAACCCATATATAGAAAACCCCGAAGAAATACAAACCCCAACACCCTTCCGTGATGAAAACACTCAATACAACACACATGCAGAATTAATCACTACTCACCACCTGTAATGCTACCACCTTAGTCCAAGCCACTATCACTTCAGAAGATGAAAACAGCCCGTTCATCTGCCTCCCTACGCCTGCTCCTGTCCCCTTTCAATCTCCCACAGCAGCCAGGTGCCTCTTCTGCCCCCCACCCAGTGGCATCCTAGAATCCACAAAGTGCAGGTCAGAATGCTGACTGTGCCTACGTGGCAGGCTGGCCATCTGCCCACCCCGCTCCCTGCCTGTAACTGCTGCCACTCTCCCCCTCACTCACGCTGTTCCAGTAACACTGGCTTCCTTCGGGGCTAACCGTTATTGAGCACTTCCAGGTGGTAGGCCCTGTGCTGAGTACTTCACATGCACCATTTCAGTGAATTCTAATGAGAACCCTGGAAGGCAGGTCATTTATTATTATTTTACAGAGGAGGTAACCAAGGTTTGGTCAAGGGGTCAGGTAACATGGGAAATCTTTGAAGTCCACACTTACCTATAGTCATATTCAAAATCACACACCTACAGAATGGTAGAGAATGCAGGGGTGGGGATGGGGAGATATGGCGTGGCAGAAAAGATGTGGTGATACAACATGGAGGCCCCAAGAAAGAGAATACACACCTTTTGTCCTCACCTGGTTTTCAAAGCTTTCACACAGATCAATTTGTTTACTCTCTCCACAGAGCCAGCCACCGAGGCGATGAGCTTCTCTTCCCCCATGTAGGTTCCATGGCCCCTGTTGCCAGAGGAAGATACAAAGGATACCAGGGTAGCACTGGATGACCTCTCCCATCAAGAACAATGTATTCCTTGAACTTAACAGGCTCCTCCTGCCACAGAGTCTGGCTTTGTCCTGGTTGCTTTCTCCGCCTAGAACGCTTCTTCTTGAGAGAGCTGCATGGACATCCCCCATGCCTTAGTCAAGTCTACTCAGATGGCACTGTCTCCACTGGGCCTACCTTGACTATCCCATTTTAAATAGTCACCCACTCCACTGCCACCAGCCCCCATCATATTCCTCTTAACCTGCCTGACTTTTCATTTTCTCCACTGCATTTATCATATTCTGAATAACTTACTTGTTGCATTTATTCTTTATTATCTGTCTCTATTAGAATATAAACTCCACCAGGACAGAGATTTCCACTTTGTTCTACCCCAACCACACATAAAGAGATGTTGAATGCATGAATGAAGGACCGAATCTCAAGATGTCCTAGGATCCAATAACCTCAACCAGAAGCTTAAAAAGCAATGCTATAAATGCTGGACCCCTTCAGTGTGTACCTATGTACCCCGTCCCCAAAAGGCTGAAATACCACTAGTGTTTATGATGGTGATTTAATGGTGAGTTTTGTTTTTTTTTCTTAATTATTACCTCATTTAATCCTCACTACCCTATCAAATAGTTCCTGTTATTATCGCTATTTTACAGATGAGGGAACTGACCACAGCCGGACTGAAACCCCAGCCGGACTGAAACCCCAGCCATCTCACTCAAGAGCCTGCTCTCTTAACTACAACATACTGTACTGCCCTCAGATTCAAAACTGTGTATTTGGCTGCATGCAGCAAAATATAATTATATGCCCTAAGCGCAAACAATTCTTGACTCCAACACCAAGCACCTGGCTAAGATACGATGCTGCAAGAGGAGGCTAGGTCAGGAACGCCCACCGGGTCCTCTTAGATAGCTATAGACTGGACAAGGCCCCTGCTCCCAGCCCTCCCCAGTGCCAGATCCTCACGTGGGGGGCTCGGAGTCCTGGGCCCTCGGGCAGAGGACCCGGTAGTCACGGCCACCGGAGGGTTTCAGGGGGCTGAGGCAAATGCAGACAGGGACACACAAGATGCTGGGAGTTAAGAGGCCTGAGGCCTTGGAAGCGAGGCGACTGGGATGTTCCGGAGATGGTGCACTGGGTCCCGCGAGGGCTGAGACGCAAGGGGACAGAGGCCTGGGTTTCGACCAGCAGGCCAGGTGCAGAAAGCCCTTAGGCCCCGAGTCCCCACGTACCGCATGAAGCCCGTGTCCGTGGTGATCGTGTCCCCCGGCACCACCAGGTGTTTCTTAGTCTCGCGGCTCAGGTTTTCGCTAAGAGGCTTGCGAGCGACAGGAAGCCTCATCTCCATCGCCATCTTGGCGCCAATGATTTGCGCAGGCGCAGCCTGTGCTCTCTGCGGCTCGGCAAATCCTCGCTTCACTCGGAGGGGCGGGGCGAATCAGGGCGGAGCCTCAGAGCACCCGCCAATGAGAACTCACGGTCTGTGGGCCTCGTTGACTATTGGCAACCGTTATGGGAAGGTGGGAACTGAGTTGCTGTCTCTACAATTGGCAATGCCGCACCGGTGGAACAATATAGTCTCAGGTTGTACGGCGCTTCACTTTTTACCAAAACTGCCTCGTACACATCATCCTATTTACTGTTCTCAAGGATTAGAAATAATTGAGGGTCTTCTGAGTTTCCTTCCAACTCTAAATTGCTAAAATACGAGTTTTTTGTATGAAAGATCTCTACGAATATAAGAAGGTGGGATCTACCGAAAACACTAGTTGGATAGGAAAAAGAGGCCCATTTCATGCTATTGATAGTAGCCGCCCCGTGGATGCTGACTCGGCACCCACCACCCACCTCAACCCCCAAACAGCGTTCCAGGTGCTGGATCCTTCCTTCCTTAGTCACTTCTTTTGAGTGAGCTGTTTTACTTTAACATTCTTTTGGAAACAAAAAACAGGAAGCCGCCTCAGAAAACAATCAAATCTTGCAAGGCAGGTATATTTGGTATGGAGGGAAAGTACACACATTAATACAAAAATCTCAGCTTATATTTCCCCAGACAGCGAATTGGGTGTTCTCTGCGTGCGGAGCCTGGGTTCAGTGGTGGACAGAGAAATATATATACGGTTTTATTAGGAGTGCGGAATAGGAGTGTTTCCCCCAATCCTTCTCCCTTACCCTTTTCCTGCGTGGTTTATAGCATCTGTCAAATAGTGTTTTCAGCATCAGGAAGTGGGAGCTGATGATTCTTATGCACACAGCCCCTATAGAGGATTAAATGAAATAACCTGCATCAGCCCCACACACTGTGCTGCCTCCTGAAGATCCATCAGACCAACTGTTGGATAAATCTGCAAAAGGACAGCATTTCTTTCATCTAAGCAAGGCCTACAACTACACCTGTCAAGAAAGCCCTGCAAGGCAGCTGATGATATAAATTCTAGTGTTCTGCAGGCCGTTCAGTAAGTGGGCAAGGCCAGACACTCACCCACCTCCTTGCTGGGAGGAAGGGGCTAGAGCCAAGAAAGTGTAATAAGGGTCCATCTGTTGAGTCCTGCCTCAGCCATAAGAGGGCGGTGGTGTCCTTTGAGTCACCGTAGCCCAGTCAGAGGGAAGGCTAGGCCTGGCAGTGGCCCTAGACCAAGGGTAGGGTTTAGTCTGGGCCTCACACAGTTTCATCCCGGGAGAGAGACGGACATAATGGTAACACTGCCCCTCCCCCCCATTCTCACAGCACTCACCTTCAGAGAGCCTGTCCCAACAGGGCTTATGGATACTTAGTACAGCAGTGCATTCAGTGTCTGGTGAGAAGGGCCTGCTTCCTGGGTCACAGATAAATGCCTTCTTGCTGTGTTCTCACATGGTAGAAAGGGTGAGGGAGCTCTCTGGGAGCTCTTTCATAAGAGCACTGATCTCATTCATAAGGGTTCCACCCTCCTGACTGAATCACTTCCCGGAGGCCCCACCTCATAATACCATCACCTTAAGGAGTAGAATTTCAAAATATGAATGGTGGGCTGGGGTAGGGAGTCCACATGATCAATCAGTCCATTGCAGATACTTTTTGTAGAGGAGGAAACTGACAGCCCCCCCAAAAAAACAAAATTCACATAGCAGTGGGTTGCTGTGTGCCTTCTGACTGCACCAGCTTTACCCCAGAGCCTGCACCACTTACCAGGGGGTGAACAGAAAGCCTTCCCTAGGGCCCGGTCGAGTGCTTTACAAACATTGTTGCTTATTCCCCACTCTTTGCCCAGCTGGGACATAGGCCACTAAGTCCCAAGAGCAGACCTGCAGCTGGGACTGAAACCCAACACCCCAGACTCCTTGTTGGTGCTCCAGTGTTAGAATTACACTCACCTCGTCACACCAGGTAGATGAGCAGGCACACGGGAACAAAGTGCACATCCCAGAGGCGCTTGTCAGGAACACAGATTCCTGAGCCCAGACTCAGGCACCGAGGTTCTACAAAGCTGGGGTCCAGAAGTCTGCGAGCTTGTGTTTAGGTGATTTTAATGGCCAATCAGGTCTAATGCTCATGGATCTCCCCCAATCCATCGACCTCCCCATCGTGCACTCTCCAGGGCCACCACCTGAAGGCAGTATCAACATCTCCCACCTGGGCGTCACCTCCTAGCTTGTCTGCCTGATACTACATTTGCCCCTCCTATCATCCTATCCCCCACCACAGCAGAGGGAGCTTTAAAACATAGTGGATTAAACCAGTTCCCTGCTGAGAATACCTCTGGTGGCTTCCTTTTACACTCAGAATAAGATCCAGACTCTTCTTCGCCCAGCTCTTCCTGTCTCAGACCTCACTCGCTCCCACCCTACTCCCTTATTCCGGTGCTGCAGCCAGACACGCTGCGCTCCTCTCAGAGCTGCGGGCACCAAGCTCAGCAACACCCCAGGGCCCTGTGCTTTAGGCTCCCTGCAAGGAATGCTCTTCCCCAAGGGCTTTTTGCATGGCTGTCTGCTTCTTCTTTAGATCTCAGCTCAAATTTCTTCTCAGAGAATCCTTCCCGGATCCCCTTAGCTAGAATAATCCTCAGGCCCTTTTTTATCACCTGATTCTGTTTTATTTCTTGTCACTGAATTTTCATGTTTATTGCAGTCATTCTGCTTTACCTGTTTTGTTCAACATGTATCAGTGCTTAGAACTCCATCTGGCATTTAGAGGGTAGCCATGAAATGTTTGCTGGAAAAATAAGATACATTTATGAAATATATATATGCTTGTTTGTTTGCTCACCATCTGTCTCCTCCACAGGATAGGAACCCTGCAAATGACCAGACTATCTATTTTGTTCACTGCCCAGTCCCTAGAACTGTCAAGATACATAGGAGGTCTTTTTATCAACCCTGTGTTCGATTTCCTGTATGTTGAGGTTTGGACCTTGCTGACTCTGGAAGGACAGTCCCTCCCAGGGTTAGCCGGTTCCTAGAGATAGCAAATAAGTTGCCCAGGTGTGTGCCTTTCACATTCAAACTAGCCAGTCCAAGCCCACACCCACAACCACCTCCTCACACTTCGGGCCACTGTCCACCTGTCCTAATCATCCCTGGGCCAGGTACCAGCAGCTACCACAGGCTCTGAAATTATTCAAACCAGCCAATCTTAAACCTGCTTACCCTGCCTCACCCATTCCTTCCCATGGAAACCATAGTAAGGTAAATCCACATTTTCTCCTTGCTCCCTCTGCCTCCTGATTGACACCCCTGTGGGCTTCCCCACATGACCCTTCGTGGTGTGCTGGGCCTCCTGCTTCTAGGGAATCGTGAATATAACAAACTTCGTCCTTCGTGCCAGTCATTTCCATGTTTGCATGTCTTACTACACCTGATTGAAACAAATCCCAGGTGCCTTTGGAGAGGCACTCGATAAATATCTGTTGAACGAATGAACAAACTTATTCAACAAGCATTTCATAAATAGCATCATTCTATGCTGTGGGGGCCACCGAGCTGACATGCCTGCTGCGCTAGCCATCAGGGTGCTCAGGACAGGGGTTTAGGTTTAGGGGGTGAACAGAAAAGCCCTCCTGACAGAAGTGCCATTTGAATGAGCCTTGAAGTGAGGGCTCTTTGACATGGGAGTTGGTTTGAGGGGGACAGGGGAACCCCAGGTGAAAGAACAAGGGCATCCTGAACACTGTGAAAACTGAGGCAGCAGGGACGCTGGCCCGGAGCTCTTGCCTGGTCTTGACCCACCCACTGGCTGTACCTTGTGTTCCATTAAAACAGCAAAAGTAACTGAAGAAATTTCTAATCAGAGGTGTGCACAAAGATTTCTACACAACACCTCTCATCAAAGTATTGCTTCTCCTAAAAACATGAGAAACAGCCTTAATGTCTGTGGAAGTTTTTAAGCAAGTCTATGATTTTTGTTTTATACTTCAATTGAGAAGTGGGGTCTGTGCCTCCTCCCCTTTCATGTTGGCAGGTCTGTGACTGCTGTCAACAGATAGCATATGTCAGAAGTACCTCTACGTGACTCCAAGGATAGATCGGAATAGACCAAGCAGCTTCCACCTGCTTCTCTGGGAACACTTGCCTTTGAAGTCCTGAACTGACATGCAAGAAATCTGACTTCCCTGAGGCGGTCATACTGTAGAAAGCAGTCAGGATGGGTGCTGACTAGCCACCATTCATAGCTTTCCCCCCACCAACAGACACCCATCATGCCAGGCTAGCTCTGAGGCGGGAAGGAAGCTGAAAGCTTAGGATATCTGTTCCTCCATTTCAAGAGATCCCAGGGTAACAGCTATTGGAAAGGGTAGGAGAGGGGTGGACAGTTGCCTAAGATGCCCTCTGGGGAATGCCCAGTGGGATGGGTGGTGAAGCAGCTACAACCCTTCTCATGCACCAAAGGCATCCTTGTAGTAACAACAGCTCCCATTTATCGAGCACTTACTATGTGCCAGACATCAAAGCCATGTACTTTATTCTTATATACATTATCCCACTTAATCCTCACAACATCCTTAGGAGCTAAATATCACCTTTTTTCCCTTTGGGGATCCTGAGGCACAGAGACACTGACTGACTTGCCCAAATTCACACAGCTAGTGAATGGCAGAGCCGGGTTTCAAAGCCAGACCAGGTGGCCTCTATCTAGAATACTCTACTCCCGGAGTTCCTGAACCATGGGATAGAATGAGAAAAAGAAATAATAGGCAGTGAAACTGTATTTATTCACAGACATGATCAGGTACCTAGAAATCCTAAGGAATCAATAAAAAAGCTACTAGAATGAATAAACAAGTTTTGCAAGCTTGAAGGACACAAGGTCAACATCCAGTTCTGGCCTGCATCTCTGTGGGATATGCAGAAAGCCCAGTCTTCAGGCTGATGGGGAGGTGGCATGGCCTAGTAGTCATAAGCATGGCTTTAGGGTGAAATCTGCTCCGCTACTCACTGGCCAAGGGACATAGGCAAATGACTTTCTCTATGTTCCAGTTTTCTCATACTTCAAATGGACATTAATAGAGCCTCGGGGAGTGGGGGGGAGAAAAGTATCAGCCTCATAGGTTTATGGGGAGGATTCCTGGAATGCATGCAATTTAAATCCCTAAGGCCAAAGATTGCTAGTGCTGTGTTTGCATGCCTTTGTGCGGAGGACACAGTGTGCAGCCTCAGGAAAGAGGCCTGAGGCCTCTGCTGGAAATGCAAGCCAGGTAAGAGGTTAGGCTTTCGGCACAGGCCTCCTACCAGTGTGCAGTTCTTCAGGACCCCAATTCCTGTCTGCTCTTGCTTCTATCTCCAGTGCCAGCACACTTCTGCAGAAACAGGTCCGTGCTATAGTCTGCAATTCCAGCCTGCTGCCACCAGGTGGGTTCTGGAGCCTGGGCTGTGGACCCTGTGATCGGTAGCCAGGACTTCACAGAATTTCCTATGGAGGGAGATTTAGATGTTTGATCAAGGACCCAGCTGACTTCTCTGAAGTCTTACTCCTGCAGACCCTTCTTCGGAAAGCCAGGATGACTCCCTGGGAGGCAGGGCATGTGGGCCAGGAGGGCATTAATTCTACTTTACCCATTGGCATTCAGAGGGATAGGGGATTCGGGACAGATGGCTCTGGGCATGGAAACAAGCCTGGGTGGGGCTGCAGTGGGAAGAAGGTGATGCCTGGGGCCACCAGAGGCATCAGAAGCCTAGTGGTGAGGAGGAGAGGCAAGGTTGTGGCCTTGGAGGAGGAGTACCAAGGGTGACTTTCCCCACTGGCCTGAGGGTGGAAACCCCAGATGGGACCTGCAACTGAATACATCAAGTGTACACCTCTGCCTGTGTCCCCATCTTCCAGGGTGCAAGACCAGTCCCCCAAAGTTGGTGGGGAGGGTTGTTTTGGGGAGTACCTGGAGCTCCCAAGGGGGATGGCCTGTGTATGCCAGCATGAATTCCAGTATCTTCAGGTGTGTGTGCACGGCTATATTTCAGGATGTAGAGAGGTGTCCCTGAGAGATGCCAGTGGGTTAAAAGAGTGACACCCTCATGGCTGGCATGTGTCGGAGCTCAGGCATGACCTCACACCCCCTAGTATCCCGGAGGTCCCATAGAGGAGAGCAGGGTCTGGCCCTACCTGACGGTCTCCCTGCTCTTTAGCCTTCCTCAAGGAGGGCCTGGAAATGGACACCAGAGCATTTAGAAATTCTAGAGTTGGGAGGACACTTGGTGGCCATCTTGGTCCATCCCCACTGGCTACTTGAATTCCTTCAAGTTGTTTATGAAAATGAAAAAGTAAGTAAAGATTTGGGGGAAGTTACAAAGTGGGACACTAATATTTGAGAGTCGGCTGCAAACCAACAGGAATCTGCCCCGCCCTTCCTCACATTTCTGGTTGCTCTGCACTGTGCCCATCTCTTTGGGAGCCACCGCCCCAGTTGTGACAGAAAGCATTTTCCATGTGGATGGCACAACAGTGACTTTCAAAACCAGCAGGTGCGACAGCTCTCGCCATCCCCTCTCCAGCTTCTAGCCATTTTCAGTATTTCCTTTTCATGTAGACAAAACTGCCCATCCATTCAGATGCTAAGTGATAAATGCTCCAAGTAATTTTTATTTTAGAATACAAGAGTACAAATGTATTTACAGTTGTACATATACAATCAAATAATATATATCACAGTTTTGTAAATACCATCTTAGATAAATATTTACAAAGTTAAAGTGACCATTTTATGGAAGTAGAACACAGTTTCCTGAAAACTCTATACATTTTATACTTTTCATTAATATTATTATAGTTTTTTTATTTTACGAAACGCCCTACGGGAATTCTGGTAAATGACTGCAAGGTGGGAGAGAAGACACCAGAGGGCGCCTGCAGCCGGAGTTTGGGGAAGCTGGGCAGGTGAAGGGAGAGCGTGGGCGGCAGGGCGGAACCCCCTGGGATCCTGCACAGCTCGGAAGTGCTTTCCCAGCAGAGAAACCAGTGTTGCCCTCTTTTTGCTGGAGCGTGGCAGGGAGGGGGGTGGGGGGACTTCCCCTTCCCATGCATGACGTCAGAGCTGAAGGGGAGGAGGCACTGATTGAACGCTCTCATTTTACAAATGGGGAAACGGGAAACTGAGGCCCAAATAGGGGCAGGGCCCACAGCGGATTTGCGTTTTGCCTTCACTCTTAACCTGCCTGGCACACAGCAAAGTATCCGTGCCTCATCCATCCCCACGAAGCTGGCTGGGCAGGGAAGGTAGCCTGGAGGAGTCAGGGGCCCGCCTGACAGGGAAGTGCAGGTCTCAGCCCCCAGATCTCAAGTCGTGTCCTTGACTCCCGACACTGCGGGGCCCTGGTTCTGAGCGGCAGGAGGAAACAGATCCGCGCACTGCCCGTCCCCAGGCCCAGGGGGTCGCTCTCCTTCCATTCCCAAGCACGAAACTCGGAGAGGGGGGGCGGCTCTCTGACCCCCGCCGAAGCCCAAGGAGACTTTCAGTCCCCTTCCACTGTCACTCACCAGACGGATTCCAGCTGGGCGGCGGGCTCAACTGGGAGGAGGGAGCCTCGGGGGTGAGGCCGGGCAAGGGGTCCCCGAAAAGAGAAGGCGGCCTGGAAAGGGACGTCGCCCTTTAGTGTCCTCATCTACTGAACGGGGCGATGAGTGTGCCTAGGGCGTCATTTCTGGGGCGCATGCACAGCGCCAGCCCCGGGCGGTGTCCGGAGAGAAGGTCGCGCAGGAAGCGGGAGCCGCGGCGGCGCGCGCCCACGTGAGTGGAGGCTGGCGCGGGCGCGCGCTCACAGCACCATGGCCGGCAGGTGGTGCGCGGCGGCGCGGCGGCGGCGGCGGCGAGCGCGGGCGCGTGCGCGTGGCGCGGGCAGCGCTGGCGAGTGAGCCTGCAGCGCGGCGCTGGGCGGCCGGTGGCGCGCGCTCTTCTGGTGGGCGCGCAGGCCGGCCAGCTGCGAGTAGGCGCTCTGGCACACCTGGCACTTGTACGGACGCTCGCCCGTGTGCAGGCGCACGTGGTTGCGCAGCGTGGACGACTGGCTGAAGCGGCGGTTGCAGAAGCGGCACACGAAGGGCTTGTCCAGCGTGTGGATACGCATGTGCGAGCGCAGGTTGCTGCGGGAGTTGAAGCCGCGATGGCAGATGACGCAGCGCATGCGGCCCGCGGTGCCCGCCGCCGAGTCCGCTGGGTGGAAGTCCTCTGGCCGCGCGGGCAGGGCCGGGGGCCGGGGGCAGGCGGGGAGGGGGTAGAGAGCAGCCTCGTTAGGACCGCGCCGCCGGGCCCTGCACCTGCTTGCCCCTCCCAGGGCCCTGCCCTCCTCGGACCCACGCTGCCTCCTGGCAGACTGACAGGGTGCTGGCAGAGGGATGGGGGGCAAGGGCTCTGGCTTGGGGCCAAATAAGATTGGACTCCAGCCCATGCCGTGAGACTTCAGGGACTTGGTGACTTGGGTTCAAGAAACCTCAACTTTCCCATCTATAAAATGGAAACCTACACGACTTCCTGGGGCTGTGCCGCTACAGGAGGTGATCACAAAAAACCGACGGCTTCTGAAGGTTACTCTGTGCTGAGCATTTTACCTGCCTTAGCCTGTATATGGGAAGCACCTGCCTCATAATATTCTTCCATAAATGGTAGTAACTATTACAACCCCCCCCAAAAAAAAACACCTTTATTCATCCCGCAAACAGTTACTGAGTGCCTGCTATGTACCAGGGAACTGCTTTTCTCATCTTGCAATGCAGGTACCACAGCGTCAGCCTCATAAGCCTGCTGTAAGGATCAGACAAATTACCATTTGTAAAACATCAGCTGCAGAGCAAGGTCTAGATAAACAGTAGCTCATGAGCCTCGGGCTCATCCTCTAAAAATAAGGAAACCAAATTTCACAAGGGTTTTATGAGGACCCCACAAGGATGATACCTGTAAAAGGTTTAGCTCAACACTTGAGCAAATGGTGTTTATCATGCTGATCGGCATCCCCAAGACAGGCACACTCTGCCCAGCCTTCATTCAATGGGTTTATAGTGAGCACCAGCCCTGTGCCAGGCCCAGCACCAGGGACAGGGCAGGGAAATTTATAGATTGCCAGAGCTGGAAAGGTCATCTCATCCAATGCCTTTTCTTTATGGATGGGGAAACTGAGGCCCAGAGCCATTCTCAAAATTACACAACCGAACTGGAACTCAATCCAGACTCCCGCTACCCAGCCCCTTGCTCTTCCTGCCACACCCTGCTGCCTCTCTGGTGTCCCCTCCGCCCAGCCCTTTTTGCCCCCAGACAATCTATTTTGTCCAGAAAAACAGAACTGCCCCTGAACCATGCCTGGATTGTCTTGGCAGCTCCAGGGGCATTGGCCTCCTTGGACCAGGGCTCAGTGAGTCCCATGGGCTCAGTGCTGCTGGGGATTGAACCAGAGTCCCTGAGGCCACGTGCCTCCCTGCCACACACACGTGCACACACACACACTCACTCTCTCTGAGTTCTGTGGGTCCCTTGCCATCATGGCCTCATGGGGACTACCTACCATGCTTGTTCTTTTTCTGCTCCTCCTCTAGCCCAGGCACGCCAGGGATCCCCAGAAAGGTGTTGTGTGAATTCCCGTACCACACCAGCAGCTCCTGGTCAGGGGGGATCATCTACAGAGAAGGAGGCAGGAGGTCAGGGAGGCAGTGGCTTGGGGAGTGAGGGTCAGGGCTCTCTGCACATCCCCTCACAGCCAGGCGGCCGCCAGCACCTGCCTTGATGATATGGTTCCAGTTTCAGCCTCGAGGAAGCCATGCTCGGGTCCATTTGCACAGAGCCATTCTCGTCAAGCTGCACCAACATGGAAGGCCCTAGGACACTCTGCCCATCCTTCCCGCTCCCTGCCCAGGCCTTCTAGCCCTCTCTGTCCTCTCTCTGCTGCTGGGAACACAGCTGCCTCCCAGCCACACAAGATTTCCCAAGCAGACAGCAACAGCAAGGAAGCCTTGCGACAAGCAAAAGTCACCAAAGGAGAGCTAGAAAAGTTTCCATTGCTTACTCAGGGGAACCGAGGCAGCCAGCCCCCAGGTCTGCAGGGCCGAGCCAGATGTTCCCAGGGAGCTTGGGCCATGGGTGCCCTATGGTATGTGGTTACACCCTGCCTGATAATGTTCTAGAAACATCTAATCCTAAGCACCCACAAGGCAGTAGCATGTCACGTGTACTTCTCTCGCCAGCACAGGGCTCTGCATGACTTCACACACATAGCGAATGCTAAAAAAGCAGGATTCGCATTGAGACCACCTCCACCTCAGGGGATGCTGGGGCACATGGCCTTAAACAAAATCCTTTCCACCAGGTCCTTGGTCGATGGCAGAGAATTCCACAGATGGGGATGGGGCTGCTACTCCCAGGGGAGGACCCGCCCCAGGGAGATGGTGAAGGCTGCCAGCAGGGAGGGGTTTGCCGTGGCAATCCAGGGGAGCTCTGGAAGGCCTGCTCCGAGGTGGCACTGACCGTAATCATACATTCCCGGACACCCCCAAGGGTTGGCCAGGCCTTTCATGAAAGCCAGCTACCCCTCCCAGGTGGGAACTTTCAGGCCCTAGCCAGCGAGTGAGAGAGGGGACGCCCCTCTAGCCTCCCAAGGTCACTGGGCCCCTTCCCAAGGCTAGACTCCAGGGAGTTGGCTTTGGCACCACCCCCCCGCCCCGGAGGTCACTTTCTGATCTGCCCAGAGAGAGCTGGGACCCCACGCCCCCACCTCCACCAGCAATAGGGTTTGTTTTCCTGGTAGGTCGTCTTTTAGTTGAAGCTGAAAAGATCGTGTGGGGCCCCATCTGGGGGTGTCTGAAATCAAGGCGGAGTAGTTTCCTTGGCCTCCATGGCCACAGAGAAGGCCCTGCCCCTTCCGTTTGGTTCCGGCCTGCAGACCCCTACCTTCCTCAGAACGCTTCTGTTCCCCACACCTTCCTTCCTTCTGTCAGAGCCAGGCCTGCTCCCAGCAACAGGAGGTGTGAGAGAAGGCAAGGCCGTGGGCACCTGTCATCCTCCTAAGACTCAGCCCAGGGTCACTGGGCCCCTTCCCAACAGGCCCCATGGCTGATGGGGTATCGTGTCCAGCCAGCTTCAGGGTCGGTGAGCCATGAGACGCCAGGCAGAGGGTTCACCCTCAGGTGGCCAGGGTTCAAGTATGCAAAGTCCAAGTGCGGCAGTCCCTGTACTCAAGGAGAACTGGCTAGTGCCTCAGAGAAAGCAGGCAGATTAGAACCTGGCACCACAGCAAAAGTCCTTGAGGCCTCTCTGCTCAACACAGTCATGGCCACTGTCTAGGAGGCCACCATGTCAGAGCTGGAATCCCTGCAGGACAAGGGCTGGTGAAGAGAGAGCTTCTGTGTGTCCCTAGAATAGAGGAGGATGCAACTAAAATATTTAAGATCAATTCATTGTGAAGGAAGCTGCTCTCTGACAGATGATGCAGACGAGCCCGGCCTGGTCCCTGGGCAACCTGAGGCAGGCACTTTGCCTCTCCAAGCTTGTCTCCTCAAATGAGGGGTTGTGGAGGTCTTTGAGGTCCCCCCAAATGCTAAGACTCTGACTGTAAGTCCCCTCCAACATTGTCCAGACTGCTGGCTTCAATTCTCAGATGAAACAGACATGTATATAGCACAGCTCTTCTAAAGCCACTGGGCCTCCAGCAGACATCTGAACACGCCCCTTCCTTTGGGAGACACAATACCGCAGTGGGCTCGGCTCAGGCCCTGGAGGCACACCTGTTGGGGGCCAGTTGGCCTCCCACTTGCTAAACACATGATGTGGGGCAAGCTGCACTATGTTGCTGGGCCTCAGTTTCCCCAACCGTAAAACAGGGACAGCACCATTATTCCGGCCTCAGTGGGTGCCTATCAGGGTTCAGCAAGCCATGCACATAAAGCTCTTTGCAGGGTGGATCTACAGGAGCACTTAGTATTTTCCTGGAGCTCGCCAACCTCTCAGGGAAACAGGCAGCAGTCTCTGACCCACTGCATCCCGCAGTTGTCCCCACAGAGCCTGCGGTGTGTCACAGAGTGGCTGGCATGATTAATACCCAGTGATCAGTGGCTTTGCCTTCAGTGACCCACAGGAGTACAGGCTGGGCCCACATGCCCCAAGGACATCAGCCCTAGGCCCAGGCCACCACTCCAGCCTCCATCTCCCTGGGGAGATCCCAGCAGTGGGATGGGAGGTCCAGCAAGCCCCAGGCTGGTGTCACTCGCCCTGGGCTGCCTCTCCCCCTCCAGACTATGTCAACACTAGCCTTTTCATTTTAATTGACAATTATTATTAAATACGAAATAAAAATAACAATAACAATAATGGTGAGGAATGAGGAGTCATGAATGCCTGGAATTGCACAAATTCTGAATATTAGTATTCAAAAGGGTTCTTTGTAGTATCAGTTTTTAAATAAAAGCTTGAGTATTGGCTGTTTCAGCAAAAGGACAAGACATTTATTTACTAACACATTTTTAACATATGTTAAAATTAATTTTACTAGTTAAATTTAAAAATTAAAACAGCGACACAGACACACTGTCAAAAATGTATAAACACGGGAAAAGGCCTATAATGAAAAGTAACTCCCTCCCACTCCGGATACCCAGCCACTGTAGCCGGGTTGCTGTGCATCTTTCCCAGAAGCGTTTGTCATTTTGAGACCGTTAGAAAATGCTGATTTAAGGCTCATGGGGAGCAGCATGATTTCTATTTTCTACACAACGTATCTGATTTTTTTTTTTAATGAGCACATACTACTTTTTACAAAAAAAATATCTTTTAAAGAAAGACAGTCTATTAAGGAGAACCTCCTGGAATTGAGAATGACATACACCCCCTGATATGGAGAAGCCACCAGCTCTGAAGGCAGTGCTGGGGAAGGCGGCCTCGTAGGCACAGAGGCTGGGAACTGGAGGCTTTCCCAGCACATCAGAGAGCTGGGAAGCCAGCGGCAGCCCCTGGCCTGGACCTCTGGTCTCTGCCTGTTCCCGGGCATCCTCCATGCAGCAAGGCTGGAGAGCAAGGCCGGAAACCCCAGGGAACCGGCAGCCTCTTCCCAGAGACCCTGATAATACCATCTAGACACTCCCAGGGTCTCCCCAGCGGACCACCTAAGAGCAAACATCAGTTCACAGGCCCCTGCAGGCCTCCTCATCCCTCCCTAGCGCTCTCTCTTTACGGCCAACACTCTGGCCTGGCCCTGCTGAGGAGCTCCATGAGGCTCAGAGAACCAGAATCAGCTGTTTGTTCACTTTTCTGGAGTGCAGGGACTGGCTCAGGACACACAATAATCCATGCAATTCCCAAAGAAACTGGGTCCCACACCATAAAATCCACATTGTCAAGACTCGGGGAATGTCAGCGCCTGAGTCTTTCCTTGGTAAGTCACATAATCTCTCAGTTCAAGCTGCTTAACCTTCCCAGTCACTCCGGAAGTTTCATCCTGTCCCTTTCTGAATTTTTATTACCAATGGAAACGAATGAATGGGGTTCTGGCTTGTTTTCCTAATATAAATTCATGTTGCACCACCGAACATGCTCCCGCGAGGCTCTGATACCCTCCCCTGCCCCCGGCGGTGCGGAAGCCCTTGTCTACAAGGATCACAGTGTCATCTGGACAGATATCAATTTCCATTGTGCCACAGATGTCCTGACACACCAATTAATAGAGTTCCAACAAATAGATATTGGTCAGGGAGGCCCCACAGCACGGTGACCATGGGCTCTGCCCTGGGGTCAGACAGGCCTGGATTTGAATCACAGCTCAGAAACCTCTTGCAATCAGCCTGAACCTTACTTTCATCATCATACAAATGGGGACGGTGACAGAGAGCACCTCGCTGGGCTGAGAGGCTGAGAGTTTTTTCAAGTTTGCTGAGGCCCTTAACAGTGTCGGCAAATGCATCATGGATGGGAGCACTAATAATGACACTTATTAATAACCAGAGCATGCCTTAATGCAACCATCAATGAGCAAGGTCAAAAGAAAAATGGAGCTTGTCCTCATGGAGCCCAGAGAAGAGAGAGATGGAGTCCCGGGGGCTCTAGGGAAAAAATGCCAAACTGCCCGAAACAAGAAGCAAAGTAGCAGAACGGAAAAGCCACGACTTTGGGGCGTAATCTGCCAAAAAATATGGAAGAGAAAGACTTGGAATTTTATTCCCGGTTCCAAAATCCAAAGCCTTCATAATTTACTACTCCATCTTTTCCTTGCGCTGTGTTTGGAAGTCAAAGGTCTGGCTTCCTGGAGCAGCAATTTTGTTTTCCTGGGAGAATTGGGTCCGTGGTTCCCCTTTCAACCTGGCCCCCATCACTGCAGAAAGACTGATTCATTCAACATTTAGTGCTGACTTGCTGGCCACTTCCTAGGGATGTCATTTTAGGCGCTTGAGGTTGTAGTAAATTCTTCTGTGGCGGACGTGAGCAAGGAGAAGGGCTTGAAATGCCACTGCCCTCGTCTCTATTGGGAGGGCTAGTATTTTGTATTTGTGGGAAATTCTAGAGCAACAATAGGATATTCTGCTTATTGAATAAAGATGTTCCTTCCCATTTGCCGGCAAATAATGGGTTACTGCTATGAAATAGAAATAGCAGTTCTGAGTGACAGAAAGATTAGAAAACAGATGACGCCAAAGGCCCCTGTCCTTGGTGAGCTTGCACACATGCACAGGACAAGCAGTGCTGTATTCTGGGGGAGTCCAGGGCCACCTTCCGGTCCAGCCTAGAAGGACCATGGGAGCTCTGGCCTCGGCCCGGCTACGCTGTGGGCAGTCACACATGCCCAAACACACACACTGTCCAGGAACTAGAATCTAACATCGCAACATAACGGTTCAAGAAAATTGCCACCATGAAAAATTTACTTATTAAAAGTTAAATGGGTGATGTTTTGTGTTTCCTTGCCCCTCACTCGGCCCCCTCTCTGTAGGCTTGCTAACTCAGTAAAGGCATGAATGGCACATCTGTGGCATCCAGCTACCAATATCGTAGATGATCATTTTTTTTTCCGATCCTCTTCTGTCACCTTAGATTCCTGATCAAGTATAAATGATATTTTTTTAATCTTATGAACTCAGATTCCCCCCTGGAGATACTCTTCAGTCACCTTGCCCCCTGTGCTCTGAATTTCTGTATAAATGTCTATTAATGTTTCCTAACTCTGTCCAGCTTTCAGCCACTGTGACCTGCACAGCCTGAGACGCAGGCCCTCAGGGTCTGCCACAGCTGGGAGTCCTCTGGCGAACACCACGTAAGTGTTCCTACTCTGTCTCGTGTGTGTGTGTGTGTGTGTGTGCCCCTGCACTTGTGTACATATGTATGTACTTGTGTCTGGATGGAACAAGTGTGCGTCCCAGCCTCATCTGTATCAGGATGGCCTGTGCACAAATGTGAGGGTGTGTGAGGCCGAGAGGGTGGCAGGGGGTGAGGGCCTGGCAGGGTGCTGTCTGCTGGAAGTGGGGTTCAGCTACACCAGAGGCCAATTGTAGGCTGTCTGGTGGGGAGCCTCAGGGTGGTGGCCCAGCCGGATGGGCAAGGAGTCACCTCTGTCCTGGGCCTAGGCACCCTTGGTGCTACCCTCACACAGCCCCACCCTGTCTCACTTCACCTGAACCTCAGTCCAGGAGCGCTCACCTTTCTTACCTCCACACCATGCCCTCACAGGGTCCACCCCTCGGCTGAGACCCATTCCCTGGCCACCCCAGGGCCCAGGCAAAGGCCATTCTGCTGTCATTCCTGGGACAGTCCCTGGAGCCTGGTGATGAGGGACAACTGGACCCTGTTCGAGGCTGCTTGGCCCTGGTGCCCCTCGGGCCTCGGAAAGACCTGTGGGCTCTGAGCCCCAGAGAGAAAATGGGCAAAAGAGAAGTGGTGTCCTGGCCCTGGGGGTGTTCCATTGCACCACTCCAAAAGTCAGCCAAGCCCAGCCTCACAGCAAAGGGCACTGTGCCTCCCCCCACCCGTGGGGAGCAGAAACATGAGGTCCAGACCGGTCTCAGGTGGACAGCCCTACCTCCCCGTGCATCACTTGCCCACAACCTGCCATGGGGAGGTCTGGCAGCTTGTCTCGATCCTGGGCCAGATGCTGAGCAAATTTCCTGCCAAGAGACACTGTCTAGGGAGGGTCACGAGAACGTGGGTCTCCTTGCCTACCAGCACTTGGTTTGCTTCTCTAGAAAGCCCCTCCTCACATGCCCTGAGCCTGTCTGTCTCTGCCCAAGTATTTCCCTACTAGGAGCACCCCCTTTTCTCATCCACCTGGGCCTTTTGATGACCTGGGCCTGGCTTATCTCCCTCCCAACTATGAGACATGATATTCAGCTGTCTGCTCTCTCCCTTTCTCTCTCCTCTGAGAAGCCTCATTCAGCACCAGCATTGGCGTCAACATTCCCCTCAATGCCCAGCGAGAGCTCCTGCCACCAAGTGAGATGCCATTTCCTCATCTGTAAATTGCAGATTATCACAGAATCCACCATCGTGGATTAAATGTATGCATATATGGCATCTAGGAGAGCCTGACACCGAGAGCGATTGGTCTGTGATAGCTGACACTAGAGCCGTGATCCACATGTCACCGGCGTCCCATGCTTGCAGAATGAGGGACCACACACAGCTAAAATGCTGGGACACAACGCCTCTCTCCCACGCTTTCCCTGGGCTGCCTTCTGTGTCTTGCTCTCTGTACCTCTGTGGCTTCTGAATCACATGACTCCCTCAGCAGACACCTGGGGACCTCACTGTTGAGGTGCTCATGACATTCACCAGGGCATGAAGTCAAGGTTCCATCCTTTCTGATCTACAGCAGCGACTTGCCACAGAGGTCACAATCCTGGAGACCATGCCACAGGGACCTGTCCTACAGCCTGGGTGGGGCCAGGTGGGCCCTTGTCAGTACCACTCCATCCACAGTCCGCAGACATAGCTGCCCCTAGCCAAGCATTTCCCCACTGGGAACATGTCCTCCAGAACCTTGCCATGACCTGAGCCTGCCTTAGCTCCCTCCAAACTCTGAGACACGAGTATACCCCCATAGTAGCCACACTCACCTCTATGGCCTTATAGAAGATGCTGGTGCCGATCTGCACGACCTCCAGGTTCTGCTCCTGCTCGTTGCGGGCGCACTTGATGTAGGTCATCCAGCTCCGGTGGTCCTCCTGGCTGGCGTCAATGAAGCAGCGCACCGCGCCGTCCTCGTTGAACACCTGGGCGCAGTTGAATTGGGAACCAGGTGAGGCAGGGCTGCATCCGTGGGCCACCTGTGGCCCTGTGCTCACCACAGCCACACACTCTCTCTATCTTCACAGCAGCCCCAGGCAGTGGACACGGCTATTACCACATCAGTTGTCCAGCTGAGGAAAAGGAGGCTCAGAGAGGTACAGTGACTTGCCAGAGGCCAGCCCCCTAAAAATGGCCTACAGGGTCAGTCTCCAGTGCCTCACAGGTTCCTCCATGTCCTCCCCTTTCTCGAAATAAAAGGGTCTCCAGGGGATCACTGACCAGACAAAGTGGCATCCAACGAGCTCTCCAGGGATGCAGAGGTGCTCCCCAGAACAGCAGAAAGCACTGGCTAGAATCTCAGATGGGACAGAGCAGCCCCAGAGGAAACTCTGGCTCACTGTGGCCCTGGCCCAAGCCCCTTCTTGGGAGCTACCAAGAATGTTCAGAGATCAAACTGGACCCCAACTTCCTATCCTAGCAACAAATGCAGAAGATACCCACTGGTCCAAAGCTCTAGGAGAGGGAGGAGGTGAAGTTAGGAGAGACCTCGGGGCCATCCCCTGTTCCCTTCCTCCTGCTCCTGGGACCAGGTGTGGGACTTGTCACATTGGACCCCTCCAGGGACCGCAGGTTGGGGGTGTAATGGAGAGCCATCAGTGGGGGAGGAGAAATGAGACCAGGGAGAGGGTGAGATTAGATTAAGGGGAGGCCAGCCTCTTCAAGGTGAAAGCCCCAAGGGGGAAGTGTTTTGGTGTGACCTTCCACCCTAAGAGTAGCCCTCCCTGGCATCAGGCTCTGTGGGAGGACAGGAGGGTCAGGAGGCCTCTGAGCTTCCTTCTGTAAAATGGGAATCCTAACTCACTGAGATAATTTGGTGGAAGGCAGGCCCCTGGTCCAGAAAGCTGACTCAGTGCCAGTTCATCTGTGATCACTTCCAGGGTCCTTGCTCTGCCGGGACTGAGACACTGATTCTCCATTCCGGCCACCCTCACCTCGGGCCAACGCTGGCCCTGAGAGCCTCTCCTGCCTCCCAGGTAAGGAAAGAATGTAGGTGGCTGGGAAATGCTGCCAGGGGTGGCTTCCCAGCTCTCTGCTGAGGAACCCTAGGCAGGTGACATGGCCTCTCTGCGTCTCGGTGCCCTCCGGGCCCAGCATGGGTGGTGCTCCCCAGCCTGGCTGGAGGAAAGAGGGTGGATGGCAAAAGCCTTTAAGGAGTGGTTTTAGGAGAGGCCTTCAGGCTGCGAATCTTGCCTCAGGGAGCGTCAGGGCCGGGGCTGCGGCAAGGCCCATGCTGGAGTCCCACCCACGGCCACAGCCGGGCCCCAACCCACAGCCACCTACCTCCCACATGAGGTTGTTGTTCTTGCAGATGTCCACATGCTCTGGGGCAATGACTCGGCCGGTGAAGGGGCCCATCTCGGTGCCCGCCTTTATCCACGTCTTGGAGAAGATGCCGAGGCCCTCACCGGGGATGGAGCTCTGCGCGATGATGACCTCGGCCGGCAGCACCAGGCTGGACAGCTTCTGCACCTCTGCCGTGGGGAACAGTGGGGGACCGGGTCAGAGCCTGAGGCAGAGGAGGCCTGGCTCTTGCTCTCCAGGGCCCAGGCCCAGTCCTGCGCAGCTGACCAACACTACCTCTGCCCTGGACTGGCTGCAGAGAAGTCATTCGGGTGTGCCTGCTGGGGAGCAGTGGAGGGGCAGGCAGTGGTGAAGGCCCGGAAAGCAAGCGGTGCTTTGGAGCTCATTTCTAGAAGGTTTTTTTTTAGTCTCTCCGCCAATTCTGAAAGCATCCACAACTTCCTCTGTCCTCTACCCCAGCAAAGTTTAAGAACTACTGAGCCTTTCCCAGTGAATGAATGGTTTTACAAATAGGCAAGCAGAGGCCAGCTCCGCTAACCAGCCGAGGCTCTTCCCAGTTCTGTTATGGCCCTTCCACCGGTCACTCGGGGCTCACAGTGTGTCCTGGCCCCGAGCACGGGGCACTGTGGGGGGACCCAAGACGCTGTCAGGTTCTCTGTCTCCTTTGCGGACGCGGGCAGGCCCTGCGCGCCACAGCAGGCTGGCAGTGCTGAGAGCAGACCTGCGGCTGCGAGGGGCTGAGGTTCAAAAGAAACGCTGATGGCGGTGGACCAGATTCCCCGGTCTCTGGGTGACCCCGGGCGCGCCTGGGTACCAGAAAGGGCAGCTCCCAGACCCAGGCAAACCCTGAAGTTACCTCTCTAGGGGGGGGAAGAAGAGCCAGGGCGGGGCCCCAACTCCGGGGGTCCCCTGCCGCTCCTGGCCTCGGGGGTAGGAGCGGGGAGGCGCACATGGGCGGCCTCCCTGTCTTACAAGGTTCCCCTCTAAGCTACCTGGGAAAAAACCCAGCGAGCAGGTCGGCTGAAAGGGGAGGTTAAACGGTGTCCATTGCGGCGCGGCCAGCAATTTGTCACGCTGTTAAAGTGATCGCATTCATTCGGCTCCATTCGAAAGAAATTGCTAATTCTAAATTCATTAGCCCTGGAAGAATGCTGTAGCAGTAAATTGTAGCTCAATGCGGAGGGGACTTGTTTAAAAGGGGCCGAAGAATTCCCCTTACAAAAAGGGGGGATTAGATGGTTGACATAGCGTGAATGGAAGTGGAATTAGTCTGCACGGTAAATTAAGAGAGGAACAGAAATCGTAAAGGGGGAAGAGAGGGCGCCGCGCAGAGATGCCAGCGCCGGGGAAAGATATTGTTTGCAGGTTGATGAATGAGGAATAAGAACTTGAGACATCTTAAAGAAAAGAAACTTTTCGCCGCGCTGGCTTTTTCTCTTCCTCGCTTTCTCGCCGGCTTTCTCTGCGCCGCCCGCCCTCCGCCCCTCCCCAGCCCCCGGTGCCTTTTAAAGTTCTCGATTTAAGTGGGAACTTTCGCGGGTCAAGCCCAAGTTAACTAAATGAATTTAAAACCCCTTCTTTTTGAGTCAACTGCTATTACACGCCTAGTAAGGCTTTAAATGCCGGGAACCCGCCTGCTCAAAGGGGTGAGGGGAGGGCAGGGGGGCGCGGGGCCCGGCAACCGGGACTCGGCCATCCCTTCTCGGAGGCGCGCGGGGTGCGGTGCTGCCTCTTGCCCCGCCCAGGCTTGGCTGCCCGCGCCCTACTTCGGTTTACGGGAAACTGAGGCACGCGGAACACTGGGGTCGCCCGGGTTGGCGCGAGCAGCTGCCGCGCCCCAGGTCCCCGCTGCGTCCTGCGCGTCGCCGGGAGAGAAGCCGGGGCCGCGAGAGAAGGGGATGAGACCGGCCTCGACGGCGCGACTCACCGCCGGAGAAGGACTGCGCCAGGACCTCGGCGGTGAAGGCTGTCTTGGGGCTGGCGTGGTGGCTCTTATCCTCGAAGAGCTGCTCGCCCAGCACGTTGCGCCAGCGGCCGTACAGGAAGCTGTGCAGGATGTCGGAGGTGATGACCTCGGCCAGTGCCAGCCCCGGCGCTTTCAGCCCCGTCTTGAGCACCAGGGCCTCAGCCGGGAGCACAGAGCCCATCATGGGCGGCCCGGGGCTCACAGGCGCCGGGGGATGGACGGCCGGGCCGACGCGGGGATGCGGCGGGCGAGGGGAAGCACAGGAGCGAAAGGAGAGGGCTGTGATGAGGGCGGCGAGGGAAGAGGGGCAGGGGGAGGCCGAGGAGGAGGAGGCTGAGGACGCAGGAGGGAGCGGGAGGCGAGGCGGAGGCTAGGAGGAGAGAGAACGAGGGGGAGCGAAGCCGAGAGGAGAGGGAGTTGGGGAAATCTGCAGAGATGGCAGAGGCGGTGTGGAAGGAGGGGAGCCGAGGGTGGAGGCGGAGGCGGCCGAGGGGGTGCGGGGCGGGTGGGAGGCGGCGGCTGCAGGGAAACGGTGGCCAAGGGCTCTCGGACGCGCGCTCGCCTCTCGCACACCCGGCCCAGACGGTCTTCCCTTTGGCAAAATCTCAGCGCCTTTATAGGAGCCGCAGTGACCCTCCTAATTGGTTATTAATGACCCCCTGACGTCGGAGGACAGACTTGGTGTACCCGGCCGGGCTCGAGAAGCTTTCGCCGCGACAGCTCAAGGGGCGGGGGCGCGCGGGCCTCCGAAATGTCCCTCTTCGCTCCTCCCGCCCCGCCCCGGCCCCTTCTCCCTCCTCCTCTCCCTCCTCCTCTCCCCGTGGGAAGCGCCGGGCCGGGCGGAAGGCTCAGCCCGTGGCGAGGAGAGGAGGGGACCGAGCAGGGGAGGGGCGCGGCCAGGCTCGTTCGGACTCCAGGGACCGGACTGATCCGGAGCGAACGCCCGGCCCCGGGCCGCCTCTCGCCCCCGGTCCCCCGGGCCCCGAGCTCACCCCGTTTCAGGCCCGATCAGCGCTCCTCTTTCTGGCCCGACAGGCCCGGCGTCACCTCCCTCCAGCTCCCCTGCCCTCCTGGTCCTGCCCAGTCCCACCTTCCCTCCCGGGCAAGCCCCAGACTGTGGTAGTCGCCCCGGAGCCCACAGGCTCTGCACGGGCCGCGCTGATGTGCGCAGACGGCGCTGCCAAGGCCGGCACTTCGCTTCAAACGGGCTGCTCCAACCGCCCGCTCTCCGCTGGCAGCTGGACGGGAAATTCGCGCCCCTACGGAGGGGCTGCCGGGGCGGGGCTGCTGCCGCCGTCGGGGCTGGGTCAGGCCGGAGACGGCTGCGCAGGCTACCAGGCTCCCGGCCCTGGGGGAGTCGGGAAGGACGAACTGAAATCCGCCCCAGCCACGGGTCTCTGAGAATTGGCTTTGCTGACGGGTACAAGGGGATCAAAGTGGGTTCAGGGTGGTCCTGAATGGAAGCAATCGTAACTCCAAACTAACATCTCCCGAACTGCAGACAGCCCTGGGCTTGAGGCTCCGGCCTCTCGGCTCCTTCGCTCAGCTACCACCCAGGGAAGCCAGCTCTGTTGCTGCATTCCTTCTTGCCTCCTAGCTCTTTCTCCTCCCTCTTCTTGTCTCCCTTCCTCTCTACTTTCTCCCTGCTTACTGCCTTTCTCCTTGCTCTCTCCCATCCCACCAGTACACTTTCTGCGCAGAGGTTTCAAGGCAGCCGCAGGCCAGCGCGGTCTCTCTCCAGAGACAGCGCTCCCAGAGCAAAGGGAGGAAGACAACGCTTGCTGCAGACTTTGCTGCCCCCCGGCTTAGCCTCAAGCCCCCGATTCAGGCCCAGAAGCAGGATGGGGATCACCGGGACACTTCCCCCACCTGCCAAACTCCTCAGCCAGTCCCCGCTCCCTGTAATTTCAGATTTTCTTAATGGAGCCGTGTTTTCTGCACCCGTGGAGTGTGGATTGGACCCAATGGTTAGCTGCAGGAATCGGATGTCCCAGGCTTTCTCTGCACCGCCGGGACTTGGGCAAAGGGGCCGGGGTTGCGGGGGAGCCTGGCCTTCCCACAAGGAGTCACTGTTCTCGTGTCCCTTGGCATAAAGCTCCCTCCAGCGCGGGGTCTGGCCTTTGCTAGCCAGCCTCACACCTGTCGGCGATGGACCCCAGGCCTCTGCTTGCCCAGTTAAGGCCAGGGGTCTCCAGCATCCCAGGGTCTGCACCGGGGTGGAGAGTAAGGAAGGCGGTAGCCTCCGACCTTCAGACCCAGAGCCCGGGTCCGCCTCGAGGCGGAGGCCCAGGCAAGAGGCGCGACCGTCGGGCTAGACGCCAGCAGAGGGCAGCGCTGCGGAGGAGGCAGCGCAGCCGGCGAGTTAGGGTTCTGGAACCTAAGCAACAACCTTCCAGGCGTCACCGGCGCGAATCACACTGGCTCTGCCTCAAGCCGAGAGGGATTCAGTCCGGGCGCGCGGGAGGAGTCCGGGCACCGGTGCCTCACCCACGCCTGGGCCTTGCCTTCTACGAAGACTTGGTGGAGGGGAAATTGTGCCCGGGGTGGGGGGGAGAGTACGTCGGGGAGCGTCGTCAGTTGCCGCGAGCTCTGTTCCCAAGCCCGGCAGCCAACCTCAGCGCCCCTGGGAGACCAAAAGTTGTGAGGATCGCGGCGTCCTTGGAACGGCTTTTCTTCTCCCTGGGCCTCAGTGTCCCTGTCTGTGCAATGGCTTGTGCTGGACTTGATGAACTATTTCTTCCTACCCTGTCTCTCTTTGGGTCAGGTAACTTTCCTCTGAAGGCCCAAGGATTTTGCCGGGCCACCCCCACTTAGAAAAGTCCTCTGGCCTGTGCGTCCCTCCTACCTCGGGTGTAGCATTTAGGTCTTAGCCCCGAACCCGGAGGCCGAAAGTGAAAAGACCGGGAGTTCGAACGGCTGCTAGGGAGCCCTGATCCCTTCCCGGGACCTGCAAACCCAGGGAGCCAGGGGCAGGAGGGAAGCGGAGCGCAGGGCAGTCTCCCAGCTCCTGCGGCCGTCGGCCCAGGGGGTCTCCACTGGGCGCTCACATCTTGTGCTTCCTTCCGGTCTAGCGGAAGACCCACCTGGACCGCGCCCCAGGGAAAGGGGGACGTATAGGAGCGCCCCAGTCTCAGGGTCCATTGGAACTGGGGAGCAAGGCCCCTGCGCCTGCATCTCCCCTGGCTGCGATTGCGAGGGAAAACATGGCACGCCCCGGGCTTTCCCCGCTGCTGCATTTCGTCGTTTTCCGCAGGTCCCAGGCGCGGAGTGTGCCCGCGCCCACGCCCCCAACCCGAGCCGGGCCGGGCCTGGGCTCTCAGGAGCCGCCCCCCTCGCGCCCGCGGGCCGCCGCGCGGAGATCTCTTTAATATTCATGGGCGTTAATAGAGAGGCCCCCAGTATATCGGTCCATTGTGGGAGGCTCGTAGGGCTTGAATAGGCCCCGGCCCCCTTTCTTCGGCGCGGCTTCCCGAGGGGCCGGGCCAGGAGTGAATGGCCCTGCTTCCCGCCCCGCGCTCCCTCCCCCTGGCGGGGAGAACATCTTTATCCCCGCCGCCGCGCCGCCGCCGCCGCTGTTGCCCGGGCCCCCATTCACGCGGCCCGCGCTCCGGGCGGAACGAATCAATCGGCCGCGGCTCTCCGGAGGTCATCCCCGTGGCCCGGAGGCGGCGGCAGGCCCACGGACCCACGGACCGGGGACACGGGGTGGGAAAATAAGGGCGGGGGAGCCGGGGCAGGTGAGGAGAGACTCGAGAGGCAGCGGCCGCCCGGGCCCGGCCGATTTGCACTTGTTGCCCCGGGCGGGACGAGCGCGGAGAGAACAGCGGCCACGGCCAAAGCCCGGACACCCATCCTACCTCCCCTCGAGGAGCACCCGCGGGACCCTGGGTGCAGGGTAGGGGGCAGCCCACGACTCCCTGGGATCCGCGGCCCGGCCCGCAGGGCATTTTCGTTCTGGCCGGTGTGCCGGGGCTCAGCGCGGGACGCCAGGTCTGGACAGCGCGCTCCAGTGCGCTTTCGGAGGGGAGGACGGGTTCCCGGCTCCCGCGCTCTAGCTCGGCTGCCCCGGCCTGGGTGGAGGGGGAGCGAGTCGGTCAGGCGGGGCCGAGGCGCACCGGCCCCCGCCCCTCCTGCCCCGCCAGCCCTCGGAGGCGCAGAAAGGAGCCCATTGTCTGCCGGGAAATACATTTTTGGGGGCCGACTGAAAGCCCGTCTTTCTTTTGAACTTTAGAAGAAAGTCTTCTGCCCTCGCTTCTCGGAGGGAGAGATTTGTCCCCCCTCTGGGGGCCCCGCTCGCCTCCTTCTCTCGAAACATCTGCCGGGGGAAAATCCACCCTGGAGGGCAGATCGCGCTCGCTTTAAGCCCCGCGAACTCATTAAAAAGATATTAGCGGCAGGGGCAGGTCCCGCGCAGGTATCGATCGGCCGGAAGGAGCCCCAGGAAGAAAAGGCGAAGAAATGTGGACCCGCCGCGCCCCGGCCCCGGCCCCGGCCCCCAGCCCCCTGCGCTCTCGCCCCGAGGCTGGAATGGGTCTCTGCGCCGTCCGTGCGTCCGGCCGTCTCCCCCGGCATCGCGGCCCCTCGCCCCCGCCTCCCCACCCCGCGCGCGGTTCCAATCCACTCCCGGCGCCTCCCGCTGTGTTCCACGGCCGCCGTTGCTCCAGTCCGTGCCTCTCTCTTTTCCCCTCTTCCCCTCTTCTTTCGCCTGCTATCGGACCCCTCTCCAGCTTTCTCACAATGTCTCGGCTTCCTCTTCCCATTTCCCTCTCTTCTGTCTAAAGCTCAAGTCTTTCTGGTCCCATTCCCGCCGTGGTCTTCCTCGCGTGGGGCCCGCGTGTTTCCCCCCCTCAGCCCCGTTCCCGCAGGACAGTCCAGGGATCCGGGGCGCCCCCGCCCGCTCGTACAAAGGCGCGCCTGGCTGCCTAGGCGGGGTGGGGCGCGGGCCTCGGGAACCGTTTCAATGGACGTGACTCCGGCCCGGCCTGCGCGGCCGCACCGCTGTGAATAGGGGACTGCGCCCCTCCCTCAATCTAATTAGCCTCCGCGGCCTGGGAGAGACAAAGGCGCGCCCCGGGGAGCCCACGTCGTCAAGCGCGTCGGCGCGGAGCCGGCGCCCGGGCGGGCAGGTGACTGGCACGCGAGTCCCTCTGGGCGCCGAGGGCGGGGTGCCGGCTCCCCCTCATGGCCCAGGCCCGGGCCCCAGGCCGGCAGAGGCCGGCGCCCCTGTGGGGGCAATCAGTGCGTAGGCGCGGAGGGGAGAAACACTTTGGGAAGCCGGAACTCCAGGACAGACGCCGCAATGCGGGAGTCGGGTTTTGACAGCAAAGTGGAGGGAGAGCGAGGCAAAGAGACACAGTGATGGAAAGATCTGGATGAACCTCGGTCTGAGGCCGGGAGACCCAAGGACACGCTGAGGTGGAGGAAGGGGAGGTACTGATTCCCCAAAAGCCCGAGGCCTGGAGAGACCCAGAGAGAAAGAGGGAGGAGCAGGAAGAGGGGGCTGTGAAGGTGCTTCAGACCAGAGACTGGGGGCAGAAGGCCGGGGGAAGCAGACAGGCAGGACGAAGAGGAGGCTGGGCTGGAGGGGGTAGGTGGGAGTAGGCACATCCCTCCTGCCCTTTCTCCAGGCCCTCCTGTGAGTCCAGGAGCAGTGGAGGGAGTCCTGGGCACTCACACCCCTTCCTTTCTCCAGAGTTGCTTCCCACTCCCCACACTCAACCTGGCTGGCCTTCCTCTGCCGTCTCCCTGGCTTCCGACTCCCAGTCCTTCAGCGGCTCCTTCTGCTCCTTCTCCACCTGGGATGCCCAGAGCAGAGAGACCTGGGCAGAGGGCTATTCCCTGACACTGCTGCCCCCACTGCCCTCTGCTGCCATCCACACCCAGAGGCTCTGGTCATTCCTTCCTTTGTCCCACAACTATTTACTGACTGCCTACTCTACCAGGCCCCGGGGAGCACCTGGGTGACCAGGGAAGACCCAGTCCTTGCTTTCTCCGACCAGCTTCCAAGGGTGGGGTGGGGCTGCACCCTGGTGGAGCCAGAGGTGGTGGCAGGCTCTCCTAGGCCAGCCTGGGAACCCTGATGCCTCTCGGGCTCTCACGCTTCTAAGTGGCTTCGACCTCATCTCTAAAGTGGGAATGGTAACGCTGTCTGTCTCACCAAGCCTGATGCACCCAGTGAAGGAGCTCACACTAAAGAGATGCCTGTTGCTACCACCGCCCCAAAGACCACTCACTCCCATGTGCACAGGTCCTCTGGGCCCATCAGGGGAGGCTCCGGGCTCTGGAGACCTGATGATGTGAGCCAATCCCTGGCCCCAGCAGGTACTGGCTGGGAACCAAAGCACCCACTTCCCTTCTCTGAGCCTCAGCGTCTTCACCTGCAAGATGGAGATAACAATAGAACCTCCACCAGGAGGGCTGCCGTGAGGGACAAAAGACATGATGCATGAAAAGCTCGGATGGAGAACAGGACAGAGAATGTACTTGACATATGGAAAATATTAGCAACTTCATTACATTTAAAAAGTGACACATGGCCATGCTTGAAAATTTGGAAAGTATGATAGTACAAAGGTTAGTACCAAATATCACCTACAAAGGGAGCCTGAAATGCAAAACCAGTGGCTAAGGAAGTTCATCAGTATAAGGAGGCTGTGGTCCTTGTCTTACAGAGTAGTTGGAATGAAGAAACAGCACAATATTATTACTAACATCTACCAGGCACTCACTAAGGACCTACTTGTAAGTACTTCACATGGATTTTTCTCAATCCATCCTTACCCAGATATTCTGGGATAGCTGCTATCATTATTCCCATATGCCAGAAGGGGAAACTGAGCCACAGAGAAGCTGTGTCTCCATCAGGGACACTTCTGGCCCCAAGCAACAGTGGCTCTGATCTCAATGACTGTTGTAGCAGGGGGTTTATTATCTCACATAACATGTTGCAGAGATATAGGTCAGCACCTGTGGGTCTTGCTCAGAAGCTCAAGGATGAGTGACTTGAGGTTCCCTGTGTCCCATAGTCACAAGATGGCTGCAGCAGCTCTGCCATTGCATTCAAGTCAGGAAGGCATAAGGACAGTTTCATTGACATGCCCTTGGGCACATACAATAAGCAAAGGGCAGAGCTCAAACCCAGATAACCTGATTCTAGGGCTGGGCCTTAACCATTGCCACAGGTCGTACTTGTTGAACTGTAAAGATGTCAGAAAATATGTGTTAGATTGGGGTGAATGGAGAGTTGTGATTTTGGATGCATTATCTACCTCCAACTTTACCTACTCCCACCTCTCCAGGGTCAGACTTTGGGCAATCAGGGAAGACGCAGTCATTTGAAGACCAGTTAAATAAGTTGTAGCTACAATGAAGAGGGAATTTGCTGCTCTAAATGTGCAGTAAGTTAGAAGTTCTATTTATTCTGGAGGTTTCTGGGTACTCCAGACTCTCAGACCATCATACATTTATTTTAATTATGCAAATATTTAATGCACACCCCAGTGTGCCAGGCTGGCACTGGAGCTTGGGGGCATTGAGCAAGAGCAAGCTGTGCCCTGCAACATCAGCCCAGCCCTGGCAGCTGCTGGTCCCTGGAGACTTCAGTTCAATCCACATCTACTGTGAACTTGCCCTGTGCCATCCCTGACTGAGCATTAAGAGGCCGAAGAGGACCCGTGTGGTTTCTATCCTCGAGGCGCTGATGTTTCCCGAGTAAACTGGGCACATCCACAGTCCCCAGGTCATGCTGTGAGATGTTAGCAGGAGTTGTAGAATTCTCCACGGAATTTCAGGGAGAAAGGCATTGCATCCTTGTTCTTTAGTTGGCTGGAATGGCCTCTTATTCCCCGCAGCTCTCATGAAGGGGCTACTTGGAGCCACGGGCTCACTGGGCCCAGTTCTGTGCCAGCCCTAGGTCCCCCAGCACAAAGCAGGGACCTCTACTTTCACACACCCCCAGATGGGGGGTGGGGGGAGGCTTCAAATATATGTTGAGCAGTGAAATGAACTCTTATGAAGGAATCTAATTTAGAAAACAGACATCGGACTTCTAGTTTCAGCCCCAACATGTAAAGAATTTGGAAATCATCATTCTCAACCTTGCAACAAGAAAAAGCTGGACAAACTCAAAGTCAGTGGCTTTTCTTGGACTCATCAGAGAACTGAGGTAAACTGTCGCTCCGCCATTTGGAAAGTCCGGGGAGTCTGGAGAATCCCAGCTCAGATCTGTCCACCTGGAGCAGAACCACCAGGGCCACAGCTGGTAGGAACCCTTAACTGGGGGTTTGGATAGCTTGCTGGAGGCTGAGTGTGGACCCACAGCAGAATAAGAAACTCCTGGGGTCTGCAGTCTTGGGGGACACACACTGTCATGGTTTTTACTTCCAGAAACCCTGCCAGTTTCTCCAGGAGAAGATCTGAGATCTTCTGGTGTCCCTGGCAGGGTGCGGGGAGAGTGAGTCTGCTGAAATTCACACAGAGCCTTCTCCCAGAGAGGGGAAGGGAATGTTATATGCTCTCTGGCTCCCTCCAGATTTCCCATCTCACCTAAGAGAGAAACAAACAAATGAACAATCATGGTCCACTAGGGAGGGCTTCCAGGAATTTGGCCGGAACTGCTGCAGCCAGAGAAGGGAGCGGGAATACAAGCCCCACCCTGGAGAAATAGCCCTGAGCTACAAGCCCCATGACAAGGTGACCATTTCATCGCAAGATTATAGAGTGCTGTCCGTCAGTCTCCCGCACCTCACTGCCACAACCAACAGGGCTCCGAGACACTGAAGGAGCTTGCAAAACTTGGACTCTCTCTGGACACGGGGGAGCCCAAAGTCAAGAAAGGAGACAAGACCCCAGAGAATTTGAAGCCTCTCCCATCAGCTCCAGCCACCATTACATTACATGAGGCCTAACTCTCCGACAGATGGACATACATCCTTACACTGAAAGCTTATTTTCCTCAGTTCCTATCATCTGATCCAACATGTTCGGCTTCCAACAAAAAAGCTCACCAGGCGTGCCAAGAGGGCAAGAGAAAACACGATCTGTGGAGGCAAAGCGGTGATTGGAGCCAGACTCAGCTGCGACGCCAGCGCTGGAATTCTCAGGCAGGGTCTTTAAAAAAACTATGATTAATATGTTAAGGGCTGTACTAGGAAAAGTAGGTGATACGCAGAACAGATGGGTAATAGAAGCCGAGAGACGGAAACGCTAAGGAACAATCAAAAAGAAATGCTAGAAATAAGAAACATTGGGACTGAAATGGAGAATGCCTTTGATGGGCTCCCCAGAACACTAGACCCAGCTGAGGAAAGGATCAGTGAGCCTGAAGGTATATCATGAGAACCTTTCCAAACAGAAGTGCAAGGAGAAAAGGAATAAAAGAAACATCAGATAGCCAAGAGCTGGCGGGGGAGGGCGGGTGGGGGTGGGGGGTAATTCCAGAAGGTACAATGTATGCGTAAGTAGAATAACCAGAAGGAGAAGAAAGAAAGATGGAGCAGAAAAAGCATTTGATGTGTCAGAGATCTGTCTGAGATACTAATGGCTGAGATATTAATAATGGCTGAGAACTTTCAAAAATTAATGACAGGCCATAAACCACAGACCCAGGCAGTTTGGAGACAAACAAAAAACCGGAGTAAGATAAATGATGATAATTTTTAGAAAACACCCCCCGCAAACAAAACAACACAACAAATACCACACCTGGGCGTAACACATTCAAAATGCAGAAAACCAAAGAAAGACAGATAAAAGTGGCATTCAAACAGCAACAGATTTATAAGCTCATAGGTACAGTATTTACCGTACCTGACAATTGATGACAGCAGTCAGGCTGATGTCAGATTCGAAACAAGGACGTTGGGGGCGACATAGGGCAGGAAACTCAACATGCACCTTATTTCCGAATCAGCTGCACAGTACGCGTATGATCCCGATTCAGAGGAATAAGCAGTTGTTAAAGACAACAGTAGTTGAAGTGCTTACCTTGTTTTCTTAGATACTCTTCAATAAATCAGATGCACAAGATTCAAGGAGAAGGGGTAGGAGGAACTTTTGGTATCAATGTTGAATTATGAAGTCACTGCTGCTAGGCAGAAACAAGCCTCTCTCCTGGATGGCAAACTCTGTAAGGGGAGAGTGGCTTTGTTTTCTGCCCCCAGGGCCAAGCACAGGGCTTGCACATGGCTGGTGCTTCAGGCACACTAGTTGTGGGTGTTAACTGCATAATGACCACTAAGCAGGTGAGATGATCTGCTCGCTGGAACCTTGCCTGGCATCTAATTGAGCACTGAACTCAGGAATGAACTGAGTAATGAGCTTTTTGGTACAATTTTGCTGAAGCAGGTAACTACAGGCCTGGATTCAAAGACCAGTCCAAAGTTAGAACATTCCTCATCTGGAATGTGAACAGTGATGCCTTTCCTAGATGGAAATGAGTTCAGCTGGCAGCACAAGTTGTCATGTTGCAGGTCTTTAATGGGCTGAATTATGGTGTAAACTACAGACCAATTATTTTCATGACTATATGTGCAAAAATCCTAAACAAAAATATTAGCAAATCACTTCAATGGTATATAAGGAGGATAGATAACAAATATGATGAAATGAGGTTGATTCTAGGAATGCGAGGCTGGGTTAACATTTGAAAATCAATGTAATTGACTATATTAAAAATAAAATGGCGATAAATCATGTGATGATCTTCATAGATATAGAAAAATAATTTGAAAAATTCAGCGCCAGTTCATGATAAAACTTTTGGCAAACAAGAAACAGAAGGGAACTCCTCATCTGATAAAAGGTATATACAATAAATACACAGCAGACATAACTAATGGTGAATTACTGAAAGTGTTCCCTCTGGGACTATAAAGACCAGTAAGGATGCCCACTCTCAATACTTGCAGTCAATGATGTACTGGAGGTCTTAGGTAGTGCAATGAAGCAATAAAAAGAAAGTGGCATAAGGACTGGAAAGAAAGAAAAAAAACAACACACCATTGTTGTGCACAAATGACACAATTCTGAACACAGAAAATCCAAAATGAATCCACAAGCTATTAGAATTAGTAAGAAATTTAAGTAAGGTCATTGGAATCAAGGTCAAAATATATAACAATAAACTATATTTCTGAAGCAGCAAAGAAATGAAAAATGAAATTTAAAATACCATTTTCAATAACAGCAAAACATAAAAAACCTAGGAATAAATGGAAAGAAGGATGTGCAAGACTTCTAAAGACTTACTAAGATTATAGAGGGAAATAAAAAAACTAAAGAAAGGACATACCACATTCATGGAATGGAAGACTCGATCTTGTTAGGCTGTCAGTTCTTCCCAAATTGATCCATAGATTAAATATAATTCCCATCAAAAATCCCAGAAGCTTTAAAAACATTTTTCTGGGGGGGTAGAGGATTGATAAATGGATTCTACAATTTTTGAGAAAATGCAAAGGGCTGAGACTAGCCAAGGCTATCTTGAAAAACAAAACTGAAGTACTTACTATACAAGGTACTTCATTAAGATAGGGTTTTGTTGGCACAAAGAAACAAGCTGATGGGGAAAAATGGAAATGCAGCATATAACAACTTGAGAGCATGGTGTTTTAAAAAAATTTACCATTAAAAATGTATAAACATATTTAGTGTGTTTTATCGGAATTTGAATCAAACAACAGTGCAACCCTTGATCCTAGCCTAACACCATTTGGAAACCACCGGTGTGGTCCAATTCCCGAGGAAGGGAAACTCAAAAGTGCTGTGACCTGTACAAGTCACCCAGGAAGTCAGCTCTCCAGGCAGGGGACAAAAGCCAGGCCTTTGGATTCACTGGTTCTTTCCCTCTGGCTGAAGAAAAGGTCAAGGTTTGGGGACAAACCTTTTGACATATACACTCAGACAGGTGACCTAATGGCATGACATCAATCCTGGGTATAAATCCATACAAACCCAGCCCCATCACCCCAATCTTTAGTGTCATGCTTCTCTCAAACACAGAGCTGTCTCTGAGAACACCAGTGACACCCCAGTGGATGGGCGGTATGGGGATTTCTGGGGCTTGGTGGAAGCCGGCGAGTGGTTGTAGTGAGGGACAGCTGAGGCGACTGCGGGCCCCAGGTCCCTGCTCGGAGCCGAAGCACCTACACCCCAGGAAGTCAAGATTGGGAAAATCTGATGCCAGAGGAAGGGACCCAAAGGATCACAGAGTCCTTCATTATGGGCTGAAGAGGATTTCTTTAAATGTCATTTTTGGCCCCAGAACTGAGCAGCCTCAGTGCACCCAACTGCTGGCCAAAGTCGCCCCCCACACGTTTGTCACATACAACAGCGTGTGTGTGTGGGGGTCCTGGCTTCTCCCACCTGCCCTAGGCGGATGGTTTTTCTAACGGGCTAGCTGCCGTAACTGCAGGGGGCCGAGGAGCTGGGCCTGGGGCCGTGGAACCCTGGGCAGACCTAAGGCCAGAAGCTAGAGGGGTCAGTGCGGAGGCCAACACATTTTTCAGATCACACAGTCTGTCCTTGATACTCACAGTGGAGCAGAGAACGCCATAGAAGCAGTCAGAAGCCCTGGACTCAGGTATTTCTGGGATCTGCCATTTTTCCGAGCGATCATGAGCCAGGTGTCGAGTGCTTCAGGTGCACGTCATTGACTCCTACCTCAGCGCCCTGATCGGGTAGGTCGTTCTTATCCCCATCCTGCAGATGAGGAAAGTGAGGCAATATGGCGTTAAATCACTTGCCTTAGGTCGCATAGCTATTGAGGGTAGAGACAGGACTCAAACCCAAGCCTCAGTGACCGCACATTTAAACCTTACCCTCTGCTGCCCAGGCAGGCCGCAGCTGCTAGGTCCCTCTACGTGTCCCTTGCACACATCCTGTGTCTGTCGTGGCAGGGCCAAGTGGGCAGGTTTTGCAGTTAGACTGACCTGAGCCTGGGCTCTGCACCTACGTATCCATGGGATGAGTCTGGTAAGAACCTATTCAGACCTGTTTCCTCATCTCAAAACTGAGCCCTCAGGGGAAAGTAAGATATGGCAGATTCTCCTTGTGCTTGGGAGTTGCATTCTGTAAAGTCACCGAGAACCTGAATCGGTGAATACTGGGCCACTGCTCTCAGAGGGAATACAGGGTTAGGCTCTTGCGAACCAATGGTTACATCTTTATAAACCAATCAGTATGTAACCTTGTTTGATGTATGTTTCCATTAAAGACACTTTATTTAATATACATTGTAATTCACTAACACTGAGCTCATGACCAACAGCATTATAACTCATGCCTTAACAAAGCTCATCTAACACGTGTGTTTTCTCTGTAAGGCACATCACAGCCTTCTTGTACTTAGGAACATGGAATAGCACTATACTTGGGGGCATTTAAACAGTGAAACTGCCAACAGAAAGCACAAAAACACAAAAAACGTGGCACTAAATAGGGTGCCCGGACACTGCTTAGCATGAGAGCTGCGCAGGAAGGCAGTGTCACCTTGTTCACCTCAGCTGGGAACACGCACATCAGGTGACTTACATTTTTTTTTTGTTGCTGTGAATGACCACAAAAGTGCAATGAGTATTCATTTTAAGGTTATAAATAAATTTTAGTGAGTAGGTGAATTTGGAATATGCAATCAAATTTGATTCCAAATACAGAGTCAAACATAATTCACTATAATGCATTTACAGGGCCTGGCTTCTGGTTGGCATTCAAAACTATTAGGGCCATTTCCTCACCATAACAGCTCCCTCACTTGGTGGTGACTGCAGTGCCCCCTCCTCAACCTTGAGCTCCCTGTGGGCAGCCAGGATGCTGTTGATTGAAGCCCTAGATGAAGCGCAGTGCAGAACTCGGCACAGGACTGGCCCCTGCGAGCTTGTGTGTATGAGGGCAGGTCACTCAGCTTCTGACGGTGAGCCCTCATCTGTGAAATGGGAAGATCAGCCCTGTCCAGCTCCCTTGGCAGGCACTCCCACAGGACCTCAGGACAAAGGCCAGCAAACATTCCTGTTTCCAATGGCTCACTGATGGGGGCTGTCTTTACTTCCCCTTCCAATGCACAAGACCCAGACCCAGGGCCAGCACCCCCTGCAGAATCGAGTGTCAAGACACTTTCTGGTCATTAATCTCTAAGAGTCTATCAGGATCATTTGCATTAGCCCATCTTCAAAAACCCCAGCTGGGCCCCATTGGCCCACCAGAAGTGGGGCTGAGCACACCGTGCCGCTGTAGGCAGCCAGGAGCTGAGGCTCCACGGTGTCCCACTGCCCTCTTGAACCAGGCCCTGCAACGTGTTACCTGCGCTCCAGCCAACCCAACGTGGGGGCTGTAGGACACCAATGGATGGTGACCACTTGGGAGGGACAGTGGAAAGACAGCGCCTTCTACCTGATGAGAGGCAGGGGTATTGATGGAGAATGCTGGCTGGAGAACCCCGCCCCCAGCCCAAACTCTTGGGTGTTGGGAACAGCCCAGCTGGGTCCTTGACTAGTGAACACGGGCAGCCAGCAGAGAGCAAGTGTGCTTGCGTGGTGGAAGGTGGGGGAGTTCTGAAGACAGACGGGTACCCGCTGTGCCCCCCACCTCCCCAAACACACAGCCTGTCCTTTCAGTGATGACTCTGCAGCTTTCTTAATGGAACACAATCGCTGAACTTGGTACATTTCAAGCACTTTAGCCTTCCAGGACACCAGACTGCTGATGAAAACCATCCTCCGTGGGCGCCATGTTAATGAGGCCAAATTTCATATGCTTGCAAACTTTCCCCCCTGCCTCCTGCTGTACTGTGGGCACCAACCCCCACCCCCTGCCGGGCCCCCCCCCCCAATAAAAGGTTGCATCAGAGACAGAGAGATTTCCATAATTTATAGTATGGGCATTTCACTGGGGACAAGCGCTAATCTGTACTTACCGATACATTTAAGAAAATGCATCCTCCCACAAGCCTGCACCATTTATGACTCTTGGCACAAACCGCAATGCTCAGTCTTCAATTAAGGGACACCTTAGGGTTCATTATCACACAATCGCTCCCTGTGAACCATGCCAAATGCTGTTTTGGCACAGAGCTTGGAAGATGAATTAGAAGGAAGTCTTCTCTGTAATGCCCTCTCCCTAATTCCCATTCCCATCATCAGCGTTTATGCCCTCCTCTTGCTTGACCCCCTCCTACTTTCCAAGTGGCTTTTACTATTCAATTTCTCAACGTCAAACTCGATTCTCTAGAGGTGTAGTTAAAGATGCCACATCTCCTTTTGTCTTCCGGCCTCAGAACGGCTGCAGATGGGCTGCTCTCCACACCCCTTCTCGGCCTGGAGGAGCCACAGCTGCTTTCTTTCCCCTCCTCTCAGAGCTCAGGGTAGAGAAAAGAAAAGGGACTAGAACTAGAAGCACACGCATGCGCCGTGAGGAGGGCTCTGCGCAGGGCTGTCTGCATTAGATGACTTGCGTGTAAAGCTCCAGCAAGGGCAAGGCATATTTAAATATTAAAGAGGAGATCTGTGTTCAGAGCCAGTTGCTTCAAACAACAGGAAAGGAGGGAGTGAAAAAGAAAGGAGTCCGATGCTGCTCCTTCTTCCACTGTATCCCTCTAGCCGGGGCTCCGCGCTCCACCATAGTGTCCTGAAAGCGCAGGACCCACCACGATTTAAACCCCTGGGTAAGGACACCCCCTTTCTGTTTCCTTAATGGAAACAGCAACACAAAACAAGCACATTTGCTGGCACTTCCCACAGCAGGCGTAGGGCTGAGGGAATCAATGCCCCCCACCGCAAGGCCGCAGGCTGAGTGCCGGCAGAGGAAGGGCGGCGGGGGGGCCTGGGCAGTTGCAGCCAGAGAAACACACCAGGAAACCGGGAAGGACGAGGTAGCCAGATGTACAGGCTGGTGACCAGAGGGAGGCTTAGGTCCTGACCTCTTAGGTGGGCACCTGTCCGGGAGGAGGTGCGGGACGCGTGGAGGGAGCAGGGAAGCAGTGCCGACTCAGTTACAGAACGCAGGCCCATCTGGCTGCCTCCTTTTTGCCTCTTCACCAGGACTCCCTTAGGTGAGTCTTCCAGCCCCACTTCGGAAGAGGCACCTCTGCACAGGAAACCCGTTGTTGACCACTCCGTGTCACACCCATGTCAAGAGATGCTTAGATGTGACAGGTAAGAGAGGCTGACAGTACCCAAAGCTCTCAAGTCAAACTGTCAAATTATACAAGCCCATTAATATAAAATTGGCTTAACGAAGTAGCTAGAAGCCCAGGCTGTGTACCAACTAAGTTGGGCTGATGTAGTACAAGGTGATCGGCTAAAAATCGCAAGAATCCTGGCTTTTTATTTTAGGTGGCAGTGGGCAGGGGGCAGAGGGAAGGAATAAGCGAATGGAAAAATCAAACAGCCCAAGAACACTTGGTCCACAAGAAGTCTTGTGGAAATTTTATTATATAGAGTGTAAAATGAATTGTCAGTCAAATAAAAAGAATGCTTTTTTTAAAAAAAAACAACATGCATAACATTTTTCAATTGCCTTTTTTTTAATGGTTAGACATTTCAAGCATTATATAAGGAGAAAAACCAGAACTGTTAACTTCAGTACATTTCAAACGGAATGTCCCTCAGATCAATTAAAAATGCAAGAAAAAATAGCTTCGATTCTGTTTTTCTTTCCTTTAAAAATACATGTTATCTGTACAAGATACACTACAGTAAACATTGGAAATCATATTATCCCTTTTATTAAACCAAAATTATTTAATTCATATTGTGGTTAATACTAGATTTATTCATTCATCTAGTTAAATCTGGCAAATATTAAGAAAATATTTAAAAGAAGAAAAGCAAGAAACACCTTGGAATTAAAAAATAGTTACTACCTTTTTATGCAGTTTAATGTTCCACAGTGTTTGTTAAAAGTTATACTGAATTTCTTTTTAATATTAAAAATAACAGTATTTATATTTCTGAGAGAATAGAGAAAGGTTTTTTGTTTTGTTTTTAAAACAAGCTTGGAGGTCTTAGATACACATTTGGAACCAGTAATGGAGACATGAAAAAAACGTATGCTAAACACATGAACACATTTTTATATTACCCCTTTAGAACTCTAGAAATTATACAAACCCTATAAAATGCCCCCTCCCAATCCCTGTTTGACAGCAATTATCTGTCTCAATTCAGAATTCACATAATTAATTACAATACATAATAGTTCAGTTTTTTAAAAAATGCAAAACCGGACAGCCAAGGTACAAGAAATTAGAAGTAAAACATTTAATGAATTTACACATTTAAGAATATTTAAATACTGTTTAAAAAATTTTTAAAGAATTTGTTACATACCACCTAAGACTTCCAAGCCACTTTCTGTTGCAACAGAAAAAACTGTAAATAAAAAGACACGCAAACAAAACAAAACAGAATAGAACGCAAACACACCGTGTTGAAATGTCGCTGCTCTGAGGCACATTCTGGTGCCTGAATTGGCAGGTATTGCTCTGCAAAGAATCCCAGAGCTTACATGTTTGAAATAACAAACAAAAATAATGAAACAAAAATTATCAGCAACTTTTAGTAACTAATTTTCCCGATTTTTAGAAAAATTCTGTTAATCTAAATATAGTGTTTCACAGAACAAAACAAAGGTTCTTCATCAAAAGGTTTGCAAATCTAAAAACCTCTGTTACAAATAGGTTTTTGCTCACAAGGATCTCGGGGAAGACGAGCCGCAGGTCATGTCCTACTGTTCCTGTGGAAGGAAGGAGAGAGAAATTGGTCTGATGGCAAATTCCCCAGGCTTAGTCTTGTGTCTGGGGCTCTGTCAGTGGAGGCGACAGGTCACCCTCTCCATCCAGCTCCACAACAGGCAACAACACAAAACGTCTCAGCACCTTCTTGGGCCTCTGGTCATGCATGGGGTTGGGCCCGGACACAACCCTCTCTCAAAAGGCCCTGGTGCACCTCCCACCGGGCTACCAAGTGGAGAGGGAGTGAGCCGGGTACTTCTCAGCCACCCGCCAGCCCCCACGCCTCTCCCTGCTGGGCCCAGGCACAGAGGCCCAGGCGGCAGCAAGATGAGCTTTGGGCTCTGGGCCTGTGGTGACCCACATGCTGTCCATGGGGACGAGAGGACCATCAGGTCATCTGGAACATACCCATGGGAGCGTGTGCCTGCCTCTCTGTTGGTAAGAAGCCTGTTTGTGGCCTTGGTCTGGACAGTGCCCTCCAGGTTTCTGTGTGGGGCCAAGCAGTGCCCAGACACCAGAGGGTATGGGCGTGCCCTCCACCGGCTGCTCCCTGCTGCTGACAAGGGGTGAGGTGACAGCCCGGTGATACCACTCTCTTCAGCAGCGGTGGCGTGTGACCTCCTTAGTCCCTACTAGAAGAGCCAAGCTTGCCCAGAATCACCTAAGTTTCTAGTTAGAAAAACTGAGGCCCCGAGGGAAAAACTGAGAGCCACCCAGCACTGTGGCCTGGGTCCTGGCTTTGAGGGAGACCAGGTACTTCCTTGCAGGTGCTGCCTGACCAGCTCCTCTCCAGTGGCCCCCACCTGCTCTCTCTGGAGGGAGGAGGGCCAGGGCGGCTGCCAGTGGGGTCTCAGCGGACAGCAGCCATTCTGCACAGCACTGGGGCCCGAGCAGCTCCTCCAGACCCAGTGCTCTTGTCCCAGATTGGGCACCCACAGGCTTGGGAGAAGTGGGTTAGGGCTGGTTTGGGAGGCCTCAGCAGAGCTGATTGGCTACAGACCTGGCTGTGGGCTTGGGCCTGCCCTAGTGTCTGCCCGTAGAAAGCGACCTGCTGCCTGTAATACTCGGCCCAGGCCATGGTGTAGTCGGGTGGGGAGCTGGCCTGAGGAGCAGCGCTCGCAGCGTGACCTGATTGACAAAGGGAAACAGAGGTTAAGGGGGGTGGGGACATGGGTGGGTTGGCAAAGGACATGGTGAGTTGGCAGGATCCCTTCCCCAAGATCTGGGGCACCAGGAACAAGTGCCCGGCGGGCGGGCTCTGCCTCTGGGCGCAGTGAAGCTGGTGCTGCTTGAGAAGCCCAAGTCTGTCTTGTCACCAGAACCCCAGTCTCTGCACCTGCTGCTTCCAGGGCCCAAGCAGGCAGTGTGAGAGGAAGGGGTGGGGCTGGCTTGGGGGCATACGTGCACCTGGGCAGGCGGCCACTCTGTGGAGGCTGATGCACAGACGCCCGTGTCTGTGACCCTGGATGTGGAAGGTCTGGGGAAGACGGGACTTCTGGACTTTTACCAGGTGCTGCAGATGACGATGGCCTCTCTGGCACCCCCCCCCCGGCCTCCAGAGGGCTACTGACAGAGCCCATCCACCCAGCAAGCAATATACTTTCAGCCTCAAGACATGCGAGACGCCTCTCCCAATGATACCCAAATATTCAGGTTGGGTAGTTTGGGGCACACACACAGGATTCAGGACTAATTTAAATGATTCGCTTGTTTTTTTCTGTGCAGTTGTTACTAGGTTTTTCCTTCTCTTTTTAAAGACGGTATGGTTTCCAGCAGTGAAGAAAATGCGCTTAAGCGGAGCAGGCACCTCAGCTCCCATTCCAACCTCAGGCTCCCTTCCTGGAGTTTCTTCAGGAGTTTTCCCTTCACCTGCCCTGAAATGACCACGAAGAGCTGGGCAGTGGCAAGACAGCCAAAGACTACCTGGCTGGTCTGAGTCCTGGGCAAGCAGTCAGAAAGGGGCTGGCCATGGCAGGGCCAGCTGTCTCCGTGTCAGGGTGCCATGCCCACCTCCAGGCCCCTTGGAGTCCAGAGGGGGAGAACACCGATGAGGAGGGGGGTGGCCAATGCTCTCACTAGACAGACACACGGGGGAAGAGGGGGACGGAGACAGGCATCGGATGGAGACACACAGGGAAAGCACTAGAAAGAAATGTGACAGGGAACCATGGACAGCTCATTCTACAGGCTTGGGAGCTATGCCTGAGGGCCTGCTTGTTATGAAAGCCAACACACTCACTCTGCTTTTTGTAATAGTCTTCCCAGGCCTTGCTGTAGTCAGGCTGGCTGCTCTGCGGCTGGCTCTGCTGGCCTGTGCGAAGAACACAAAAGCAGTCAGGCCTTCGGGCTTCCTCACAGCCTCAGCCCCTGCTCTCTGCACTCACTCACTCACTCACTCCCTGGGCCACACGCTGCTCCAGAGCCCATTCTGGACCCTGTGGCCTGGGAAGAAGGTGGCAACAGGCTGGCCCTGGGAGGAGACATGTCAACACCCAAAAGGGCCTCCCCCTAGGCTGGTAGAGGCAGCAGTGCAACTAAGACCCCTTGAGAACGGGGCTGGGCAGACGGCTGCCTCCCCAAGGGCAACTGGCAGGAGAAATCTCAAACACCTTTAGACGAGGGCTTGAGCTTGAGCTGTGGCTGGGAAGAGCCCCAGGGCCAGAGTGACTGCCATCTGAGGCTCTCGGGATCAGCCTTCAAACGGGACAAAGAGCCTAAATGGTGCTGACCACTCTTCACCCGGCCCCTCTGTTCCAAGACTGATAGCTTTAGCTCTGAAAAGGCAGAACTGCCGGGAACATGCAGGGAAACCATCCAGACTGTGCTCAAGATGACGGCAGAAAGCAAGGTGCACAAAGTCAAGGGGGTGACAGCCACAACACGCCCCTGATCCCAATTTACCCTGGGGCCTTCTGGGGCAGGACGGGGGAGGGTGTGTGTGGGGCTGTGGTACGTTCCGGTGTGGCACTGGTAGCAGGCTGGGGGAAGGGGCGCAGAGCAGCAGCAGTCCACCTGGGGCATGGAGAGGGTTGGGAGACCTGGCCACAGCGACAGGTCGGGGCCGCCCTTTCTGCTGAGGTCAGGGCTGGCTTGTGTGCCCGCCTGCGAGGCCCTGACGTCTTTTCCCTGGCAGAGTCACAGTCTGCAGCAGGCAGGCGGGATGTACAGGCAGACACGCTGCACAGCAAAACGTTTCCCTGCTAGTTAATTTACTGTGGACTGAAGAGAGGTGGGCGGGACAAGGGCAATCTGTGTGTGGGGCTGGGAAAAGAAACCAGGTTGGGAGTAAAAATGGAAGAAGACCTCTCCTCTCCCCCTATCCTGGGGCAGGAAGGGACTCGGACCCAGACCCAGACACTGAAAACAGAACGACCTGGTTTGGGGGAAAGCAGGAGCAAGGAATGTGAGTGGCAAGACCTCTTCCCTCAGATGCGGCGGCCGCGGGTAAGCAGGATTTTCTTCCAAACAAGACGATTTCCGAACAAGATTCTACTGACCAAAACCAATTCTCAATTCCCAAACCTCCCAAGTAAACAAATAAAGCTCAACGTCACAAGCCAAAGGCTGGTAACTGGAAGAACCCAAGCCTGACTGTTTCCTCTTACTCATCGCACACGCCCCTGCTGACGCTTCCCATCTGCCTGGGCCTGAGGTGGGCGGGGTGGCACGGTGTCTGCAGGACCGCAGCCCCCTGGGGGAAGGACGTGGCCCTCAGGCTTCAACATACAGACATATGGTCCCCAGTCTAGGGCGTCTCCCAGGTCTTCTGTCCTGGACAGTGGGGCACATGTGGACCCGACCTAGGTGGCTCTGCATCCTGGGGACGCCCTCCCATTGGAACCAGAGGAAGCAAAACATGCAGGTTCCGGGATGAAATGGATAAAGTGAAATGAGAATGGTAGAATCCAGGTGGTGTGCGGGCCCTCGTGGTGAGGTTCTGTAAAATATTGTGTGTGTTCAAGATGTTTCAAAAAAAAAAATATTGGGGAAGAAAAAGATAAAAATACAACCACACAATTTCAGAGCTCACAGGCACTTAAGAAATCAAATGCAAACCCCGGAGCCTCACAGAAGGGGGGCGGTGCCCCAGGCTGCACAGCGCGGGTTCCAGGCTCCCAGGGCGTTGTCCCCCTGGTGAACCTGAGCAGGTGTCCTGGGACTCTGCTCAAGGGCAAAGGAGTGGAAGCCGAGACCCTGTGCTAGCTCCTTATGAGCAAACCTGCAGGGCCTGCATCTCTAGTAAGAGCCTGTGGCTCCGCCGAAGGACGATTTCCAAACAGGACGTGGGCAAGCCCTTCATTGGGTCAAAGTAGCCACAGGTAAGGTGTTTGTCTCGTTTTTTTTGGAAGACTACACAAGATGGCCTCTACCAGTAATAAAACTCCAGAATGACTCCTGAGGCTAACATCGGGGGAGGAGCGTGGGGAATGGGCTTGGTGCCAACAAGGACTTTCTCTCAGTTTTCTTGGAGAGAGAGGCATCATTCATCAGAGTGAATTCGCCAACTGGGTGCTTTCTGGAAAGTTCACAAGATAGAAAGAGCCCCTCTCTAAGAGGGACTGGAGAGGAGTGGGAGATGGTGGCCCTGAGGCCAGAGGAGGGCGGGCAGGACGGGCACCTGGCAGGCGGGGGATCAGTTCACGGAGAGGGGCGGGGCTGTGGGCGGAGCTAGGAGGAGAGGCTCAGGGCCACCCACACCCCATTCTGGGGAACCAAAGTGACAGAAGCCCGCAGCTCTGAGGACTGAGTAGAGGGGAAGGGAAGGGAAGGTCGGAAAACAGTGGGTCAGGAGACAGCCCAGGGCCCCTCCCCATTTCCAAGCTTCTCTGGGCCCCCACCCCAGGCTCGCACGCCCAGGGAGGTTCCTGACATCTCTGTGCAGGGGCATCCAGGCCCACTGGGTCAGAGTCCGAGGGAGGGCATTTCCGCCGGCTGCACAGTCCTACCGCCTCCCGGGCCACTTACTTGGGACCTGCTGTGTGGGCTGCTGCCATGCCTGGTAGGTGCTGCCCCAGCCCTGGGTCAGGAAGGCCGGAGGACCACTGGGGAGGGCAAAAGAGTCACTCATTGCAGTGTGGGTCACACCCCTTCCTCCCCACCAGGGCCCCCTGCCACCATCAACATGGTATCTCTCTTCACCCCCCACTCCAGACAAGCACAGTGGGCCCCGCTGACGGAAGACCCCAAGGACAGAACAGGTGCAGGCCCGCTCACCTCACAGGGGTGCTGTGGGGGTTTCCGTTCACTTTAGCAGCAATGCTGGGGAAGCACCCTGAGCTCCTCGGAGGAAAGGCACTGAGGGAAGAGATGAGACAGCGGGCTGAGTCCTCCCAGCAGGTTTCCACAGACCCTGCCTCTCCAGCCCCAGGTGGCTCCGCGTGGGAATGCAGGCAGTGACCAGAAGACCCTATACCCTGGGGGGAGGCTCCCACCCCAGCACTAGTCAGGGGGCTACAGACGATGGCCAGGGGGGCCACTGGTGCGAGGCAAGGAGAGGGCTCCCACCACAGCCAGAACTTGAGGCCTGGGGCTGGCACACCCTAGAAGGAGCTGGAAAGGAGGACCCCCCAGGAGGGAGCCAGTTCCTCAGGCAAGACCCATGCAAGAGACTCACTTCTGATGAGGTGGGGCAGGTGGCTGGCTGAAGGGGCTCTGTCCAAAGGCTCCAGGGGCTCCGAGACTGGTACCCTGTCATGGGCACAGAGGAAACTCTCACTTCTGTCGGCTGCGCCTCACCCAGGCCCGCCCCAAGGCAAACCAGAGTCAAGTGATGTAAAGGGGCCCTATGGCACTCACACTAGCTTTCCTTCCCCGCAGGGGACTGTATGTGCAGAAACGGCTTTGCCCCAAGTGACCAAATACCACCACAGCCACCACTGGCACCACCACGATTGCCCTGGCGTGTCACCCTGGGGGTAGGGACCAACCTGCTTGACTCTCCCGTCAATTTAGGCTGGCCCACGGCTCTTTCTGCCATTCTACGTCCCCTTTGAGGTGAGCAGTGGCCAATCTGTCCTCCATCAACACTCCCTTTCTTTATCTGCTTTGAGGTGCCTGAAACTAAAGCCAAAGTCAATGAGAGCTGCCTGTGGGGCTGCCGCCAGGGCCGAGCCAACACGAGTCCAGGGCTGGCGGGGAGGCTGTTGCCCCAGCTGCTCATCTAAGCCTGCAGGGGACTCGGCTCTGGGGCCTGAGCTGCGGTGCTGAGTTCTGCCAGAGGGCTTCCTTCATCGCGTCTGGGCCTGGGCCCCGACCTTCCCCCTTGGCAAAGTGGAAGGGGGTCGCCCTCATGTGGTGTGAGGACTGGAAGGCACAGGAGGTACAAGGTTCTGGGGAAAAACAGGTACCTTGGACATCCAAAAGAAACCCAGCTATTAGTAAGCCGGGTGGGAAAGGACCTTGTACGTACGCCAACTTTCTCATCTATGAGATGTCTGGCCACCTCGATCTGCTGAGGGATCCCCCGGATGGTGAATATTCGTAGGCCGGGGTCGGTGTTGGGAGGGGGGTTCCGCTGCAGCTCCACGTGGGCTCCTGACTGCTGATTTATGCTTTTGATGTTCTCACCCCCTGCAGGCAGGAGGACATATGGCAGAGGGTAAGTGACAGCCGTGGCAAGCCCACAAGCTCTGTGGAGCTCTGTTCCTGCAGGGGAGAAAAGAGTCTTTCCGGCGCCCCAACAATAGAAAAGTACTTTCTGGTAACTTTAAAACGGTTCTGACAAAGACCAGCTCGCTCTCGTTTGCAAATCGACTCATGAAGTGAAACCTAGGGTGAGGCCACAGACACGGTGTGGTCCCTGCTGCTCTCCAGCTAAGTGTCCTCTGCAGAGAGCAGGGTGGTCTCGTAGTTAGGTCTGGGCTGGGGCCTGTGGCTCTACACATCTGGAACTCAGCCCTCAGAGTCTGGCTCATGGTCTCACCCTTCAGCCGTGAGCCTCAGCCCAGGGAAGGCACTCCCACCTCTCTCAGCATGGACAGCGACCTGCCAGCCCCTCCGTGGCACCGCCTGGGGCCACCACACGGCTGCTCCCCGTCCTTCCACAGGACTCAGGGATGCCTGGAGCCCTCCTGGGCCTTCCCCATCCCGTCCTAGCACTTCTCAAGCTCCTCATTCCTCTGTGGGGGGACAGGTCTAGACAGAGAGGCAACCAAGGATGGAGCTCACAGGCCTGGGTGAAGCAGGGCTGATGAAAATTTAGCTGGCCTCTTTGAAAAACCTGTGAGAGTCCAGTCCCGTAGTAAAATTTGTGTAACAAAAGCCTCACCAGTTTAACAATGGTTCAACTCTTCTTTGGAAATTTCACAGAACTTAGAGATCAGCTTTCGGGGCAGGGGACAGTGGGTAGGCAGTGGGTTGGAGAAGCCAGAATACAAGGGAAACTTGGAGCACAGAGTTTTGCAAAACTGGAAAAAGCCAGTGTGGAAATCTGGTGCAGGGCACCAGGCAGCCCCAGAAGCACAGACTAAAGCCTGGTCTCTGTCGCCCCTCCCCACCCAGAGTCAGAACTGACCTCAAATGGCATCTGTCATCTCATCGGAACACATCCACAACCCTTCAAACACTCTGCCCCACTGCTGGAAGGGCTGAGCCAGCAGACAACCAGGGGACCAAGGGCGGGCACAGCCTGTGTCTTCCTCGCCCTGAGAGGACGCTCAGGGAGGCAGAGCTGGAGCCGGGCCCAGCAGCCCTTCCTGACGGCCGCATGAGCGGCTCCACACTGCAGGAAGGACACCGGGAGGCTGGCGGCATTCGGAGAAAGCTCTGTTCAACGCTGGCTTACGCAGAATGTAGTTGAGGGGTTTTTTAAATTTAAAAGCAAATTAAAAAAAAAGAACAACTCAGCAGACTGATGCATGGTGAGCATGAGTTTTTTGAAGTCCTGCTACAGTTGGAGGGAAGAGTCCCTATGGTTCCTACTTGCAGCAAACCTGCTGTCTCAGGAGCAAAGGCTGATGCAGAAGGTCTTTGGCAGCTTCGCTTTACCTCCAGGTAGGCGTGAGCCCTTCCCAGGCCTCTTATGACTACTCTTTACTCATAGGTCAATTGAATTTTACCTTCTTCACACCCTGAAAAGTAGGCAGCTTTGCTCCTAAGCAACAGTGTTTTTAGGGAGCAACAAAGAGCAAACAGTAGGTGGACACCTTCCTACCTCACACCCAGCACCTGCAGGGATCCCCCCACCCACCACCTCTGTCAGATGCCACTTGGATCTGGAGGCAAGAGCACAAGCAAGAGGGTGCACATGAACCCTGCAGGCCCCCAGCCCCCAGCACTTGCACCAGCAGCCCCACAGGCCCTATTCCTTGAGGCCTTGGGAGCATGCTAATTAAGGTGACAAGGCACCACAAAACCACATGGGGCCGGAAGGAGTTAATTTAAGTTCATCTTCCTTCAAAATGAGGTCACCAGCTTGGCACATGGTGACTGTCTATAGACTCATTCAGCAGCCTGCTCCATTCTTCCATCTGATGGGGGGCAGAAGTGACCCACCAGTGGCCCCCCGGCTGGACGTGAAATCGTAAAGCAATTAATCAAACCTGCTAAAAGGCCTGGTGACAAGAGCAGGGCGGCAGCACTATCTGTCACTATCGCTGTGTTTATCATGGAAATCCAGCAGGGGCCCAGGGAGGTGCAGCGTCTGTCCAAGCGCCTGGGGTGTGTGTGTGTAGGGCCTGCCTGTGTGTGGCCCCTGCTCCCGTCTCCCTCACCCACACGTCCTTCCCGGGGAGGAGGACCATCTCATAACCAGCCCTGGTGGGGAGGATACAGGCCCTGCTCCCCAGCCCACGCGCTTTCACTGGGCTCCTCAAGGCTGCTACTGGAGCGCCAGCACAGTCACTGCTTCACTCTGCTGTCACTTTCCTCCGGGAATCACTCAGGATGACGTGGCAGACGACAAACTGCAAGGGACTGTCCTGTGAACACCAAACTCCCACCGACTATGAGGAACTGTCACAGGGAGGACAGTCAGGCTCTGCCAGAGTCAGGAGACACATAGTCACATGAAAAGCTCAGGGACAAAGCAGTTTTCAAAGGCACAGAAACCTACATCTAGATCCTCAACCTACAGGCATCACCCAGTTTAAACTCACAGCAGTCAAACTGGCGGTCTGGGCAATATGCTAACCACCCAGTACGTTGTCCCGGCAGCTAACTACCACCACATATCCACTTATCAGCACGTATGCCCTGTCAGAAACATCAAACCAACCCACGTTGTTCTATCACCTCTGGGAGGTTAATAATCTAAAAGGAAACACATTATCCTGGAGATAAATGCTTGAAAGTGCACACCGCCCTTGGGCAGGGCCAAATGCAGATCCTGGGCGGTGAATGAGAGGGTCACAAGGAGTCTGCACCCCACAGTGGCTCCTGAGGAGGTCAATGGTAGCCTCAGGCTTCTGTTGGTGGAGACATTCCCAAATCACGTTCTCTGGAATACTAGCACTTCTCCAACAGCTAGGAGGTGTCTGGTGATCACAGAAACTAGAGAAGCTCTGGAAAGCTCTATTTATTGTCTCCAAATGCTATCAAATACACATGAGGGCAAATACAAAACCCAATGCCAAGTGTGTTTCCTGCTGGCAGTGAGGCTTCGCTCTGGGCACACAGGGAAGCTGAGCCACTGCCCTGCTCTCAGCGGCGCTTCCCAGGCCCCAGGCCAGTGCGATGCGGCAGCACGAGGGCCTAGAAACCTTCCTGCTCTCTCCCTTGCTTCCCACTGACGTACGGGAAGGAGCCATATTAGCTACGAACAAGGGTTCCACTTTATGTTCTCAAAAATGCCTAGGCACAGCTAACAGATCAATTTTTATTTCCCTCCACAGGGTGTCTGTTACTCATGGTATATGTGTTGAAAGGATAAAAACCAGTTTCACACGTTGTGCCAATAAAGACCACATACCCAAATCCTGTAAGGGAAAAAAAAGTGACACACTTGTCAGAAAGCATCTTCACTTGAGAAAATTAACTGATCAGTTTCCCTAAGTCCCCTGGAGGTGAGGTAATTACTAATCAGTTGATCCACAAACATTCAGAGGCCTCATCTTGTGCAGGAAGCCTTTCAACAACCTGAGCTGCTTCAACAGGCAACGGGACCTGAGTTATCGTCTGTTCATACATGATAATGAACAACTCACTCTGCCCTCCTTCCCAAGAGGACCCATGCAAAGCAGGTCCCTGCAGAAGGCAGCTGATGCCACAGACCTGGCACCTTTAGCTGACACAGTGCAGCCAACAGACCTCACTTCAGGCTCTGGACGTACACACGTGACCTGACTGCTCTCAGGTGAACAGCTGGAGGGGTTCACCCCAGCAGCTGCCTCTTACCTTTGCCTATGACAAGGCCGCATTTATCTGCTGGCACCGTGTATGTTATCTCCTGGATGCCGCCAGGGGCTCCCACGCTCCAGTCACCGCGGCCACGGCCTCTTCCTCTGGCTACCGCGAGGCCTCCGAAGCCATCTCTTTCCTGGGAAGGAAGCAAAGCTCAGGTGATGATTTCTGCCCCTGCCACCAGCGCCACTTCTCATCTCCAGGGAGGTTAAGTGACAGGATGTAATCAATGCCACACATTACAGCCAGAGCACCTTTCCACATTTCAGACTCTGAAGTATTCTTTAAAACCAGCATTAACACAAATCACAGGCACGTTCAAGGAGGATGCGTGCAGATAAATGCATGCGGTTACATAAACAGCACTAATACGCCCAACTAAAACAGGCAGTCAGATATTAACTCTTCAGTCTGAAGCCCAGTGTTCTCTTCCACTGAATTTTAACTACTGGGCCCTAGCCCACAGGGAGCAGGAAATAGTTTTCTTCTCAACTCTGAGGCTGCCCTTCACGTGGCTAACATATGCTTGGCCTGCCCGAAGCTGGACAGTAGACGCTGAGCTGTGGGCATTTGCAAATGACACCTGAGTGGTCAGGTAGGTCTCTGACTCTTCCCCGACAGGCTGCTCTGCAGACAATTCAGAACCTACAGTAGGAGGCAGAGCACCTCAAAATCCAACTAACACAAACAAGGATTAAAGGGTTTTAAAGAATACCTGGTTGTCCTGCCCTCCCAAGAGAGGGAGGGAACAAGCCAGGTGCCTCGGCCCGTGGTCTGGGGATGGAATGGTCTGTGACTCCCTCTTACACTGTCCCCCCAGCAGACAGCAGGCCCACATCCAACACCTGACACAGGAAGATTCCTTTCCCTCGAGGGCAATGGATCTCATTCCAGCCTTTGTCCTCTGAGCCACTTGGGAGCTGCAGCATTTAAAATCTTTTAAATGTCGAGGGTGAACTGGTCAAGCTGAGAGCTCCTTCATGGGAGGGAGCTGAGCAGACATTCAGCACAGTGGAGAAATGTGTGGCAAAACTTGCTCATGTTGCATAAGAGTAAATTGAAATGTTTACCCAGAATCTAAACCAACAGAAAGCTGAGAGGATTGGAGTGCTTTTCTCCTGCACTCCCGCTTTTATGAGAGACAAATGAGAAGTAAACAAGATGACTTTATGGATTTATGCTGAAACACACACGCGTGCACACACACACACAGCCAGCTTTCTGTGCGTGCTCCAGATCCTCAAAGACGAGGCTCCCCTGCTCATCGCGCAGCAGCCTTGCAGTTCTGGGTGCACAGACTCTTTCACTGAAAAGGATGTTAGGATCAGTGATTTTTTTCTAAACTTGTCGAACCATAAGACTTGCCTGGGACCCTACTGCTGAAATCCAAGCCCCTCTTGGACATGCTGATTCAGATGGGGGATTACAAGGCAACACCACCACCTGGTGTAAACCCCTCAGTCTACTGCTGAGAAAACTAGGCTTAGAGGTACTGAGGCTTGTCCCAAGTCAAGGACTAACGGCAGGGCTGGGAAGACAATCTCTGGATTCTTTCTTCAGCTTCAGTTGTTCTCAAACTGTTCCTCAGTCCCACAAACCTGGGGGACATGCCAACATGCCATGGGTCATGGCGGCTCCACAGGGCAACTTATAGTGGGGGCAGGTAGAGGTGCTAACCGCACACAAGCTGACTCACATTCTGAGGACGTGCTCAAGAGCCAGTGCATGAACGCGGCTTTAAGGCTGTGGAAGATCCTGAAGGGCTTTCTAACGCTAAGGTTAGATTTCATTTAATACAGTTTTATATTAGGTACACTGAATTGTATGAACCTTGGCAATCTGCACTGTATTTCTCCAAACAGTTTACACAGTCAGGAGGAACTTAGCGTGAAAACCAAATCTCGTTTCTAGAATAACAAAGGAAGGAGAGCAATATACTAGCAGCAGAAATGTGAAGGCGGGAAGGAGGCAGATGCAGAAAGGCCAACGACTGACAGGAGCACTGGTTTTTGATAATGTGACTTAGGGGGTGACTGCTCCCCCAAGCGCCGTGTGTGGCACTGCCTGCTTCTGTGCGTGAGACATCTGAACTCCGGGGAGCTGGACCCACCTGCGCTGTAAGGATAAGCTCATTGATGACATGTGCCGCGTGCTGACATCGATCTGGGGGTCCCATGACCTGTGCGGCTCTCTCTGGACTAATACCATCATCTGTGGAACCAAGTAAGAGATGGCATTAGGAAAAACAAAACCTACAAGGAAGCAAAAGCCAAGCTTATTTGCAGTCAGCATTCCTACCAGCACCAAAGGGGTAATAAGACCATCAGCAGATTCAGGAAGTCTTTTGGACAGGGAAGTGAGCATGGCTGCACCTTTTGGCAAAGTCCATGTCAATACTCACTGAATTCAACTGAACTCAGTACACCTAGAAACTCCTGGGCTAGAGCGTTCTGGCACAAACAGGGTGACCAGGCCAGTATACCAAGGAAAGACACGAACAGCCAGAGGAGAAACCTAGACTGGTAATTTGGTGATAAAATGTTGCACCGAGAACTGGAGAGGGGGAGGGGAGAAGAATGCATTAATGAGCTAATCACAAAGTCCTTTCTCTTCTGGGTGTTTTATAATTCTTCATGACACTAAGCATTTTTGAGAGTTATTAAAACCAACCTGGTTTGAACTGAATCCTGACTCCAGCGTCATTCTGGATCTTTTTGATCATTTCCCCATTTCTTCCTATTACAATCCCAACAGCAAACCTAGGCACAGACACCTGGGCACAGAGAAACAAAACCTCATTTGAGCTTTTTGCAAATCTGTCTTTTCGTCAAGGAGAGATTTTTTTTTTCTTTTAAACAACTTGATTTTTACTTGCAGTGCCTTCCTGGAAGTGACATAATGAAATGTATTTTATTTTCCTCTCATGGTTGATGGTTGTATTCCTGTTCACTAAATGTACCTAGTAAGTCTGAGATTTGATTGAAATTGTTACAAAAATGAAACAGCACAAGAATAAACCTTACAGATCAAAGAGGAAAAATGGCAAATTTATCTTCCAAATTCTCTGAAATAGGCATAAATATACCATACACACTGATTATTCTAGTGGTCCTTTAAAATTTTTTCCTCCCATTTTTTTACATTGTGGTAAAACAAACAGAAGGTAGTATTTAACCATTTAAATGATTATAAAGTATACAATTCGGTGGATTCAATACATTCACAATGCTGTATAACCATCACGGATACCTACACCCCAGAACCTTTCCATCACCCCCCATACGAGCTCCACATCCACTAAACAGTGACTCCCCATCCCCAGCCCTGGTAACTTCTTTTCTACTTTCTGTCTCTATGAATATGCCCCTTGAGGGACCTTCACATACGTGGAACCTTACAATAAATATCTTTCTATACCTGGCTTCTTTTACAAAGCCTAATGTTTTCAAGTCGCTCCATGTAGCATATATGAAAACTTTACTCTAAAGGGTAAGTTTTGATCCCATTCCACCTCATCAATAAATCAGGCTTCCAAGTTTGATACGATCACAATAGATGACCAAGAATACCTGGACTTTGGTCTTCACCTGAGCAGTGGGATAAGCTTTCATGTAAAACCCCCAAACCAGGGTGAATGGCCCCATTCCCAGCTATGCATGTAGCTGGCTCCTGTCACTACAGGACTTCCTGGTCCTTCCCCAGGCCCCCAGGAAGTGAGCAAACTCCAAGGCTTTGCAGAGGAGACGAAAGTTAAGTAACTTGCTTAAGGTTAAAAAGCTATTAGAAGTGTGACCCACGATCTTAAACCTAATCTCATTTGCCTACTAACACATAATTCAAGTATACCTCTATACTGCCTCCTCCCATTCGGGAGCTGAAGTCACCACGCACACCTCGGAAGTCAGCTTGATCTTTTTCTCGGATAATCTCTAATACCATTTCTCTTGCTTGCTGTATAAACACAGATAAAAGGCATTATGGAAAACAAAATCCTGAAAAAAGACATGATACCAGGTTAAATTTCAAGATCGAAACCTCTCAGGTTGGGCTTGAAGACTCAGAAGGTGCTCAATCGTGGGAATTCCCTTTTTACGTTATACAGAGCAGGGGTAGGCTGCTAGTGCAGACTGTATACATCAAACCTTAAATGATGTGTTCTTTACATTTGCCCAAAATGCCCAGACACGGGTCATCCTCTTTTAAGCCACAGCTGGATTGGCAGGTTTGTGTGGGTCAGAACCTGACTATTCTCACCCTGAGGGGTTTCAGCATGTTGTTTCTTTTGAGTGTGTATGTGTGTGTGGGGGGTGGTTTCTGAGCGCTCTGGGGCAGGTTCCATGAGAAAGGAGGTGTTACCCAGACCTCCATTGTAGAGGGAGCTCCGGTGAGGCAAAGACAACGGCAAGCCTGGAAGCCCGCAAATACCTTCCTGCACTCAGAGACCAAACATCCCAATTACCGGCCAGTGAGAGGCCCCCGGACCTGACTGCCCCCCTCCAGGCCATTCAGCATCCGCTCCTCAAAGAATCCACCAGTCAGTACCCCCTGCCACACCAGTACCTGCCCCACAGGAATCTGCACTAAAGATCAACTGCACATCATAAGTCAAGGTAAAGAGGGAACCCAGACTGAGTCCTGGTTCCAGAAAAACCAAATCGAACAAGAACAAACAAACAAACACAAATACCCAAAACAGCAATGAAGGCTTATTAGGACATTTGGAAAACTGAATGTGGACTGGCTGTAAGATGATGTTACAGGATTGCTATGATTTTTGTAGGCCTGGTTTTGCAGAAATTAGTTCTTAGGAGATACATGCTGCAGGATTCAGGGATGGCGGGGTCATAACACCTGCCACCTGCTTACATGATAAAGCAAAGAAAAAAGTAAAAGTTTTGGTGTGTTTTTGTCAAGGTACATATGTAAGATAATGGTTTAAAAACAGATTGAGGGCCAGTGATTAAACGCTTCTTTCCTTAGGCTCTGGTCGGTGGTGCTGCAAACACACAGCAAAACGAGGTAGGGTGAGGGATTCAGGTATTCACTGTTCCTTTTCTTCATGTTTAAAGTTTTTCATAATGAAAAGTGGGGACAGAAAACACAATAATTTACTCTGAATATAGCAAATAGCTTTTTGCAGATAAAAAATCTATCATGTTGGCAAAACTGGACAGCTACATGTAAGAGAATGAAACTGCATTATTGTCTAACCCCATACACAAAAGTAAACTCAAAATGAATCAAAGACCTGAATGTAAGTCATGAAACCATAAAACTCTTAGAAAAAAACATAGGCAAAAATCTCTTGGACATAAATATGAGCAACTTCTTCATGAACATATCTCCCTGGGCAAGGGAAACAAAAGCAAAAAGGAATATGTGGGACTCTATCAAACTAAAAAGATTCTGTACAGCAAAGGATACCATCAGTAGAACAAAAAGACATCCTACAGTATGGGAGAATATATTCATAAATGACATATCTGATTAGGGGTTGACATCCAAATTATATAAAGAGCTTACGCACCTCAACAAACAAAAAGCAAGTAAGCCAATTAAAAAATGGGCAGAGTTGCTGAACACTTTTCCAAAGAGGAAATTCAGATGGCCAACAGGCACATGAAAAGATGCTCCACATCGCTAATCATCAGAGAAATGCAAATTAAAACCACAATGAGATATCACCTCACACCAGTTAGGATGGCCGCCATCCAAGACAAACAACAACAAATGTTGGCGAGGATGTGGAGAAAGGGGAACCTTCCTATACTGCTGGTGGGAATGTAAATTAGTTCAACCATTGTGGAAACCAGTATGGAGGTTCCTCAAAAAACTCAAAATAGAAATACCATTTCACCCAGGAATCCCATTCCTAGGAATTTACCCTAAGAATGCAGCAGCCCAATTTGAAAAAGACAGATGCACCCCTATGTTTATCGCAGTACTATTTACAATAGCCAAGAAAAGGAAGCAACCTAAGTGTCCATCAATAGATGAATTGATAAAGAAGATGTGGTACATATACACAATGCAATATTATTCAGCCATAAGAAGAAAACAAATCCAGACATTTGCAACAACATGGTTGGAGCTAGGGGGTATTATGCTCAGTGAAATAAGCCAGGTGGAGAAAGACAAGTATCAAATGATTTCACTCATCTGTGGAGTATAAGAACAAAGCAACAACTGAAGGAACAAAACAGCAGCAGAGTCACAGAACCCAAGAATGGACTAACAGTTACCAAATGGAAAAGGACTGGGGAAGATGGGTGGGAAGGGAGGGATAAGGGGGAAAAAGGGGCATTACGATTAGCACACATAATGTACCGGGGGAGGCAAATAAGGGAAGACAGTGTGACACAGAGAAGACAAGTAGTGATCTATAGCATCTTACTACACTGATGGACAGTGACTGTAATGTGGTTGGTGGGGGGGACTTGATAACAGGGGGAGTCTAGTCAGTATAATATTGCTCATGTAATTGTACATTAATAATAGCAAAAAAAGATAGCATTTCAGCCCTGAAAGTATTGACAGAACAGATGCAATGTTTTCTTTCTTAAAAATGTATTCATAAATCGCTCAAACACTTAGCAATAAACTTTTAATTTCAAAAATTCAAAATACAATTGTCACCCATTAACCTACAAATGTTTGTTTGGCTTGAAACAGTATGTTATATAACAATATAAATTAGACACAAAATATAACATTTTTCTAAATTTCCTGAATCTAAAATGTGTTTATAAATAGTGAGCCCATCCATGTACAATGTCTATAAGGACAAGAATAAAATTCAAATCCTAAAAATAATCAATAAAGATAATTCCTACAAAATCTTAAAAGTGAAACATTTAAAAATAGACACTAATGGTGACATACAGTTAATAATACTGTGTTATATATTTAAAAGTTGCTAAGAGAATAGGTCTTAAATATTCTCACCACAAAAAATAAGTGGTAATTATGTGATGTGATGGAGGCGTTAGCTAACTCTATGTTGGTAATCATTTTGCAATGTATGTGTATCAAATCTGCATGCTGTACACCTTAAAACTTGTACAATGTTATATGTCAGTTATATCTCAAAAAAATCTAGAAAAAATATACAATAAAAGTAAAATTCTCCCTTAAAAAAATGTGTCATGCATAGTTCTAAAATAAAAAAATACTAAAAACCTTTTGTTAAAATTATTGCAAATTCATGAAACCTCAGTCAAATAAGCTCTTTGTTCAGGTATCTTTTCTACAAAAGATAGAGTCAAAGATTTCAACAGAGAAGGCAGGTGGGAAGGGCTGATGGGAGGCAGGTGTTCTGGTGCCCAGCACAGCTTGCCAGCAGGCCTGCTCTGAATCTCCAGTTCCTTCCAGAGAGTTCTACAAGAACACAGCAGCGGAGTTCACAAGCTGGGGATGAGCCATGTGAGGAAAGATAAGACGCAATCTGATTTTTAAAAGCCAACTTGTTCACATTGTAAAGAGGTTAGAAAGTCTGAGGAGGAAGGCACCTGGGCGACCCTGGCCTCAAGGGTGGAGGCGGAGCTACACCACTGACCAGAGCCTAGGGAAAGAAGAGTTTAATCACTGGCCCTCAATTCAGTTTTAAAACCATTATTTTACATATGTACCTTGACCAAAAATACTACCAATTATATCAATTTGAGTTAAGTTTAAAAACAGTGTTAAGAATTGGGGGAAATATCTGGAGACTGGTAATGCCCACTAGGTCAAGGTCTAAAGGAGGAACCTAGAGAGGAACCGCTGTTGCTGAGGACTAGCTCACCAAGGGGTCACCCTGGACTACTCTAAATGCAGCAAAGGCATGGCCGGCTGCAGCAGGCAGAGAAAAGGGCATTCCCATTTCAAGAGAACAGACACAACCTTGGTACACCCACAGCCTACTCACATTCCTGCTAACAGCAAGAGCTGGAGGGTACTGCCACCCAGGTGATTTAGAACTGAGCCTCTTACTGCTGTCAGCAACCGGGGCTGACCTCTGTGGCCAGGAGCTCAGGCATAGGACACTTGCTATGAGGGCACACACGTGCTGTTTTGGGCTCACCTCCCACCCCAGTCCTGCAAAAATGGCCCAAGAGAAAGAAAACAACCCCAAAAAAAGCCAGAGCCTGTATCTGGCCAGTGAAACTGAGAAAACTCAACCTGCACTTAAATCCGAATTCGTTTAAATAGCTACAGGTAGTTGGGGCCCTGGTGTTTGGCAGGACAACCCTAGATTCTTTTCACCATCACACCTGGTTTGGGAAAACGGCTTACTTTCAATAAAGGAACATCCAGTTTATGATTTCCTGTGTGACAGAAAAAGGCCCCGCAAGTTACTACCACAGATGCCCCCACACCCAGGACCTGCCTGGTCCTCAGTTTCCTTCCTACCTGTACTTTAAACGGGTCTCCAGTGATTCGAAGAGGCTTGTCTGCTCCCGTAGGCAATGGGCCATCCTGGATCATGACCATTTTCACACCCGTCCGCTCCTGTGGGGGCGCACACACCAGCAGGGCCCTCACTGCCATGGGCCAGGAATCACGGGGGCGAGCTGTGTCCCACCTCCCACCAGGCGCTGCCCTCTGAGTGCTGACACAGGCCGTGCTGAGCGTCCAAGTGCGATAAGGAAAACCGTTCCCCAAGACTGTCCTCTTTCCCAGGCCCTAGGATATCTAAATATCAATGAGTGATTTTTATGAAGCACTGGGCAGAAGTGCTCTAACGCCCTCTGGTCAGAGCTTGTGCACAGCCGTGAGGGGAAAGTGGTTAAGAGAGCTCTGAGTGAGCTGCCTGGGGTCCGAGAGTGATGGGGTGGGGGACACCAAAACTTGGGTGCTGAGATCCCAAAGCTCGCACACAAGAGTCCACACCAGAGTGTCTGCTGCAGGTGAGGACTGGGCTGGGCAGACCCCACCCCGACCTGCAGCTGCCAGGGCCCTACAGCTGAGGTTGTAAGCGCCTTCGTAACTAACCAGGTGGCAAAACTAACCTGAACCCATGAAGCCCATTTCCAGCCCTTCTCCCACTGACTGCACCCATTCCTATGTGCAGCTATGGAAATATGCATTTGATTACTGGGGGAGGCCCCAGAGCTTGCAGGCGGTGTTCATTCTGCAACACATATGGCCTCACGTGTCTCAAGAAAGGGATTCTGGGGCTAAAAGCAGCTGATGGTCATGGAGCATGCACCCAGTGACAGGCTCTGTGCTAAGGGTCTTACATAAATGCAACACAGTGGGTTATTACTTCAGCTCTATTGCAATGGTGAGGCAGTACTTCCCTGCTTTCACAGACGAGGACCCCGAGCCTTCACAAAGCATGTGAACGTATCTCAGCTTGCATAGCCAGCCATGAAGCGTGCTGGCTCAGAGCTCCTGGCTCTGGACATGGTTTTGTCTGAGATATCAATTGATGGTAAAAACAATCCTAACAGCTTCACTGCCATGATGGCTTCTGCAAGTTCACGGGCCCAGGACTTGGCACCAAGCCCGGCCATGCTAAATGCCCAGAGAATATCTGTCATGTGAAAGAGCGAGGAAGGCCCTGGGTGGAGTTTCTGATGCGAGTTCGCACCGTCGCGGCACAGCCACCCAGCCCAGGAAGGCCATGTAAGGGCTGCTCTGCTGAGGCTTTACCTGCAGCTGCTTTATCGTCTCCCCGCCTTTGCCGATGACCAGACCCACTTTGGACGCGGGGATGAGAATCTCCTGGACTGTGCTGTTGCCGTCTGTGTCGTTATGGAAACCAGGCCCATTCCGACAGCGGTCCACAATCTGCCCCAGGAGCCGTTTGGCTTGTCTTCAGGGGGGAAAAGAACCATACGAAAACCAGAGTTAAATTAATGTGCCAGGTACTCATGAGAGGGAAACAGCACCAGGGGAAATATGAAGGAATCCAGGCAGCCCTCCATCCAGCTCCAGCTCCTGCCCCCACACCCGGGAGGTCTCTGCCATCCGCCACGCCACTGGGCTGGAACTTAAAAGCAACACACACCACATGACACCATGCTCCAGCACAGCTCCCTCTCAAGTCCACCCTCCGCTCGAGCGTGTGTCCTGTCCACACACGTGTCCCATCTCCTATGAGAACATCAGCCACTCTGGCGGCAAAGACCACCTCTCTCACCCTTTGCACCTCTCTGGTCCCCAGTCCAGAACACCCTTCTCAGAGTACACATTCAACAGACATTTGTTAAATAAGGACAGGAGAGAGCAACGAGAAAGATGGGAAGAAAGGAAGCAAGGGTTAGTAGTCATTGTTTGAATTCCCAAGCTCCAAACTTCTTCTCCATAGCCGACCAGACTGCTCTATGACTTTTTAGCTAAGGCTACAAACCACAAGTTTAGTTTCAAGGGGTGGGAACAGGAGGAGGCAGTGCCCTGATGTAGCTGTACAGTTATATACACCTGTTTTGTGCTTTTCACGTCAGATTTTCAGGCCCCCACATTTCACATGTAATGCTATTTTGTGCTGACTTACTGGGAGGCAGGGGAGGGAAACGACAATGCTGAAGGTATACAACCCAGCCGACCGAGATCACCTGGTAGGCCAGTTTCCTTTTCTGCACCAGAATCCCCCTGGCTATTACTTGCAGTATTTATTCTTTAAATCACCATGTACAATCTATTTGCTGGGTCCTCTAATAGGGAAGAACTCAGCTACTGAATAGGCCGGCTGTACTGCTCACTGAAGAAAATAAAATTATTTCCTCCTAAAGTTAGAATCCCATTGCACTGACTGCTCAGGGAGAAGAGGAAGCAGGAATGGTTAGAAGAAAAGAAAAGAGAGAAAGGCAGGACACAGATGTTTTTGTAGTCTTGAGGGCCTTTGTGTGCAGAACCAGCCTTGTGGATCTTCTCAGTTACAGCAGCTTTTTAATATTTTGCTTGTGTACTAGATTAACCTGTGTTGGAAGGAAAATGCCTTGACTCCAGCAAAACCATCTCGCTTGCCCTATAATGCACACCTGCCAGCGATATTATTCTGGTTCACTGCTTGCAGTGTTACGGCAGAATAAGAGAATTTAAACTCATCTAGACTCCCTGAGAAATGGAAACAATAAAACAGCCCTATCTACTGAGCCAGACATAATCTTAGCACCCCTGCCCCCAAATGGAATGCTACTCAGTAGATTGGAGGAGGAAAGCTAGCAGCCTCTAAGTTAGTACATCCCCTTCCTCCAGGAGGTTCTTGGGTTTATGAAGCTGTGTCTGGTACAAGGCTCTGAGCACGCATATACCACGACAGGGAAGCAGTGCTAGTTCTAAAGCTGCAAAGGCCCTGAGAGTCAAGACATCCTCTGGTCAGTCTGTATGGCCCTCTGTGCAGAGCAACAGCCATGAAGATTCAATTCACTTGGTTCACAAATATCACAAGGGCACTGGGATCAGCCCGAGGCAAAATGCCTGGTACCAGGATCCCCAATGGTTCACAAAGTGACAGGTTTACTAATCGAGACCCGATCAGATAAAGGAAGTATTAACAAGGAAGAAGTAAGTTGATTAGAGCATTCAGGCAGGGTTAATGTACACTCTTTGAGAACCTGGTTTATGAAGTACATGTTATGACAGCTGAGAAATTCTGTAGGGTTGAAAAAAAAAGGTGATACCTTATGTGTTTAAAGTAACAGAAAACTCCCTTGGCAAGGCAACCTCCCAGATGCTTCTGTACAGAAGCATCTGCTTTTTGTGGCCAGACTGCAGCACGGGTTGACAGTGTTCAGTAACATTTTGCCCTTCCATTTCTCCCCATTTGGGGAGAGAGGAAAAGAGTGAAAGGAAAAAGTAAATAAAATAAACTTACTCAATACTTTCTGGGGTTCCGGTAAGTACACAGGGCCTCTCTGGAATCCCAGAACTCTCTATAAGAAGAATCAAGAAGATGAGGTGTGTTGGTGGGCATCAGGCAATGGGGCACCTCTGCCTCTGGGCGCACACTGTCTCTCTGGACTGGTCGCTACACGGGCCCCACAGAAGCCCCAGCTCCCAGGAAAAAGACAGTTTGCTTCCACTTGTGGAGAGAATATTGAGCTGGTAGCTCCACCCTGAAAGTAGAAACAAGTCCTGTGGGGGAAGCTGGGAGCACGCAGCAGAGGTTTCTAAGCCGGTCCTAATGACCAGTCTCAGCTCCGTTTCTGACCCACATTTGTGCTAAAATAAGTGTTTTGAGTCACTGAGCCCACTGTTCCTCAGTTTCTCCATTTGCAGAGTAGTTTAAGGGTCCCTGGTTTGCAAATGGCTCTGAGGCACACTCATGAGGAATTTAACAGTATGCACACCAGGGTTATTACCAGTTATTGTACAAATATCCCAAGAGATCAGTGAAATCTATGTGGAACTGGTTCCAGGCCATTTGACAAGAGATGAGTATCTTACTTTCCAACAACACATTACACTTTGCTTTGTTCCTAAAAAAGCTGCCTCTTAATATTCTTACTTAAAAAAATAAATAGCTAACAGCAGTTACGGCCTTCAAGACACTGTATATAGCAAGTATCCTTTAAAATGACAAACATGTCTATAGCTGAATGTCTTTCAAACCCCCTTCTCCACTATGAAAAGAGGTCAAACTCAAATTAGATGATAAAACTATAAATAAAACAAACTCTTCTTCCTCAACCTGTCTCTCCATATCACACAGTCAAAACGGAACCAGCTGGGAAAGGTCCTGAACTGTGTTTAACATGTGGTAATCCAGCCAGAACCCCCAGTGGGCATTTTCCACAGAAGGCAGTGGCAGTCTAATCCAGGGGAGCTGGCAAGCAGTCCTCAGGAGCAACCCCAAAGCCACAGGACTCTGCCAGGCCCCACTATGTCTGGCATAACATTCTGGTGCAGAAAACAGAGGTCCTAGGGCAGCAGGTGTTGGCAGGGACCCCACTGGGCCACAGCACAGCAGAGGGTCTTCCTGAGAGGCCAGATGGGTGGTCCTGTCTCTGGGCCTGCTTCTGCTCTGGTTTTACTGGTTCTCATCTGGGAATCCAGCTCAGAAATGCAAGAAAAACAGCCATCATGTATACTTACCCAAGCCCCTAAACCTCTACGTAATGAGCAAAGGTACCGGAATCTGGAAAACTTTGCAAAACACTGATTTCTACCAAACTGAGATCCATGAAAAAAGAAGCCCTTACCTGAAGCAATTTGAATTTTGCAACCAGATTCTGCCTGAATCCGTGAAATCTGCTCACCTCCCCTGCCAATAACTGAAAGGAATTGAACAGGGTCAGAACATGCTCCCCATTCCATATCTAACCATGCATGAATGACGTAATTCAACAAACATTTACTCTGGGGCTCACAGCACGGAGAATCAGGTGGGCCTCCGTAAGGCCACAGAAACTGTCCGTGAAACACAGCAGACAGAGGGTGCTCTAGCTGAAGTGCGGAGAGAGCTGGGGGACGGGAAGGGACCTGTGGCCTGAGTCCTGTTCTCTTCCCTCGGCCTGGAGAGAGCCCGGCGGCACTCCAGGGCTCCAGGGGACAGTGTGCTAGGCCTGCTACTACAGGTGACACTCACACTGAGAAAGATTAAAATGGAAAAGACAGGTGTTAGGGACAAAATGAGTAATATGGATACTTACTAAATCCAACCATTTTATCAGGCACTTTAAATTCTTCTGTTATTACTGCCCTAAAAACAAAGAACATTTGGAAAATTTTATAGAATGAAGAATTCTGCAGCCCCTTTCAGTTCCCCAAATCTCCCATACTAGCATCATTGGAAGATAAAGGCCAAGTCCAAAACCACCTACAAAGAGCATCATCTATGAACCCTTTGGCCAATGGCTCCTTGAGAAGAGCCGAGCCTCCCTCTCCTTGTGTCAAGAGGAAGAAGCCTCTGGTTTTCCATTCAACCACCAAGTCTACCACCAACAACTGCCTTTTCCTCACACAGTCCTGCTAACACTTACTGAGGCTGGGGGGTGTTTAGGGTTCTATTCTGGGCTCCTCTCCAGATGAAGAGACACTCAACTCTCCTTTGATACTCCTTTCTGGTCTCCCTCTAATTATCTTTGTCTTTTAGGGTGAGATGCCCCAAATGGAACCAGTATCCAATGGAGGCCTAATCAATGTTGACCAGGACAGAATGATGACCTCACTTACTCTGCAAGGTAATTCTGTTAAATGTTATCCCATCCATTATGTGCTTTTCTTTCTTTCTTTTTAAAAAAAACAACTACTGCACTGGCTCTTGCAAACAAACCTTCAAATTTGCCATAGAGTGTATTGTGGACATACGCAATTTACCCAACACCCCAGAAAGCAATTAAATCTAAACATTTACCTTAGGAGGAAGTTAAATGCAAACAGTTCAAGGAAAAGAAACCAGTAAGCATTTTTAAACCTCTCTCGTGCAGCTGGCTTTCTACCTACCCCAGAAAGGGCTGAATGAAGTTGCGTTTCTCAGCAAAGAGCCGCGCACTCAGAAGAGATGCGACAGCATGAACAGCACTTGCCGCTGTCACGTGCTGACGGGAGCAGGGCCTCCTCCTCACGGAGCCAGCCTCCTCAGGTTTAGTGGCATGCCGGGATTTTCTCTACCTCAAGGGGTATTCGTGTTCGTCTCCAATCCAGGCAATTCAGGCTTCCTAACCAGTGACACTGAAGACCTGGATGCTGAGCTCCCAGCCTGCAGTGGCCTCAGGGCCCTGCTGGGAGGCGGGCGCTCCCTGTGGCGTGGCGAGGGTAACAGCGCTCCTTCTGGCATGTGCAGCGCAAGCTGGCTGTTCTCAGAACATATTACTGGGGAATTTACTAGGAGGGGTTCAACACTACCACAGCACAAAACATCCCAGAACTGAGGCAGTTCCCCAGCCCTTTAAACAATTTCCACAGCTTCTCTTTGAGGAAAAAACGGATTAAGACAAAACACTCTGAGCTTCCAGGAAGACAAATCTCCATCCTAAATGCAAGGATAAACTTGTCTAGTGTACAAAGTATAAACATTTTGGAAAGTAAAATCCCAATTCTGGCTTTATAGGAAAGTTACATTCAATACTAACAACAACCTCATTTAAATTATTTTAATTCATTGAAAAACAAAGGAAACAAAGAAACATCACCACCAAAACCCAGGATAAATCTTTTGGGTAACTGATGCCTGGTGACTTCTAGAAACTCTGGAACATCTGGGTAGAATACAAGAGGATGTAACTGTATCATTGCTGGTGAAGGTTAGGGATAATACGTTACAGTAACACACACAGCACAAAATTTCATCCATTAGGGAAGAGAAGCTATGGTACAGAGTTTCCTGCATATTTTATCCTCTTTGAAGGGATAACATTGTGACCACAAACACCCTATCTTAAAGACTCCGCTTTTTAAAGCCCAGAGGTCTTTGTATCTAAGTCCTCAATGTTTAAGGGAAGACTATGTGGGGAAACTGAGGGAGGAAATCAACCGGGCACTCACCCAAACTTCCTGGGCAAGTCCCAATCATTACAGCCGGGAGAGGAAGCCAGCCTCTGGCCTCCCAGCCCATGACTCCTCGAAAATCAAAAGCTGCATCTCGTGAAAAGTCCAACAACTCACACTTCTTCCAGACAGCTTTCTCAAGCGAAGGGGTTAAGGATTCATAAAACACTGGGAAAGCCATCAAAGTGGGAGGGAAGTTTTCACATTCTCTCTTTTTACATTAAATTCATGTGGGCAGAAAGAGCAGCTCCAACATTCTAGAAGTCTTTTAAGTTTACGCACAATAATGGCTGATTTTCAATACCTCCTATTAGTTTATCCCCTGAGCTTACACTGTCTTGGAAAGGGCTACAAAAAACTTGATATCTAGCCCGTGGTTTTTCACACTCTCAACCTCTGACTTTCTAACACTCTAGTACAGATGGTGGATCAATAAACAATTAGAAATGATCAATAAATAATAAAACATAACCCACTGCTTACCTTTGATGTACCAAGGCCCCTAACTGGTTACCTACTGTGGCAAAGAGAAAGAGAAAAGAAAAATCAAAGCATTAGCACGGATAAACTAACTTCATCCTCACACGAGTTCTTACCATTTCAGGGGAAAAAAGAAAGGCACGAAGAAAGCAAACAGTAATTTAGGCTCAGTGGCTGCAATGAATGCGTTACATGATACGAAACAGGAGGGGATGTCTTCATCAGCAGTTTCTAACCCAGCGGCCAGCTGAACGCAGGGTAAGAAATTGATCTGTGTGTCCACATGCTGCGAGGCCTGGAAGAAAATCCTGCCTGCCTAAATCCCTCTCACCTGCTACCTCACTGCTGCTCTGGATCCTAACTAAATGCAAAGATAGCGAGGGTTCCTTCTTTCTCTTTTTAAAACAAACGAGAAGGTTTAACCTCCTAGCTCAGAAACATTGTTAAGGACAGTGCCAGGGCAGCCGCAGTCACTAAGAATGCGCATGTATGTTCCTGCCGGCCATTCTTCCTACCTTCCCAAGAGCATAAACATCTCAAAGAGAGGTGGCCTCATCCCTCCTTGGGCTTCACTGACCCACCAGAGCAGTCCACATGTAGTGGACTAAGATGCAGCAACTGCCTTTCAAGCCCATTTCACAGAGACAGCAGTGCCAAACAGCCTCTTATTATGAAAACCAACTCTGTAATCACATTCCCACAAAACCACTTTAGCTATGCTTTGTGCTCCACTTTCTCCTTTTTCAGCTATTGATGAGTGTCTCCTTTACCAACAACAACAAAAAAATGATTCTGGGGTGTTTCTCTTTTGGAAAATGCAGCCCAGGAAATACAGTCAGCAGACAATGAAAAAGTATAAAACCTAAACATGTTACAAGAAACTAAATGAGTCTTACGATGTGCTAACAAGAGCGTTCCAAAACGGATGTCTCTGGGGAAAGCTGTGAGGAGGACAGACAGGATGTAAGTGGGGAAGGATCAATTACATCAACTTTAGAACAAAGAGTGAAATGGTTTGACATCTGAAATACAGGACTCCAATTGTTCTTCTTTCTGCTTCAACTTAACCCTGTCCTTCTGTGACTGGACAGGAGTCAAAGGAAAAGAAATTAGACTATGGTATTTTAAAAGGAGAAGAAAACGCACAGAGAAACACGTTAGCAAAAAGTAAACGAAGCTACTGGAGTCAAAAGCTACTGAGTCAATACGTATTTCTCCTGGATCAATAGCAAGATAATGGTCTGCAGCCAAAATATTGACATTATTTACTATTAATCTGCTTATCTCAGGGAAAATAAAACTGTTTTTTATTGAATCTTAAAAAGTTTTCTTTTTGCACTTTCAGTTCGAATACGACACATGCTCTTACTTGGGACAGGCAGTGTTCAGATTCCCACTCCCCGTGCAAATGGGACAATCAGCAGATGAGGAGAGGAATCCTTGTCACACACTCAGCCCCTGGATGCTGAGAGAAGTATGACCACCACGCAACGCAGCGGGCACGAAAAAAACGTGGACAGAGAATGTCCAGAGTGCCCTCGAATATGGTTAGCTGTTCCTACCTAAGGGACACTCAGCTTCTCTGCTTACTGTCTGAAGTCCTCTCCTAAGGGGAAAAAAATGTACTTAAGACAGAGGAACTCAAGTGCCTGAAATGACAAGAACACAAGAGGAGAGGCACCGGCTCCCCAGACTGGGCACCATGGCACCGTGGCCAGACTTTGGCTCCTGGCCTGCTGTGCTGTCTGGAGGAGATATCAAAGGCTGATGATCTTCAGATATTTCAGCCAGAAAACAACAGTAAAGGGCAATGCTATCACGAAGAACTTTATGAGATCCACGAGAACATTCAGGAAGCTCCTAGTTAAAAGATATTTGAAATTCTGCGCTCATCACCAAAAAGGAAATTCCTTTTTGTTGGCAAAGTACATGTCACAGATGCCACATATGGTATCATTTCTAATGGTCAACTGCTCTGCTGACAAGTGGAGGTGATTACAAAGACTGGAAATAAAAGAGCACGCACCATCATTCCACAAAGATGGACGGCTGAGAGCCACACCACTGAAGAATGAAATTAAACTCAAATACAGATTCAGCTCTGAGTTGGTGGACTCTTAAGAAGCACAAATTGTCTCCCTTCTCTGCGCAAATGCCGTAGCCCGACCTGAAACGCGGGATTTAAAGTTTCATTCCCTTCAGAAACATTCCCACTTGGTGCCTAAAAATGGAAATCCGCAGTTAGGTAAGGGGCATGAGCACACACACAGCAAAGCTTACAATGTCCAGCTCCACAAACGGGGGTCTCTCCACAGTCTTCCCGATGAAGAGGGTCAAATGAGAGGCAGATGGGAACACCTATCAAGTTCAATTTAACAGTAACTACAGTCATTTTACTTTAAAAAAGGAAAACCGTTGAATAAAATCAGTCCTATTTGCCGTTAATGGTGCAGGCTGGCCGACAGTGCTTCATCTTGCCTCCGAAGCTCAGCTTAGCTCGGTTCTCGCACACGTGCACAGCACACACACACACACACAGGAGCAGTTCCCATCCATCTCGCCCCCTACATAATGGGAAGCCACCTGGGCCATGGGAAAAATGAGCTTGCTATACGAAATATCCATGCTTCAATATGAGAAACTCTGAAGAGTAATACTCTGCCAATTTCAATAACATCTTTGAAAAAAAATAAGGCGGCTGGACATGCTTTCTTCCCCACTAGCAAGGAGAAAAAGTCTTCATTTTTCCTTCCCCAAAGAAATGCTAGCAAAATATCACTGGGGAACATACCCAACTTCACAATATGCATCAATTTTAATAGTTAACCCTCCCCCCGACCCCCCCAGAAACCCAAGGACCAAAGCACCCTTACTCCTCACAGGAGCACAGAAGACACACGCTAGCCTCACGCATGGAGCAGCAGGCCAGAGATAGTGAGTTGGTCAGGGAAGAATAATGTCAGCAGTTTTTAATATGACTGGCAAAACAAATAAATAACCCAAACTTTCCTCTTCAGATTTTGAAAACAATCCTCCTGCACCTGTGCTTGGATTCTGGTCTCCTCTGACTGACCAGTGCCTTTCTAAGGTTAAGGCCAGTAGCACTTACAGTTAGCTGCAGATTTCTGCAGTTTTCAACACAGTTTTAGAAAGCTGTTCTCCCAGGGACAGGACAAAGGCTTCCTGTGTTCTAAGGCAGCAACTCTCACCCCAGGGCCACAAAACCCGACAAGCAGCTCAGCTGAAAGTCCCTAGGCGAGTACACGGGTGCTAATTTTGCAAATGATTTTTTTTTTAAGTGAGAGTAAATTTAAGTTCATCTCAATCCCGCCCCTCTCACTTGCAGGCTTTGATGTTTGAGTGGAAGGGCTCCGCCGCAGCTGCCCAGCTGAGGCACTTGGTCCCGGTGCTTCCTCACAGGAGCCCACTCCATCCTGCGAGGGCCCTAGGGGCAGGGGCTGACACAGGCACCCTGCGTGACCCACGGGGACGGCATAGCACACCTGAGCCCTCAGACCGAGGGCCTTGCCCACGTGCACTCCACACCTGCATGCCTCTTCCGTGCCTAGCACCAGGCCATCCTGGGGCAGAATGGTGAGCAAGGTCATCTTTGCTTGAGTCTCATGGGGAAAGGAGAAAGCTCTGTGACGACCAGCACCCTGACCTGATCTCTGGGGAAGAGGTATCAGGAACCCTGCCAGGTCAAGTGCCTACCCACGGGGCACTGAAGCAAAATGAAGGGGAGAAGCACGTCCCGAGATTTACTCAAAGGACTGTGCCTATTTCATCCAATCCAGCCGTCACAGCATCGCATCTGGGGCCCATGACCAGCTTTATTCAACAATGAAATAGAAAACTGGGCATATTACATATGGCAAGGGTATATACTTCATAAAGCTTTTATTTCAGTTACACGTTTTAATACGTGCACTATTCTGATAGAAATAGGAGCCTTACACTGTGAGTGGTATTTAAGTTTGCAAACAAGTTGTCATAATCCTAATGATAATCTCATAAGATAGTCATTATCTCCATATTAGAGGGGAGGAAACAAAGGCTCAGAGAGGTCAGGCACCCTGTCTTGCCAATGGGTTTCAGCCCTGGGCAAGTTTACTATGGATTCAATGAGACCAAGGAATGACAATGGAACGTTCTTGAGGTCAAAGGGTTTAATACCCAGCTTTATTCCCACGGTGGCAGGTCAATCACTAGAATTCCGTCCATGCAGAGCAAGTCTGCATGCAGCAAACCAGTCTCTGTCTCTGGGCGTCTCTGCCCCTGCAGCCGTCTCAGTCTCTGTCCTCGGCACTGCCATCACTCCAGTCTCTGCTCTCCTGCAGCCGTGTGTCGCCCAGACAACTGGGCGGAGCTCTTTTATACAGAGTCAATAGCAACGTATTGCCCACACGTGTGTAGTGAGCTAGCCGACCAGGGCCAGGTGAGAATCCTGGCCATAGGAACCTTTACTTTATCCACACTCCACGCCCTCCAGGATTCTCACCTCTCAATCCATGTGCCCTCAATCCTCTGCAATGGTCCTTGTGCAAGGAAGCTGGAGCATTGTAACCAAATTCCATAATAACATAGTACAATATACAAATAACAAATTACAACAAATTATAATAACCCTCAAGCCTGAGGAGATCCGTTGCCACCAAGTGGTCATCCGGGCTGTATTCAAACCAATTCTACTCAAATGAGTTAACCAGGAGGAACCATGGGTGGGCCTTACAATACCCACCTTCTCCAGCAGAAAGTCTTGCAGATACACAAGACAGTCTTGTTGCTTTGTCTCTGGTTCCTGCTTCTTCGTCCTCAGCAGCCAGAACTGCTGCTCCGGTCTCAGTTGTTGCCACAGTTTCAGTAAGAGTCTATTTGACTTTCCATTTAGTTTCTTTCTGTCTGCTCCTGCCTTTATCAAATCAACCCACATCTGGGAACTCGTGACCTTCACAGGGCCCTTTAAATTCTTCCTTCCAGTAGGAGACCATATTTCCTTTTGTACTTACATGCTTGAGCCTGAGTATTGGAGCAGAGCATAGAGTGCTCTGCGACCTGGGGAGGGGGCTGCACCTCTCCTGGAGGAACCTGCGGTTGCCAAGGCTTTATTTTCTTTCAGGCTTTCCAACACTTTGAACTGGGTGGGGTTTCAACCAAGGAGGGGCTGATGCGTCCGGCACCAGCAGGGTCTTCACCTCCACCTGTTCGCCAAACCTCCACTCCTTCATTTCTGGGGCTGACGGCTCCACTACAGTCTTCACCTGCCCCCAGGCGCCTGGCAGCCTGCGCTCTCGGGCTGCTGCTTCTCGGGCTTCCTCTCGGTCTACCTGACATCCTTTACCATTTCCACAGCACCTCGTAGTGACGCCATTTCAATCACCAACAAATTTTTATCCTCCTCAAAGGCATCTCGCAGCTCACGTTCTCATGCTGCCTCTTCTCTTGCTTCCTGCAGGAGGACGTCTTTCTCCTTTATGGCTTTTCTCCATATGGTGAGAAAAAAACTCCCCACAGTTCCCGCCACCTCACGGGCACTCTGTCTGTCTAAGGAATTCCCTCTGTTGCTGAGGGCCAACTTCACCGCCTCAGGTGTTGCCTCCACCCCTTCCCAGTCTTGGGGTGGGGCCCAGTCCTCTAGGAGGCAAGCCACATTGGACCAAATGTCCACTGGGGGACACTCGAAGGTCTCCCCATCCATAAGAGCAGCCCACTGAAACACTCCTCCCACGAGGGCAGCCTGGTCTTTTCCTTGGGCAACAGTGAATCCTGCCGATGTCACCAATTGTCTTGCCAGTGGGTTTCAGCCCTGGGCAAGTTCACTATGAGACCAAGGAATGATAATGGAATGTTCTTGGGGTGAAAGGGTTTATACCTAACTTTATTTCCACAGTGGCAGGTCAAGCACTAGAATCCTGTCCACTCAGAGTGAGTCTGTATGCAGCAAGCCGGTCTCTGACTCTGGGCCTCTCTAGCCCCGCAGCCTTCTCAGTCTCTGTCCTTAGCGCTGACTCCAGTCTCTGCTCTCCTGCAGTGCGGCCATGGCAACATACTGCCCACACGTGTGTAGTGAGCTAGCCAACCAGGGCCCGGTGAGAATACTGGCCATAGGAACCTTCACTTTATCCACACACCCAAAGTCACCCAGCTAACAAAGGGCAGGGCTGGGATTCAAACCCACATCTACCAGACCTTGGAGTGCATTGTCATACATACTTATGGCACAGGGGACAGAGACCCACGCTCTGCCTTCCTTCTGCTTCTGACCAACACCTTCTCCAGACGTCAGTCCCCTTGTCTATGGGATACAGAGTTGAGGCTCCAGGGCCCCTTCCAGCAGTCATCTGCTCACCCAGCCCTCCCTCCCCCTCCCCACCCCTAAACCCTGGCAATCAGCTACTCTACTTTCAGTCCCAAAGATGCGACGTGAAGAGGATCTATAGTCTATGACCTTTGGGCCCGGCTTTCTTCACTGAGCAAAATTCCCTGGTGATTCATCTGGGCTGCTGCATGTATCAATAGTTTATCCCTTTTTATTGCTGAGTGGTAGTCCGTGGGATGGATGGGCCAGCTTGTTAATCGGTTACCTGGTGAAGTACATCTGGGCTGTTAAGAGTATCTGGGGCTATTATGAGTAATGCTATTATGAATATCTATGGACAGGTGTTTAGGTGTGAACCTAAAACAAAAGATCTCTTTTCTTGGCGATAAATACCTAGGGGTATAACTGTGGACTGAATAAGGTACATGCTTAGATTTCTTAAGTTTTCTAGAGAGGCGTACCATCAGGTGTTACTTTTTAAAGCTCCTTGGGTGGTTCTTATACCCAGACAGGATAGAGCCCCTCTGGGTCACATATTTCCACAAGGACTTTGAAGAACTATGAATTCCCTTTTAATTTAGGGCAAAGATTTAGATGTCAAATTAACAAGTACAAAGACTATTAACAAGTATCATATACGCACTTCAGTAGTATCTCTGCTGCAACCTGATGCTGATTTAGCTCACTTATTTTTGTGGAAAATGTCTACTATTTCATCCAGTTGGCTAAGCCAATTGTCAAACCAATCAGTCAGATCATACTTTGCCAGGAAAAAAATAACCTTTCCTTTTCCAACTTACATATACATGTTACTATGTACCCACATGATTACCACTCGCTTCTCAGTTATAATCCTAAAATGGATGGACAGACGGATGGAAGGGGAGAAAGGAACCACATGAGCTTTCACCATGAGTTGCTGTTCCCTGTATAAAATCACCATCAGATCCTGTTTCCTTTAATATTCTTACCAAGGCTCACATGCTGTTACCTTGGGTTCCCCACCTGGAATCTGGACTCTCCCTTCTGAGGTGTTTGAGAATTTTATCACCCTTGGTGCCACACCGCCATAAACCAAAGAAGGGAAACGTGAAAGGGGCATGGAGGGAAGAGCGCATGGCCCGTCCAGCGCAGACACAATTCCCAGAGACCCATTTTAGGGACAAGGGTGCATGGGTGGAAGAACCGCCCACACCCCCTGACCCCCTGGTGAGCCTTCACCCGCCCCAGCCAGAAGGCTACCGCTGGACAACATCCTGGATTCACTCTTTCTGCTTTGTAAAGGGCAACTCTCTCCTGCTCCCTCCAAGCCTCAGGAGCTGAATTTCAGTCTAGCTCTTCATCCCTGCAGAATCCGTCATTATCACCATCCAGGGAAGTATCAACAACCTGGAGAGTCATTTTTCTCTCGCTCCAAAATACGTGCAGGCTCCTGCCTGTGGTGGCGCAGGCCATCGGCAGTAAGGACCCTGCCCTCACCTCCACCTAGCACAGGCACCTCTCAGCCCTCTTTTCTCTTTTAAAGTCTCGAATTAAAAAAAATAAAATCTTTCCTCCTCACTCTGTTTTTTCTCCTTTTCTTTGCCTTCTACTCCAAGTGTTCAAACAAAACTCAGAAAGGACCACAAAAGTAGAAGTACTCAATTCCAATCTTCCTGCAAATAATTCATTTGACAGAACACCTGAGACACTTGCTCACCCCACAAGATCATCAGGATGAAATCAGAAAGTCTGGCACTATCTAAAAAGGGGGCACGCAAATGTCAAAGACAGTCAGGGCCTGAAGGCCAGCTGCTTGTTTCACAGAAGGGTCACTACAGCACAGCCATGCTCACCGGTTTACAGCTTGGCTGTGGCTGCTCTCGAGCTCCGACGGCAGAGGCGGCAGGTGGGATGGAGACCGGATGGCCTACGAGGCTAGAAAGTTTACTGTCTGGTCCTTTAAAAAAAGCTTGCCAACCCCTAAGTATAGATTAAATTTAAATTTACACCTCTAAACCACTTAGCTTAACCTGTTCTCTTAACTTTGGAGCTTACTTTTCATAAAATGTTCTAAATGCTTATCACAGGATACCAGGAAGGGGAACTTAAGCATCAAGTGTTTGTTCAGCCACTATATAAGGCAGGCAGGGAAACAGGACCATCTCTGATCACGGCATGGAGGATTTAGCAGGAGGGAAATGAAAGGCCTTGGTATCTGCAGAATAAAGCAGATAGTACGTGTCTTAGGAGGGGGACGAATGAACCACCTCATAAGTTCAGAGCAGAATATGATTCATTATTCCCTGGTGAGATGGGTGTGTGAAAAAGGGAGGGAAGGGAGAAGGGAGAGGGAAGAGGAGAACAGGGCACCAGAGAAGACAAAGAAGCTAGGGCTGCACTTTTAAACAGACCTGAGTGGGGCACTGAAGAAAGTTAAAAGATGAGGATGAGGACAGGTCTCCAAGAGTAAGTCCAATCAATTCCGAGACCCAGTGGCTGAAAAAAAGTAGGCCAGTCATAAGCCAGGATGGGGGACCTATTTCAGGAAAAGCAGAGGGAAGAAACGGTGCCCAGGCTGCTGTAGAGTGCAGAGCAGTGGGATGAGACTAGGAGGGCAGGCAGGCAAGGGCCAGGTTAGGGTGGGCCAGAGCCCTGGTTATCAGAAGCTGCCACTGCTCTTGGAACAGAGAAATGGAACTGGTCAGACTGGCTCCAACTCCAGCATAAAGAAAGTACTGAATGAAAAAGCTGTCAAGCCCAGTGACCAGGAGAGAGATTCCCCAACTTGTAGGGTAGACCTCTGAGCCTGTTAGAAAGCGTGGGTTCCAAGATTGAAGATGCTCAGAAGTCACAATGAGCTAACCTGTGGCTCAAGGGCAGTGAGATGACTGCTCTCCCCAGGTCTGGGTGGCAAAGTGGGCTCTGAGAGCTGAGAGCCAAGCTCTTGTCCCTGGGTTCAGGGACCTAACCTTTCCCTTGCTCTACTACCTGGCACTTTCAAAAATCCTCCCATTCATGTACTTGTTTACAAATCTCAATGCCTCGAATAAACCCTGTATTAAGGTTCTTTCTGGCTAATGTGAGCTGAAAGTACTTTTAAACAGTAACACCACGTAACACCTCCAAAAACGTCTGGGGGACTGAACTTTGACCTCCTAAAGGTTAAAGAACTGGCGGCTTCACAGAGAAGTTAGAAAGTTCATATTGCTAAAGAAGTGATGTGGTGAACTGCTGTCAAAAAAACCCCAAGCCAGACCAAACAAACACAAAACTGTAAAGCCTTGGAAATCTCAATGGCTGAGGAAAGTGCTGGAATGCCTGCTTGTTGTTCGTCTCTGCTTTTCTAAACTTTCAGCTCACAAACAGCAAGACTGCAGCCCTTAGAAAGTTGTCAGGTAAACATGAGCATCACTTTCCTTAATGGGATCTGTTTATTCACATATTTCTTCCCGAGACTAGAACTGGCCCAGGGACCTTATCCTGGTCAGAAGACAACTGACAACAGCCCGGGAGCTCCCGAGGCTGCACAGCAACTCTCAAATTCCACCTTGGAGACCAACGTGTAGAAAGACAAACTGTGGCAATTCTGTTACCAGAGGATTAACTTTATTGAACTGTAATGCAGAATGTAAAAAGCCTGAGGCAAACTTCTTGTTCTTCAAATACGGTCTATTGTTATGTAAGACAGGAGACACGGCAGGTACAGAAAGTTTCTTAGTTTGTTCCTACTCTAAATAGGGTTAATACTTAGAAGGACCTAAAAGAGAAAACGTGACCATTTTCTGATTATAAGAACTCAGTCTCCCAACCGCGGACATGCAAAAAACAATGGTTCTCCTAAAAGAGGTGAGAATACACAACATACTAATGAACTGGGGTTCTCAATGAGGTCCTGGACTTACTGAGGACCGACTGAGCTACATCTGCCTGTCCCCTTGGTCTCTCTATAATTCATTTAAGTTCAGAGCCTTTCGTGAATTTCTTTAAAATAGGTGTACAGAGGGAGAAAAAAGTGAAAAATGCCAGGGGTTTTTCATTTGCAAGTATTTGGGCATTCTTTATGCAAAGGACACTGCAAATATCTATTTGTTGCATGCATGTCTCAGAGTCAGCTCCACCCAGTAGGTGAAAACAAGGCTGAGAGCTGTGACATGTATTGATTTTGATTTCTGGAAACAGTGGGTCAGAGACTGTCCTTTAAAGTCGCATGTGCTCAGAGCCAGACAGATTAGTTTTATTTTTATATTTATGTCCCGTAAGAACAGAAGCTGGGAGGAGTGAGGGGGACAAAGGGGCACAAAAATTCTCTACCATTATGTATGTTGGTTACAGGGATAGTAGTACAACATGGAGAATACAGTCCATGACTCTGTAACATCTTTACGTTGACAGATAGTAGTAACTACACTGACGGAGGGGGTGAGGATTTAACACGGGAAACCGCTGAGCCACTGGGTTGTATATTTGAAACCAATGTAAGATTGTATATCACTGATACTTAAGTTTTTAAAAAAAGAACAGGAGCATAACTGCACTGAAAAAGTAAAAAGGTTACTTAGCATTAGAGCTTTTCACTAAGGTAAAATGCCATCAGTCATATCTGGTCTAAGAAATCACTAACACCAGTCTAATACAAAAAGATCACAGTGTTCCAGTTTGGAGCAGCAGTTTAAATGGTCACCATAGTTCAATAGCCCTGGGGAAGATTTTCTGTGTGTGTGTCATCTATTTTTGTTTAAATAGACAAGAACTTTTACACCCCAATGAGGGCTATACCCTTAAAATCTTTACAGTGTGAAGCTATACAATTATTCCAAAAAGGCTAACGTCTAAAAACAATGGTGATCTCCTCTTTCAGAATCCCCAGAGATGAGAATTATTCATGACAAGTTACATTTTTTTCCCACATACATAAAAATGTGTATTTTTCTTGGAAAAAGAGATTATATAACATACACTATTGTACGCCTTGATTTTTTTCACTTAGTAATACACCACAGAAATGTGGAAACACGCACAGGGCTGAGTGCATGCAGACCGATAGAAGGGGAGAGAAGACACTGGTCCAGCCACCAAGTACATATTCATGAACCACACAGAATATTTCAGAATCTTTTTTATAGTTATACTTTGCAGGAGACAAAATCTGAGAAAGGAAATCTAAGCTCTGTAGAAACACCTCTGACAGTTACTCTTTGCCAAAGGGCTGGTGACAGACACTTCCAGGTGGTCTCAAATCCTTTTGGGGATGGTAGGGCATATAAACCAACAGAGTAACAAATGAAGGAAAGAAAAATAGATGTTTCTAGAAAGAGTCTGTCTTAAATGGGATTGGTGAAAAACCTGGCAAACAGACTATAGAAAGTCACCAGCCCCCTTCCCTTTCTTTGAGGTCAAGATGTAGCTGTTAACTTCTTCAGAGCTATGCACGAAACCTTAGTTCTTCTTTGGAAAAATGTGGGAACTTCATTTCCCACACGCGTGCCCAAAGAACGAGGGCTAACACAAGCAAAACTCCAATCGGTCGCATTACTTCCAAGCTGTCGCTCAAAGGCCAAGTCTTTACCTTAGAGCTCGGCTGAAAAGATTCCTGTGTTATCAAGGCAAATAAGAACTCAAATGCTAAAGAACTGCTGAGAAAAATCATGCCAAATACTTTCTCTCAACCATTCCTCTTCCAAGAGTGACGGCGGAGAGAGCAGTTAAGGAAATGGCTGACAGACTCCAACGTCACTGGCAGGCTCACTACGACCTGAAAGGCAAAGATATTCACAGCAACTTACCTCCATCATCCACAGGCCGCTTCTGTACTCCATATCCGTACACCGAGGGGTCCACTAGAGGTGCGGAATTATTCAAGTGAGGAATTGAATCAATTTTAGCAGCAATCTACAGAGAGAATCAGATTTAAATACTCAGTAATAAGTTGTGGCTCCAATCCAAGGGAGAAAGACAAAAGTCCTCTTTAAAGGGCTTTTTACCCCATTTCTCCCCCAACCTAGATTAACGTAAAGGCCATGTCATGACAGGATATGCACTTTTCACTGGTAACTGAGTTTTCTTTTGGCCTTAATGTCTTTAGAAATAAAATACTTCCCAAAATTTGCATTTTAATTAAAAAAAACAGGCCAACAACATAAAGAACTTTGTTCAAAAGGTTTATCACAAGAATCCCTTAAGAAACAAATGCTGTAACAATACTTAAAAGGCCATGTTTGCTCAATCGCAACCACTCTGGGAATGTAACCATCCTATCAACTTCAGCATCTATACAGCGATGATGTCATCTGTGAAGCTATAAAACAATAAACTGCTCTTCATTGGAAATGTCCAAACAGCAGAGGGATGACCATCCGTCTAGATTATTTTAGAAGGATTCCTGCACTAGAGAAAGTGGTATGATCTCTGAAAGCTACTTTAACTGTTAATATTATCAGTTAAAGAACAAAACATAGCTACTAAAATGTTTCCCCCAGAAATAAATGCTATGTAGAACTTATCTACTTTGTTCTCATTTGAAATTAAATGGGATCTTCATAATCAAGCAACTCTTTTATTTAATCGAAGGAACATTCATGACACCTGCTCTTGATGCTCATCACTGAGTCAAGTTTGAAGAGCGGTGGTGGACTAAGGGGCAGCTAGCACAGCTGTCCATAGAGCAAGCTCTTTAGTGGCAGTTCTCTGAGCTGGTCCAAGTGTGCCCAAATGTGCTTCTGGGACCAACATAAATTACACTGAACAAATAAACAACTAAAGACAATCAAGATACGGAAAACCCACAGCAGGATTTCACTATCAGGGATCCTGGGGTCAGGTCTCATTCCTTCCATTCTCTAGTTTGTGATGTTGCACAAGTCCCCTTCCTCTGCATAAAAATCCTCTGGGTTTAATACTACCTGCTTGGTGGTTTTTGAGACGATAACGTACTCTGAACTGACAGGAGCTCAGTAAAACTAGAAAGCACTTCACAAATACCAGAGCTTCAAACAACGCAATTCACCCAACATATGCTGTGTGCCTACGACATGATGGGCTCCATTCCAGGCACTGGGGCTCCTGCTGTGAACAAGAATTAGCAGGCCCCTACTCTCTCAGTCAGCATTCTGTGGGGAGTCACAGATACACAAGCTAACCAATAAACAGATCATTTCAGCCAGTGATAAGCATTATGCTAATCAGATGATGACATACAGAGAGCATTTAGAGTGCTCCAAGAAGTGGGCAAGAGCCAGTTCCCTAGGGCTTAGGTCACAGGAAGGGGCTCGGATTTTATAGGAAGAGTGACGGGAAGCAACTGTAAGGCTTAGTGAGGGGAGTCACATGTTGGTTTGTTTTTAAAAGATCCTCTTGACAAGGAGAATAAATTCTAAGGGGATGAGAGTAGGAATATTATTGAGGAGATATTCTAGGCCAGGGGGCGTTCAGTAAACCTGGTAAATAAAGTTTTTTAGAACACAGCCACATCGATGTTTTTGTTAAGGAACTGCACCGACTATATGGCGTGTAATGCTCATATATATTATTTACAATCTGGATCTTAAGAAAGTCTGCCAATCCCTGTCTAGGCTAGATATGACGGCAGCCTGGATAGGTGCTTGTTTGAAAACATTAAGTTAATAATTACAGTACTAAGACTGCTGACAGAAACCCCCTCCTAGATCCAAGTCTCAGGGCAAGAGGCCATTCACTGTAACACAAAATACTGTATCAATCTTGCCTAACAGTGTTCTACCGCCGACATGCAATCTTGCTCTCTCTGTTTGTTTTGGATAAGCTTGAGGAGGTTGGCTACTTACTTAAGATGCAAAAGTTACCTTTAAGGATTCAGCTGGTAAAGCAGGTGGATTAAATGGTGAGAACACTGCGGTGGCTTGTGCCCCACAGAGGCCCGTTCACTTGCCACACCTGAGCAGTAAATGGCTGATGTGGGGGTTTTCAAGATTATTGGCCTCATTGGTTTTAACAGATGGACCCAAATGTTCCCAGCAGTGAAGGTGACCCCAAAACACAAAAGAAAGAGGCTAAGATTATCAGTGGAGTCCCCCAACTGCATGCTTCTCAAGTCCCTCTATAAGACAGGACTGCAAACATTAGCTCTACACATCAGCCACCTGCCCTGCTCCCTTCTGGTTGACGACTGGCACTTGGCTTCCAGATCTTTTTCCTTCCTTCCAAAGTAGCTAAAATGTTATTCCTGAGTCCTTGGTCTTTCTTGTAATTTACATAGTATGTTTCATGTTGGTGCAGTGCCTTTTTTTTTTCTTAAAAGGTATGCTAAAAGTGTTAAAATAGTTTCCTGTTCCTAATTTTGACTAAATAAGCATGCTTCTAAAATGTGGCCAAGGCTTTCAGATTTGTTCTTAAGTCATGTTTGCTTAAGTTATCTATAATTTGGGAAATTTCCACTAAAAGAGAAGCAGTACAGAACACTGGTTAAGCATGTAGCTCTGAAGTCAACAGACTGCATAGGAACCCTGGGTAAACAAATGTCAGATATGAGTTTAACATTGTAATCTACAATTACATAACTCACATTGATATTACATTGTACAGTATAATATACTGTGAAGAAAGTGTATTCCTTTACTCATACAAATGCAACCTTGTTTCAAGAAATGATTTTAAATGTCTACTAAAATGGTAAGAGTTAAAATACAGTCAGTGCTTACTATGTGCTAGACACTCTAAGAGCATTTTAAATATGCTATCTCATTTATTTCTCTTGATGATTCTCTAGGAGGCTGGTATTATTATTTTCACTTAAAACAAGGAAAAGTGATGCTCAGAGAAGCTGAGCGACCTGCCCAAAGCCACATATCTTGTAAGTGGCAGAAGCAGTATTTAAGCCCAGGCACACCTGACTCCACAGTCTATGCTATTAACCACAGCACTAGGCTACATCCCTTTCCTCCACCTAATACTTTCTTAAACACTTTACCAGTGAGTGCCAGCGCAGAGAGCTCCAGCAATCCCTCAAATTATAACTGATCATTCTGAGCAGTATAGCTGCTTAACGTAAGTGAGGTCCATTTTCAGTGAAACATGGTATAGGCCAGGATATTCCCACAAAACCAAGGCCACTCCAGTCCTTATCTGAGAGGACCTGAGGGGACTCTGCTACCGATTTCCTCCCACTTGATTTCCTTTTCCCCTTTTTGGGGGGAGGTGGTGAGGAGAATGGCTTTTCTCACTACCTACGCTATTTTAAGCATAGTAATAGATGAAATATAAATCGGTGTCACAGACATCTATCCTCCACTGCCAGTACTTAGTAGAAATGAGGAGGAGGGGAGCACTAGACCAGAGTCAGTCAGGAGTCCTGGTTTTCTAGCTAGCTCTTCCAGTGTGTCTTGGGCAAGACCTTCAGAGGCCCTGCTCTTTGTTGTACTCACCTGTAAAATGCAGGGGTGGACTAAACCAATGTTCTCCAGAGGAGGATAAAAGGCAAATTTGGGAAGTGCATGAACATCCCTGCGTGTGTGCGAGTACACACGTGTGTGTGTGTAACACACGTTCTTAGTTACCTTCTATGCATAGCAACATTTTTCACTTATAATGATTGTTTCTTTTTAAATTTATTTAAATCTAAATTTTTTTAATGATTTAAAAATATTAATAGAATACTGAGGGTTACTAATAAGACAAAAATCATCAAGGTGGTACACAAATCGCTAAAGTCAGGAAACATGGCAGTTACTTATTCCCAGTGCACATTTCCATGACTAAAAATCTGATGACAGGTTTCATTAAAAAGTAGTTCATTTTGTAGTATAAATCGAAGTAGGAAGCCATGAAGATCTCCACAACTTCACACTTATGAGATTATACTAAATGGATACAGGCAAAGCCACCTGAATGCAAGTCAGCCACATACTGGGTCCATGCTGTTAAATACAGCTCCTGTGGGTTCACATGGACCCAGCAAGCAGTGGTGAAAGCTCACACCACCACCCTGGGAGAACCCCAACTTGCCTCCCAGGAACCCAGAGTGGCCCTTGCCTGGGCCCTGGAGGGTACAGGGCTGAATGCAAGTCTCTGCTCTCTAAGCAGGAAACAACTGTGTGGTCAGCGCAGCTGAGCTGGGGGACTGAGAGCATGTTCCCAGAGGGCTTGGGGCACAGGGGCCATTTCTGGTTCTGCATCCCACCACCTAAAAGGTTACAATGACAACAGTAGTGTATCGGGCTTACTGACTGCTTGATAGTGTCCTCATTTTTATAAAGTAGCCACTATTCTCATTACTGTGGGCCTGGAACAGTATCCATGGGGATAATGAAATAATAATGTAAAGCATGGAGAACAATGGCCTCATGGTAAGGACCAAGAAATGTTCACTATTTTAACCTATTATTGAATAGTAATAATATAGCAAAGTACATGGGTCATTAAGCTTCTAGCTTATGGAATTTTCCATACTAAAATGCCTGTGTAACTAGCATCCAGAGTAAGAAACAGACTATTACCTTACCCCCAGAAGCCTGCCTCATGGCCTCTTCTGTCACTACCCACCTCCACCTCCAACCTCCTAACTTCTAATATTAGCTAACATTAAAAAAAAAATTGATTACTATCATCAATGTTCTCCATTTCACAGATGAGGAAATTGAGGCTTAAATAAGTTAGACAACTTGTCTAGTCATTAAGCTAGTAAGTGGTGGAATCAGAACTTGAACTCATCTGTCTGAATCCAAAGTCTTAACCACTTCACTCTACAGCACTATGCACAGGGGTTTCACTGCAAGGCCCCCAGTGGAGGCCTGAAACTGTGGATAGTACCAAACCCCCAATACAGTACATTTTCCCCTACACACACACGCCTACGATACAGCTTAACTTATACACAAGGCACAGCGAGAGGTTACCACCAACAGCAAAGAGCAAGGGTAACAGTACCCTGTGATAAAAGCCATGTGAGTGTGGGCTCTCTCGCACTCCTGGAATACCGCACTGTACCACACCCACCCTCCTGTGATGACGGGGATGGTAAAAGGCCGACGTGATGAGAGGGCCTGAAGGGAATGGTGCAGGCACTGTGACAGAGCACGAGGCTGCTACTGACCTTCTGAGGATCACCTGCTTGTGTGGCTGACTGGAGGTAACTGAAACTGCAGAAAGAGGCCTACTGTACGGCCCCTGGGGATTTTGTGACCATCAAATGAGAGAACATATATGAAAAGTCCTTGCCTGGCACCCAGGACAACGTGGGCTCGATGAGCGGTAGCTATTGTTGTCATCAGAGATGGGGCCCTGGCTGCTTGAGCCCTATTTACTGGCATTAGCCCAAACAAGGAATTCTATAAGCCAATCAAGTTAAGATACAGCTCTTCTTAGTAACTTTCCTGACAACTTCATGCCACCCACCTTTGGGGAGAATGACACATTTGCTTCTCTTGCAAAGCACCTCTAAATAGTGTAACCTCACTGAGAAAGTTACTGGCTATCCTGTCTCCCCACCACAGGGAGCTATCCAAAGAGTGGACCCATCTCTATCATCTTGGTGCCCCAAGGACAAAGGTCCCTTAACTGAGCTCCTGGGTTTAGCTTTAGAGAATTCATGAGCCTCCTGAAATTACACACAAAACTACTCATGTATTTCTGAAGAGAGGTTCAGTTTCAAGGGTCTTAAAAAGGTTTAGGTTCCAAAAAAAGTTAAATAACTTCCCTAATGCGTAGCAGAGTCCTTGGCACACAGAAGGTCCTCAGTAAACATTTGCTAAATCTAAAGTGGGTATGAAGAAACCCCTTCCATGGGCAAAATGCTAAGATGACCAGCTGCGGCTCCAAGCTGAAATACCATTCTAGCTGAGACCTTCCACCAAAGGCCCTAAAGATGAAACAGCCGTTAGTTTTCTCCCCTACATTCCATCTAATTCCACTAGCATCCCTTTGATGCTCTGTTCAAAGATTCTGCTGATACCTCACTGAGATGGAAAACTACCCAACTACCTCTGCAAAGGAACCAAGCCCTTCTTAGAACACAAAGGACATGGTCCAAGAACTACTGCATATATTAACTGTGTACCTCTGAGAAAACTGCTTTGTTTCCCCTTGGCTCATTATTTTCAAATGTAAAATGAGAATTATAAATCCCTGTCCTGACCATTATTTCAACCTGGTTGTTGTGAAGATCTAATTCCACTAGATAAAACCAGCTGCAAACTTGTCTTACTTATCTCTGCACTAGTCCAGCATCCAGCAAGAGGCCCTGGACTCAGCAGGTCCTCAAATAATGGCAAAGTAATCTGGATCACATATCATTAATTCCTTTAACATGCCTCAGCCTTGGAGTGATTTGTTATCATTAGGTGTTAGGATGGAAGTGTATTCATGCCCCCAGTAGTAGTATTAGTTACTCCTTCCCAAGTGACTTTACAGCAAAACTCCAAATGTAAAACATTTTCAAGAAGGATGGTTCTTTTTTCTTTTTTTTTTTTGCTGTTAATCAGACTCGACTTATTTGAATTTCATCAGCTTTCCCATTAATGTCCTCTTTCTGTGCCATGATCCAGTCCAGAGTACCATGCTGCCTTCACATGTCCTAGCTCAAGAAGGATGATTCTTAACAGAGTAAAAGGATTGCACAGAAAAGCTGGGAAGAGGGGAGTATGAACAGACACTCACTATAACATATTAAAAACCAAAAGAACCAAAATAACATGGTCAAAACTGTTTTCTGAATCCAGCCAGATGAAATGACTGAATGTTCACTGGTTTGAAGGGACCACTGAGATGATTTAGCTCAACATTTCCTGAAGTTTGAGCCACAGAACGTGATTTGGTTTTATGAAGTGACCTAACTCTAGGGTATTTACAATGCATATCATATATGACTTAATGCACATAAGCATATTAAAGGCTCTGAGAAGTCCTACAGTAAAAAAACCCATTCACCTGAAGTGTATCTGTCTGTGGGCCCTCTTCCATGAAGATCTACTAAGAGCCTATAGATGATGGTGGGAAAAGCCAAACTAACCCAGTGTCATGCAGTCACTTGTAGGAGATTCAGACCTCCTAACCCTCCTTCCAGAGTTCTTTCTATAAGAAATTCCAAATAAAAACCAGAGATGATGGGGCTCACAATCTGGAAAAGGATGAGGAAAAAGCTGCTGCTGAGGCATCCTAATGGGCCGTGTAAAACAACAGCAAAGTGGTGGGGATGCAGGCAACCTGGAGAGTCAGTGGCCCCAGCAAAGGGGCAAAGCTGCTTCTCAGTTCCTGCCAAATACTGCCACTGCAGATCTGGGAGTGGCATGGCCAGATCTTTTCTTGAGAGGCTAGAAATTTCCATTTTTATGTGAAATCATTCTAGTTTCTAAGTGTTGGCGCTATGGGGGTCAAACAGAGCACAACTGCAAGCCCCCTGTGAGCCTGCTGCAGACCACGGGCCACCAGTTCTAAGAACACTGGTCTGAGTAAATCTGTAGCTACAAAATAACTGGGACTGAAGAAACCAAAGTTTGATGATACACATGGCCTGTAAGACTTTAAAAGAAAGATTAAGTCTTAGCTTAAAATGAGAAAAACCAAAGAGGCACACAGTGGAATGTATTGCTCATTTACCTACTTCTCAATACCTGACATGAAGCTCAGCGCTTCCACTCAAGTGTGGTGACCCCACTGGGCTCAGGCGAATCACCAAAACCTTCAACAAGGACTTGCTCTTTGCAGGGTACTCCACTGGCTACTGTCAGAGCAACCCATAGGTTTTCTGCAGGTGTTGGTTTTCAAGTGTTTGAGAAAGCTACAATGAATGTACACGCAGAAGTCAGTCCCTTGTGATGACTTGGGCTACTCAACCAGTGGGCCTATGAGATAGCCCCAGTGGAGCAAACGTAAATCTACTGAGCATTCAGCGTGCTTGACTCTGTAATGAGTCAGAAACATCATATAATCAAGTAAACCAAGGCAGTATCTCTCAGGGAGTACCCAATACCAATGACCTTTCCTTCTAGTGGTGGCTGCACATTCTTTTAAAGGAAGCTTAGTGCTTGTATACTGCATACATCAAATCATCTGCTCAGGCTCAAAGTGTGAAACAGCAGCATGTGGGCATTTTCTGGGGCCCCACGACAGCGACCTTTCCAAAAAAAGTGCTTTTAAAGAATAGGTTTGAGGCCTAACAATCTCTCAAAAGGTTACCTTCTATCAGTTCTACAATGGCTTGGCTACAATCATTTGGGTGCAGAATGACCATGACACCCACCTCCATGAGGCACCAATCACACTGCATCTATGTGGATGGAATACTTTGGAGTTATGTGATATGGAGACACTGACTGGGTCTAGATCAAAACAGGAATTTAATAGTCCTAAAAAGCATCAGCAGTTTGGCAAGAGAACATCTCCTACTTAGGTGATGACTGGCAGTCAGCTGGTCCAGCCTGTAAAAGGCTGCTGGGACTCTTTAATAGGCTGTGGTGCCAGTGTCCTGTTAACACAGAAACTCATGAACTAACCAACGGATGCTCCTAAACGACCAGCAATGGGCCTTCTGGAGTATTTTAGTATTTTTAGAAAATATCTAAGCAAAACAGATTCGTATCTACTTATCCAGTATCTCCTTGGGGCCCCCTTGTAACCTAGATGGACAGGGCAGAGATGCAGCACAGCCACAGAACAGGATGACCTATCTGAGTCCACATCCCACTCTTAAGTGGGAAGGAGCCTGCCTTCTCTAAACAAATTTAAGAAATACTGTACCTTTGCTCATCTGCCAATGACTTGGGGAAACTGGGCATGATTTTTTATAGTACCCAGCAGTTTTATATATTTTTCAGTGGGACTGAATCAGATCACATTTCTACACTGGTACTTGCCTCCAGAATGGCTGTGCGACCTATTTGGCCAAAGACTATTAACTCCACGGGACTTCATATTGCTGGGGAAATTTTAAAATTTTACGTGACTCTATAGAGGAGAGACTCCCTTTCAATCTAGGAAACCATGCTCAGAGTGAACTAAAAGCAACAATTGGTTCCCATTGTTGGAAAAGAGTCCAAAAGATATACAAGGAGACAAGATGCCAGGAGGGAGTCTTAGTGGATTAGGTGCTAGGTTCCACATACTGGACTTAATAGAAACTGCAGGTTAAAATCCCTGCAGGGTCAACGCAGACTCTCTTATGATCTTCTAGATAACAGGTTAGTGCTCCCTGACAAACATGAGGGTCTTACAGACTGTCACCGATGTTTATAAGGACACAGAAGAGGGGGGAAAGCTTTGCAATCATTTAAGAAGTATACTTCATCTTTTATTTCCAGTTACTGGAAGGAAAATCACATCTCTGCAACATGCTGTGTTTATAATGGACAAGTAGAACCATCACCATCCAGATGCCCAAATAATATGAGATCCTTTGAGGTAAGCTTTATGATATGCATACAGTATTTCAGATTTCTAACATTCCATTTTTGCCCAATGCAAATCTATATATGTATATATATAAAAAAAAACCTAAAATTACCCACAAACCTGTTTTTTTCCTTAGTTTTTAAAGGCCATCAAATCCTTGGAGATAGTATCGCCCTCCAGCTGTTAACATTCAGAAGTAATACTCTTACAGCACTGTCTCCATTGGGCTTACAACGCTCCAGTCAATGGCGCATTTCAGAGCTGGGAACATTTCCAGTGAAGTTTTCTCTGCTAGTAGTAAACACCATTGCTTCAACAATCCACATTAGTTCAGCATTTAACAGAGGGTCTCTCTCCCTCTTGAGCAGGTTGTCCAAGAATACGAGTTCAACCAGTGGCTCAAGAGAAGCAGAAAGTCTTCTCAATGGTTCAAAATTCATTTTATGTTCAACTACAGGCCTTCTGCAAACTGAGGATCTGAGCTCTTTAGGGCAGTGACTATACTTCTTCCTTGATACAGAAGGCCAACAAGATGATTGTCACACATCAGGACTGAGTCAAAGCCATTATATATTAGTAGCCAGTGAGAAACAAGGTTCAGGACCCTGTACTGTAGAGGAGAGCAGTGTAACACGCCGGCAAGCAGAGTGGTGGAAGGGGAGCAGGATGGCATGTTCATCCATTACAGCCACTGGTTGGCTCTGAAGTCTAAGTAAGATGGATACTCACTACTGCACTGGTTGGTGCCTAGGCACTAAGTAACAAGTCATCAGAAAAAATTTTAGGTGGAACCACAGGTTTGGAAAGTTCTGGGATCCAATATAATGTCTATAGGAGCGTCAGTATTAACATGACAAGTCAGTATCTGGGAAACAGGTAGGGTTCCCTCCCCTGGAATACTGGAAAGAGATGTAAAGACCATATCTTCAAGCGACCAAGTGGAGACCTTCTTCTAACACAATGAGTCCTGTGGCTTTCTGTTAGAAATCAAGCAGTAATTAGTTACAGCCCAACTTTTAACGTATCAGTTAGTACGCCTACAATTAAACAGGAAGAGATGATGAATATAGACACTCAGCAGAAGTAGTTTAAGTGTTAAAGCTAAACTAATCAATAAGTTTCACACACAATACAAGGACATATTTCTAAGCACCATGCCAGAAGCCAGAGTATTTCTGGCAGGTCCCATATTTAGTCTCCAGGGAAGCTTGCAACCTTTTAAAAGTCAGTTTATTTAACTCTGACAAAAATGCACGACAGTGTCAGAGAGGAAAGTTTCACTGTTGCAGTGAGTTCATAACACAATCTTCCCGTGAGAGAAGAAAGTAATGCCACAAGGAATCTGTACGTCTTGTGGACCACCCACACCTATTATAACATCTTCCTCTCTCCCTTTTCAAGAGCACCCTCAAAAGTAAAATACCCTCAAGTTTCTTCCACCCCACCCTTGGAATATAAAAGTCCGAAGTACATGTTTTCCAGGTTTTAAGATGCTACTGCTCCTGAGACTGCCGCCTTCTGTCTGCACCCGGGTCCCCACCGTGAGCTCTCCAGCCTCCTCCACTCGCGAACCTCAGAACCCCACGCTGGATGTCTTGAGGATCAAGCCCGGCTGCGGGGGCGCGACGGGGACAGGTATCCCGAGCAAATACTTTACCAGCGGCTGCAGGCACCTGGGAAGACCCGCCCGGCAGGCTGGGCCCGGGCCTCGCGGTGGCGCCTCATCCCTCGGCTCCTCCCGGCTGCAGAAGCCTCAAGGACCCGCCGACTCTGGCTGAGACCTCAGCCCAGACTGCCTCCCACCCCAGGCCCGACATCCTCCTGCCCATCTGGCCCGGCCGGACCCCACCTCGGGCTCCCGTGCTCCCGCCAGCCGGCTGCGTCCATACCTGCCGGACCCGGTGCAAGGCGTCCACGAAGCCCTCGGCCTTCATCCCCACCTGAGCACTCTGCCCCTGCACCAGCTCCGCCATTACCGCCCCCGCCGCCGCCGCCGCCGCCGCCGCCGCCGCCGCCGCCGCCACCGCCGCCACCGCCACTCCGCTCCCCCGTCCGGCCTCCCACTCCGCTTGAGGACCCGTAGCCGGAAAAGGAAAGTCGCCCCACTTCCGGCGGAAGGGGAACGGGACTCTGGACACGAGAGGAGCCGCGTCTGCTGCGGCCAGGCAAGGGCACGTGACCCCGGCCTGACCGGAAGTGGGGGCGGGGCCGCGGGGGCGCGCCCTGCGCGCGAGGCCGCCATCCAACTTCCAGGCACAGGTTGCAGCCGACCCCTCCATTCCCAAGCGTGGTTTGGTCCAGGGCCGCCGACGATGTAGTGACAGGTCCATATGCTTGGATGTGGCCCGAGGTGCCTGGCAGCTCGGTGTTTAGAAACACAGGAGTGACGTGGCTTTCCCAAGACTGCACCCCAGCAGTCATTGTTCACTAAAAGCCTGACCCTAACAGCCCCTTCCAGGAATGGCCATTGGTTTGTAAAATTGGGATTGGGCATTTTGCAGTGGCACCTTGAAGACCCAGACGGAGGCTAGAAGGCTAGGGACAGCACCACAAAGTGTGAGTGCCCCACATTTGCAGGGAGTCCAGGCTCCAGTTCTTGCACCTTAATTAGTTTGCACGAGGACGGGCTAAAGCAACAGCTCAGAAAGGACGCTCCCACTGGAAAGCCAGCACGATGTCTTCTTAACACATTTCCCTCACGAACTCTGGGACTCTTGGGAAGCAGGAAACACCACGAGCCCATTATTAACCTCTGTGCCTGCTGAGTCAAAATCGTACTGCAAGAGTGCTTGGAATGGTAGAAACTAAGTATAAATATTTCAAGGCAAGGGAAGGAATCTTAATGCTGGAACACATGTAAACCTTTGAAGTGGATCTTACAAATGAGCAAACAAAACAGAAACAAGGCGTAGGGCCTTTCACACACATCTTGTTAGTGTCAGGTTCAAATCGGAGTGCCCATCTGTGGATTAACAAGATTGCCCTCATGATTAATATTACCCAAGCCCTGTGGTGCCAAGGAGTTGAACTCTACTGGTGAGTCATGTTGTCAAGCATTTTTTGCCCATCTTGAAGTGATGAAGAATGCTGAGCACTAAAAAAAGGAAATAAATCCAATGTGACTTCTATTAATGATCCCTTGTGTCAGCATGCTAGGAGAGCTTTGGGCTTTATAAAGAAATATGAAGAATAGTTGGCCAATACTCAAAGAGCAGATCATTTGTTAATGCCTTTGCTACTAGACAGTGAGCTGTTTTAAAGTAGAAACCAAGTCTTATTTTTTTCTGTATTCCTAGAATTTGGCACATAGTAGGTGTGAAGGCAACTTATTTTGAGTCAAATAATGCCAAATTGGAATAATTCCTAGATTATGGCAAAATAACGTTGGCAAAATTTCAAACAAAATATTTCAACCCACATAGGAAAGCTCATAGTTGGCTGTGTTGCTGTTACTACAAAGTGCTCTCACGAGGCAGAACCAACACATGCCATCACATCTATCTGTGGCCCAGCCTGGGTTGTTGAATGTTTTAACTCTGGCATGTTTGTAAAAATCAAGGATATAGCATCAACCTTCAGAAACGGGGATGGTTCTACTGACCTAATTATCAGTGACAAGTGTTTTGAATATTTAAAAAAACTGGATGAATCTTGATTCATTCAAATTTCAGCTGGCTTTCCCTATGAATATAAATAATGGAAACAGGGTTATTGGCCTAAATATAGGGCTTTGTAATTCCTTCATCCCACCCATCCCTAGTTCTCCAGCCTTCCTTCTTCTGTTCCCCCACCCAGTCAACCACCAATCCGCTTTGTCACTATAGATTAGTGTTTTCTAGAATTTTATGTAAATGAAAGCCTATAGTATGTCTGGAAAATCACACTCTTTTGTCTGAATTCTTTCACACAGCATGATTATTTTGAGATTCATCCACTTTGTGCTATGTATCAATAGTTTGTTCCTTTTTATTGCTGAATAATATTTCATTGAATGGCCATACCACTTTTTAAATTAATTTTTTAATTCACCTGTTGGTGAATATTTGTACACTTCCAAATTTTTAGCTATTATAATTAAAGTTGACTATCAATCTTTATATGGGCATATTTTATTATTTCTCTTGAGTAAATAGAATAGAATGGCTATATCATATGGTAAGTGTACATTTATGGTGAGTTATTGTTTAATAGGTACAGAGTTTCAGTTTGGGATGATGAGAAAAGTTCTGGAGATGAATGGTGGTAATGGTTGCATGACATTGTGTATATTCTTAATGCTACCAAATTGTACACTTTTTTTAAATGGTTAAAATAATAACATTTTTGTTATATATATCTTACCATAATAAAAAATTAATCACCCTAAGAAATAAAGTTTTGAGGAGTCCAAAAAAAAAAACAGATCTGTTGGAGCAATCTGTGGAAACTTGTGAAATGCATGCCAAGAAAGGAATGAGGCTGCCAATGGAACAAGAACAGCAAGTCAGGAAGTGCTGTCTTCATCTCTCACCTGGTGACTGTCTTGTGCCTTTTTTTGGCTTCATCCTTTCTTGCAACCAACCTGCTATTTTTGCCCCTCAGTCTGAGTGATGGAATAAGGAAGCAAGCAGATTTTGCTGGGGTCTACATCACATTATTTCCAGCCTCCTGAAGAGAAACTAACTTCTTTATCTCCGTTCTAGTTCTAGAATTCCAGGATGAGATTCTGATTGGCTCACAAAGGTCAGTTTTCCACCCATAAACCAATCAACTGTTGTTGGGGAGCCAGGAGTGGAGCTCCCCAACAACCATGAAGTTGAAATGGAAGGGAGGGACCATTCTCTCCAAATGCACCATGTGACTGGAAGTATCTGCTGGGTAGAGAAAAGTCAGTACCCATTGCAGAGTTACATAAAGAAAGAATTGGATTCATATTTGTTCATCAGCTTCCTTTTGATGAGCTGAAATTACTCTATCTTTTATCCTCTTGTCCTTTCCATCATCTTTGTGAGCAAGATAGGTGAACATCAGATCCATTTTATAAGTGGAGAAAGTAAGACACAGTGAAATCAAGTGACATATCCACATTTCTGATAGAAACAACACTGCACTGTATGTCTGTGTTTCCAACACCAAGTATCTGGTCCATAGTGACACTAAGATTTGTGGAGTGGATAAATCCTAATTTATCAAACCCAAAGTATTATCACTTGGGTAGAGTTTCTCCCAGATGCTGTACTAGAATTGAAGTACAATGGTAGCATTGGTTCCATCCAGATCTGTTCCACCCCTTGCTGGCAATAGGAAAATTTCTCTAGCTTATTACTGGGCCTTCACCCTTAATGGATACATTGGCTGGGTATAGAATTTTAGATTGGGATAATTCAAGACATTCCATCGTAAATTCTAGCAAGCATCATTGATGTTGAGAAGACTGATTTATTCTGACATGAAATCCTTTTTGACTTTTTTCCCTCTTTTCTACGGAAGTCTATAGAATCCTCTTTTTTTTTTCTCCAGTGTTCTTAAGTTCCATGGTGATGTGTCTTGAAGTGGGCCTTTTCCCTCCATTATGCTAGCCACTCAGCTTCCATTTTGATGTGGACATTAATGTCCTTCAATTCTAGGAAATTGCCTTGAATTATTTAATTATCAATTTTCCCCATCATTTTCTCTATTCATCTCTTGAGGTCTTCTAATATTTTGATACTAGACCTCCTCTTCTGGTCCTCTAGTTATCCAATATTTTCTATATTCCATCTCTGTGCCCTTCTTTCTGGGGGCATTTCCTCAGTTTGATCTTCCAGTCTTTCTGTAGAGTTTTTCTGGTGCTATCATGTTTTTAATTCCTAAGAGCTCTTCCTTGCTCTCCTACATTCTTTTCTTGAAAAAATGACATTCTGTTCTTGTTTTGTGGATGGAATATCCTCTCTGCATATAATATAGTTTTCTTAAAGTTTATTCTCCCTGCATAGTTTATGTTGCTTGGAGGTCCCTGTTCCCAGTTGTTCTATGTATGTATGTAAGTAGGTAGGCTTTATGTTCCCATCTTTCATTTTACAGACTTTCCTCAGATGTTTAGGAATCCATGGTGGTCTGTTCATGCTTCTGGCTGGGTGATTAAAAGCTGAGTATGGGTGACTGTAACCCAACAAGATTAGTTCTTGTTGACTGTATCCTTCACTGTGGAGAGTGGTCCATTTGGGCTGTTTGTTGGGCATCCCCCTAGATCAACATTTTGGTTGTTCCTCTTGAGCTGATTAGATTTCCCAAAGAAAACTCTCCTAGTCTCCTTCCTGGAAATCAGAGCACCTATTTCAGTTTCAGTTGTACATTTATTCACCTGATTATTTGACTAATACTTGTCTCCTTCACAAGACTGTGTGCTTTTGAGATGACAGCAGTGTCCATTCTTTGCCATTGGGTCTCCAGCACCAAGCACATAGCATGTGCTCCATGAACAATTAATACATGAATGAGTGGGCTCCTTTAGCAACATCCCATCATATTCGTTTAATCCCTGTTTTATTATTTCTTATTACAAAATATTTCAGGCATTACAAAAAAGTATGTAGAATAATACCATGAATAGCTATGTACCCCATGCCAACATGAGAAATCAGGCTGCAGCTAGTGAAGGTCCCTGTACTTTTTTTCCCTCTACAGTGATAACTGTCTCTCTGAACTTGGTGATCTGCATTTTCATGGATGTTGTATTCTTGCATGTGTATATACTTAAATGCTTAAAAAAATTATAGACATGGCATCAAGCTCTAGGTATCCTTCTGTAATTTGCGTCTTTTCTTTGTGGTTTATTCAAGTTCACCCATGTAGCCATATTTCAATTACTTTCACTCCATCATTCCATAGTAGCAATAAACCAGAAATTATGAATCCTTTCTCCTGTAGATAACTATACAGATTGTTTCCACTTTTTCTCTGTTATAATGTTGTAGCATGCTATCTTGAACTTATCTTCTTGCTTATCAGTTTGAGAGATTCTCTATGATGTATACCCAAAGATGAAGTTGCCAAGGGGTGAAAGTGAGTAGGGAATATGCCTCCTTAGCTTTACTAGATAAAGTCAAATTGCTCTCTAACATGGACAGTATCTCCAAAGTGGGACACATATCGTAACAGGGAAAGATTAGTTCTTGTTACTCCTCATCCTTGCTGACAGTTGGTATTACCAGAATTTTAATTTTTTAAAAAATCTAACAAGTTAATAAATTTAAATATTTAAAGTTTAATTTTTATATTGTGGCAAATATACATATCAATAACATAAAATTACCATTTTAACTGTACAGTTCAGTGCCATTAAGGACATTCATGTTGCTGTGCTAACATCAGCACCATCCATCTACAGAACTTCATCTTCCCAAGCTGAAACTCTGCACCTGTTAAACACCAATTCTTCATTTCCCCCTCTGCCAGCCCCTGCAGCCATCACTTTACTTTTTGTATGAATTTGGTTATTCTAGGTGCCTCATATAAGAGGAATTGAATAATGTTTGTTCTTTTGTGACTGGCTTATTTCACTTACCATAATGTCTTCAAGGTTTATCCATGTTGTAGCAGTGTCAGCATTTCCTCCCTTTTTAAGGCTGAATAATATTCCATCATATGGATCTGCCACCTTTTGTTTATGCATTCATCGGTTGAAAGACACTTGGGTTGTTTCCACCTTTTGGCTATTGTGAATAATGCTACTATAAACAGAGTTGTACAAATATTTTTGAGTCCCTGCATTCAATAAAATAGAATTATTTAATTTATATTTTTCCATAGGATGCACACATAGTAGCTCTCCAAGAAGACTTTTCCTTGAGGGCATACATCCAACCCCCTAAGCACTTACACAGAGTGAATGAATATTCAGAAAATACTGATTCGTTCATTGATAGAAAGAGAAGGTCCTACTTTATCCTTAGACAATCATGGTTATGGTATCTGACATACAGTCTACTCTATAATTATGCATTACAGAGTATAATTATATACTCTATAGTTCCTCCTTCTAGCAACAGGAATTGTCCTATGGACCACACTTCCTAAGCCAGTACTAACTATGGAGCCATGTTTTTATTTAATCCTAGCAAAATAGTTGCCACTTGAGATAGGAAGAGCTTTTTCATCAAAGAAAGGGAGTCAAACCATAGTGCAGCCAAATACTGACCTTCACCCTTTGCTATTCAAGTTTTCCAGGTGGTCGGCTGAGAGCCTGGGAAGGCAGGAACTGCTGAATGTGGAAGGTGTGGATTTCTGAGGAATACATAGGGAAACACTCTCTCACCTCCCTCTTCTCCTGTTTACTGAGTGCTTTCCTATTCTGAACATGTGATATACAGCTGAACACTGATGTACATTGCCTCATTTCGTTTTTGTAACACTTCTAGGTGATGGGTACTGGCTTCCCCATTCTATAGGTAAGGACACCAAGGCTCCAGTTGGTTGAGGAACTTGCCAGAGCCACCTAGCTTTCTCATATATTATATGGAACAGTGCCCTTATGGGATTTTATTCATTTTCTGTTGTTATTTAATAAATGACCATAAATTTAGCAGCTTAAAATAAATTTATTATCTCATAGTTCTGTAGATGTCATGTTACAGTGTATCTGGGCTCTCACAAGAATGAAATCAAGGAATCTCTGGGGCTGAGGTCTTACCTGAGGCTCATGTGGTTTTTGAATTAACCTCTTTGCATTTCTAGAACTCACAGAGGCTGGCTGATCATGAATAGTAGAAGTGCATCTCTCTGACAATTCATCTTCTTAAAGGCTTGCCTGATCAGGCCAGGCCCACCCAGGATAATCTCCCTTTTGATTAACACCAAGTCAACTGATTAGTAACCTAATCACAGGAATACAGCCCTCATATTGAAGGTGAGGGGAGTCTATATGGTGGCAGGAGCTTTGTGGACCATCTTAGAATTCTGCCTACCATCCAAAGTTTCTCTTCCATGTAATGAAATAATATTGGTGGATTTGGGAGAGTAGGGAGGGTGGATAACCATGCAGGTATGCCTGGGAGTAAAGTGTTTCCAGGAATATGGGTCTTTTAAGACCTGGGAAGTTTGGGAAAATTGGGATGAACCGGTCACTCAAGGAGTAAGAAAAACAGACCCACAAAGACCACTCTTCTTATGCACCAGTCTGGCTACCTTAGCTATCCCTGATCTGATTGTTGCTATCAGCTTTCAGGAGGTAAGGAGAATAAAGCAATGTAAAAAGGAGAGAAGCCAATGAGAAGGGAATCAAAAGTGGACTACAGCATTGATTGCATCCCTGTAGAACTCTGGGAGTGGAATTAAAGCAACTACATACACTAATGTTACTAATTAATTCATTCAATGAGTTTTCCAACTTTTTAAAAAATAAAATAGCAACACCTGCTTTTATAAATCATCCCAGGAATGCCTCATGTAGAAACTTAAGGTTCCCTATGCTCCCACCTCCAGAAATCTCTACCAGGAAATATTCTGAGGCCATGTTATAAGAGTAAAACAAAGATAAGACATGGATCCAAGTACAGTTGTGTTTTAAGAAAAGCATAATAATATATGGTTGTAAATAATATATGCTTAGAGATACCAGTAATATTCAGCACCCAGAAAAGGAGAAGGTCACTTCAGGATGTGCACAGAAAAAAAACTGAAAGAGATCAGAGAAATTTTGATGGAGAAGGTGGTATCTCAGATGTGCCATTTGGACAGTTGGAGACATGGTAGAAGGGCATTCCTGGTTAAAAGAACAACATGAGCAGAGGCATAAAGGCAAGAAAATGTGAGATATATGTGGACAACAGTTTGGCTGACTTGGAGCCTGATGGAGGGACTCAGTTTCTCCAAGACCTGGTTTCTATCTGTGTCTGAGCTCTGCTTCCCTGGCTTGAATCTGTTTTTGGATTGGGTATAGATGCTGCATCCCTTCAGGCTCATGTCCAGCCACAAGGAGTGTCTGTTTTTGTCTCAGCATTCCTAGAAAATGACTTATTGGCTTGACTGGGCCAAATACCATGTCTGACATAGTGTTGCGGCCGTGGGAATGAGACTTACTAATTAGTATAGGCCCTGATTACATGCTCGTAAAATAAACCATCAGGAAAATAGGCAGGGGTGCTCCTGGCCACTTCTGGTTTGGCGCTGCCTGATTGGAATTGATTTTTGTTCAAGTAACTCCCCCCCAAAAAAATAGAAAATAGAAAAGTCACAGACTGGGAGAAAACATTTGCAAACCATATATCTGACAAAGGACTAGTAACTATGATACATAAAATGCTCCTACAACTCAACAATAAGAAGACAAACAATGCAATGAAATAGGCAAAAGAACCACAAAAACTGGACACATCACAAAGGAAGATGAATAAATGGTCAATAAACACAAGAAAACATGCTTACCATTATTAGTCATTAGGCGAACACAAATTAAAATCACTACACACCCTCCTGAATGGCTAAAACTAGAAAGACTGACAACAACAAATGTTGACTAGGTTATGGAGCAAGTGGAACTTTCACACACTGTTCTTGGAAATGTAAAATGGTACAACCCCTTGGAAAAAAGGAGTGGGTGTTTCTTAATAAACTAAAAATATACCCACTCTATAACTCAGCAATTCCACTTCTGCATATTTACCCAAGAGAAATAAAAATAAGTGTCTACAAAAGAAGTTGTATGGTCATTTTTACTGGACTACATTTTTTCAGTCAGCTTTATAATAGCCTAAAACTGCAAATAGCCCAAGTGGAAAAGTCAGAGCAGTAGTTTTCTCTCAACATTAAAGGTAGAGACTGACTGGAAAGGCTCATAAGGGAACTTTCGGAGGTGGTTGGTAATGTTCTATATGTTGATAGGGTTTTGGGCTGCACAATGTATACAAAACTCAGGAAATGTCAAGATTTGTGTTTTTTGTATGTAAATTTTATAATCAAAGAAAAAAACATGAATGAATATTGGGCTGTAGTCAATGATACATACTTAGGAGGAAGTGTACTGGTGCCTGCAGTTTACTTTGAAGTGCAGCAAAAAATAAGGTAACTTAACAGCAAGATGGAAGGGTGGATAGGTGGAGAGACATGAGATAAAGCAAGTGTAGTAAAATGTTAATAATAAAATGTAGGTGGTGGGTTAATGGCTGTTTGCTATTGAATTCTTTTGATTTTGTCTTATGTTTGAAATTTTCTTAATAATATATTGGAAAAAAGATGACATGAGTCATCTTTGTGGGGAGGGACTTAAAGCATAGATCTCAGCCATTGAGTTCTCAGGTCTCAGAAATCTCAAAACTGTAGATCTTGAGTGTGGATGAAGGGATCAATCCACCAAGGAAAATACAGCTTTACTTTAATAGAAGAAAAATGGATACAATGGAAAGAAATGACTTTGGCCACTACAAATGGTGACACAAAAACAGTCTGAGGATGTGAGGGAAGAAACAGGTTTGATGAAAGGGGATGAATTCAAATGGGTCATGCTCATGTGGCATTCAAAACTATGTGTGTTAAAACTCTTAGAAGACAACATAGGCAAAAATCTTCTGAATATAAGCATGAGCAACTTCTTCCTGAATGCATCTCCTCAAGCAAAGGAAACAAAAGCAAAAATGAACTCATGGGACTACATCAAACTAAAAAGTTCCTGTACGGCAAATGACACCATCAACAGAACAAAATGGCATCCTGCAGTATGGGAGAATATATTTGTAAATGACATATCTGACAAGGGGTTAACATCCAAAATACATAAAGAACTTACACGTCTCAACACCCAAAAAGCAAATAACCCGATTAAAAAATGGACAGAGGATATGAAGGGACAGTTCTCCAAAGAAGAAATTCAGATGGCCAACAGACACATGAAAAGATGCTCCACATCACTAATCATCAGGGAAATGCAAATTAAAACCACAATGAGATATCACCTTAGACCAGTAAGGATGGCCAGCATCCAAAAGACTAAGAACAACAAATGCTGGCGAGGATGCGGAGAAAGGGGAACCCTCCTACACTGCGGGTGGGAATGTAAGCTAGTTCAATCATTGTGGAAAGCACTATGGAGGGTCCTCAAAAAACTAAAAATAGAAATACCATTTGACCCGGGAATCCCACCTCTTGGAATTTACCCAAAGAATACAACTTCTCAGATTCAAATAGACATATGCACCCCTAGGTTTATTGCAGCACTTTTTACAATAGCCAAGATATGGAAGCAACCTAAGTGTACATCAGTAGATGAATGGATAAAGAAGAGGTGGTACATATACACAATGGAATACTATTCAGCCATAAGAAAGAAACAAATCCTACCATTTGCAGCAACATGGATGGACCTGGAGGATATTATGCTCAGTGAAATAAGCCAGGCGGAGAAAGACAAGTGCCAAATGATTTCCCTCATTTGTGGAGCATAACAATGAAGCAAAACTGAAGGAACAAAATAGCAGCAGATTCAGAGACTCCAAGAAGGAACTAGTGGTTACCAAAGGGGAGGGGTGTGGGAGGGCGGGTGGGGAGGGAGGGAGAAGGGGATTGAGGGGTATTATGTTTAGTACACATGGTGTGGGGGATCACGGGGATAACAGTGTAGCACAGAGAAGGTAAATAGTAAATCTGTGGCATCTTACTACACTGATGGACAGTGACTGCATTGGGGTATGGGTGGGGACTTGATAATATGGGTAAATGTAGTAACCACATTGTTTTTTCATGTGAAACCTTCATAAGAGTGTATATCAATAATACCTTAAGAAAAAAGAAAAAAGAAAAAAAAACTATGTGTGTGCCTACTGGACACATCCATCATTTCTCATCCTTACCTAAGCATTGGGTAGACATATCTTCTTCCCTGGCTAGACCAATACAAAATAATTCAGTTGCCTATGAAGCTGCTGCCTTTCCTTCTGAATATGGCATCAAAAATGACTGGCAGGGAATGTAAATTAGTTCAACCATTGTGGAAAGCAGTATGGAGGTTCCTCAAAAAACTAAAAATGGAAATACCATTTGACCCAGGAATTCCACTCCTAAGAATTTACCCTAAGAATGCAGTAGCCCAATCTGAAAAAGACATATATGCACCCCTATGTTTATCTCAGCACTATTTACAATAGCCAAGAAATGGAAGCAACCTAAGTGTCCATCAGTAGATGAAGGATAAAGAAGCTGTGGTACATATACACAATGCAATATTATTCACCATAAGAAGAAAACAAATCCTTCCATTTGCAACAACATGGAAGGAGCTAGAGGGTATTATGCTCAGTGAAATAAGCCATGCAGAGAAAGACAAGTATCAAATGATTTCACTCATCTGTGGAGTATAAGAACAAAGAAAAATCTGAAGGGACAAAACAGCAGCAGACTCACAGAACCCAAGAATGGACTAACAGTTACCAAAGGGAAAGGGACTGGGGAGGATGGGTGGGAAGGGAAGGATAAGGGGGAAAAAGGGGTATTACAATTAGCACACATAATGTAGCGGGGTGGGGGGATATGGGGAAGGCAGTATAACACAGAGAAGACAAGTAGTGATTCTATAGCATCTTACTATGCTGATGGACAGTGACTGTAATGGGGTATGTGGAGGGGACTTGATAATAGGGGGAGTCTAGTAACCATAATGTTGCTCATGTAATTGTACATTAATAATACCCCCCAAAAAAATGACTGGTAGGAATTGTTGCACTAAACTTCCTTCCTTCCACCCATCCACCCATCTATCCATTCATCACCCATCCAGCAAGGGTTCTGCCTGTGGGTGGTAATTGAAACCAGGTCTCAGAAAGGAACTTGGCTTCAACAATCCATTCTCAAGGGGAGGGAATAATATCAGGAAAAAGCTAGGATGGAGGCTGGAAATGAAATGTGGGGAAGAGTTGCAAATGATGCAAGATAATAACCAAATGATAAAGAAAGCCTCCAACTGATGTCTGTGACTGGAAAGAGACATGAGTTAGCAGATAGAAATGGGCTGGGGGTGGTGGTAGCAGGGATGAATATTGCACTGAATTGACTGGACGTGGGGGCTGCATTGCTGGTCATGAATGAAAAGAAATTGCCAGTGATTGTAGAATAGTCAGTAACCAGCAGAACATATGCTCTATTTGTTACCCAGAGATTTCTAGAGATGCTAAAATGTCATGGCTTTTGGTCCCCCCACATTAGAGATTGAGTTAACATCGTGTGTGTGTGGTGTGAATGTGCTGAGGTTGGAAGTATCTGGAATGGATGAGAGGTAGGCAGGCAGGCAGCCTCCCCTCTCCTGGTCACACAGGTGTCCTGAGTGTCCCACATTCACTGTAGGAACACCAGTTTTCTGCTGTGCAGCTTGGCTGTTGAGTTTGGCTCAGGTCTGGACCCAGAGGCCACGGAGAGAAACAATGAATACATCACTAGACTGAGGCTGCCATGGAGCAGGAAGAATGTGAAGCTTCCAAAGAAAATCCCATCCTGTGTGGCAGCAGGAAGTATCCTGGCTGCACTTTCACCAAAACGTCATTCCTGGTTAGGGTTATTTCATCTGGGAGACAAAGTCCGTGGCTGAGATTGTCCCAAGGGTCAAAAGGCCTAAAATCCAGGTTGTACTTACCCTCTGTTGCCACAGCGCCTGGTACAGTCCAATTCTAGGATGGAATCACAGGCTGCTCTTGTAATGCTTGGGTATGCATTCCATGCTTCTCAGTGACACGTGTTTTTTGTTCATTACCACAGCTCCTAAAGACTTGGGGCTCAAGAAAAGAGGCCTTGATGATAGGCCTGAACCTCTAAGTCCTGAGCTGTCTCTCCATAATCTCATAAAGAAGAAATAAAAGCAGCTCACCAAGAGGTTCCCCACTTACCCCTTACCCCTACCCCTTAGCCAGAGCTGATGGATGGTCTCGCCCAGCTGAGTAGGGAGGAGGATGTTTTCCTGTTTTAGAACCTGGGGCTTGCTGGTGATTCAGACAGCAAACAGCCATGGCTTGTTTACAGAGATAAAATAGATAAGCCACAGGGAAAGCAAAGGTGCGCACACCAAGTCAAGTGTCCCACGGACCCACAAGCCATTTGTGCCTGGGAGGCTTCTGGTCAGGACGCTTGCTCAGCTTCTGGATCTGTGGTCTCCCTCCTCCTTTCTTTCTCAATGGCATGAATAAATTGAAGGAGGAGTTACTGAAGAAAAAGCAAGTGGTAGAATGATATGATCAGTCTGGGATTCTTTTATGTAAAAATAGATCAATGCACAACACTCCCAAACCATTCAGTTTATTTCAAAGGATGAGTTAGAAGAATGTTTGAGGCAGAGGCAACGAAATGATAACAGAGGTCGCCTCTGGAGAGTGGGAAGGGCCGTGGAGATGGGAGCACCTGCAGGGCAGGCAGGTAGAAGGGACTTTAGTCTTACCTATAGTGTTAATAAAAAAAAAAAGTAGTAGTTATTTATGCATTGCTCATGTAATTAAAAGTCAATTTTTAAAAAGATCTTTTTCTTTAGTGCACAGTGTAGGTTTCAAACTGGGTGAAAAACGCGTTGTAAGTCAGATAAAGGAATGGTAAAAATTATTGCTTATTACTTGCCCTTCATCTTTACAAGTAATGAAGCTGATGGTGGTGCTGGTGATGTCAGATCATGGTACTGAGCTGGGGGCTGCCTTGTGTCAAACACTGTATCCATATAATCTAATTTAAGCCTTATGACCGTCTGAGTTGGGTACTATTAATGATTCCCATTTTACAGATGAGGAACCTGAGGCTCAGAGAGCTAAAGGGACTTGCCCAAGGTTGGATCTCACAGCCTCAACTTTTAGCTGCAATATTCTGCTGTCTGGCAGATTTATCCCCAGCTGCCTTGGACGCCCTTCTTTCTAAGAATATTAGGAGAGTGGTGGGAATAGGGCAGGGAGGGAGGAGGAAGGAGGAGAAAAAAGGAAGACAGGACAGAGAAAAGGGGTGCCGGGAGCACCGTGGGGTGAGCCTCCCCCGAGCGTCCTGAGCAGGGCTGGGAACCTTTGGATGCCCCACCTGGGCTGTGGCAGTGTGGCCCGTGGCTGGGAGCCAAGCTTTGGAATTAGACCTGGCCCCCGTGCCAGCTCTGCCACTTAGAAACTGAGTCACCTTGAGCCAAATGCCTTAGGTCTCCGACTGTGCCCAGTGGCCTCCTCTGGAAAATGGCTGTGTCGCAGGGCTGTTCTATGGGATACATGTGGGATATGTCCTGAGGATTCTAGCAAATGGAAGAGGATATTCTGAGGTGTCTGTTCTTAGGACTGGTGTCCCTGACATGGCTAAGGGCCGGGTCCCAAGGACTGAGCATTCCCACTCTGCAGCAGAGAGCAAGGCAAGGCCAGGGCATGCAGCAGGCGGCCGGCAGTTGCCCCCATTCCAAGCACACACGTCCCTGCCGCCTGAGAGTTCGGAGAGTGGGTGGAGGTGCCCCGAGGGTCGATGTCCTCCTGGCCAATGCCCAGACAGGTAAGAACATCCTTCAAGAGACAACAGACTCTGCCAAAGTCTAGGTCTGCAGCAGCCTCCCCATGCCAAGCGGTGCCAAGCGGCCCAGGAGATTCCCTGTGGAGGTCTGGGTGGAGCTCTTCTGCCCGCCTTGTTGGCCCTGTAGCTGTGTGCGTGGAACAGGGCCTGAGTAAGTACTCAGAAATTATTTTCAGTGAAAGAAGAGTGGGTGCTCAATTATGTTTCACATGAGAAAATAAATGAAGACTTCTCTGTGACAGCCCAATTCACACAATCTCCCTTTTCTCTCTGGAGGTCTCAGCATTTAAGGCCTAGATAAAGAAGGTGAGTCTGTAAGGCTATTTTCTGGATTACCTCTGGCAGCCTTGGCTTGAATCTCTGAACAGTAAGGCGCCCTGGTAGCAGCGCCTGCTTCTACACGAGATGAACTATCATAGCGACTTGGTTTGCATTTTTATATCCCTCCCACGCTTTCTCCATAGAAGTACTGAAACACTTAAAACATCTTTGAAGATGAATTCCTGATTTATACTCACGGCAAGTTACTAAGAAAACTTAGACATGGCTACTGCCACACCCTGATTTTGTGAAAATATATGGGTAGATTAAAATCACCAACACTTAATTCATGACTTTTGCATCTATATTCAAAAGAGAAGTAGTCTATGGATTTCTTTTTCTGTGCTATTTGCATTATAAGTTGGCAAGAAGTTATGCAAATTCCATAAGATAAATTGGGAAGTTGACGTTCTTTCCTTTGGTTCAGGAGAGCCTGAATCTTGGGATTACCTGTTCCATGAATATCTGAAATAATCCAGGCATAAATCAGGGTCTGAGACTTTCTTTGGGGAGGGAGTTCTTCAAGGAAATTGTCTATCTCTTCCACAGTTAATGCATTATTTGGTTTTCTAGTTCTTTTGAAGCCAATATCAGTCATTTATTTTATTTTTCATTTTATTTTGCTATTATTAATATACAATTACATGAACATTATGGTTACTAGACTCCCCCTATTATCAAGTCCCCTCCACATACCCCATTATTGCAGTCACTGTCCATCAGCGTAGTAGGATGTTATAGAATCACTACTTGTCTTCTCTGTGTTATACTGCCTTCCCCATATCCCCCCATCCCACGCCCACCCCACTACATTATGTGTGCTAATTGTAATGGCCTTTTTTCCCCCTTTCCCTTTGTTAACTGTTAGTCCATTCTTGGGTTCTGTGACTCTGCTGCTGTTTTGTTCCTTCAGTTGTTGCTTTGTTCTTATACTCCACAGATGAGTGAAATCATTTGATACTTGTCTTTCTCCACCTGGCTTATTTCACTGAGCATAATACCCTCTAGCTCCTTCCATGTTGTTGCAAATGGAAGGATTTGTTTTCTTTTTATGGCTGAATAATATTCCATTGCGTATATATACCACTTCTTCTTTATCCATTCATCTACTGATGGACACTTAGGTTGCTTCCTTTTCTTGGCTATTGTAAATAGTGCTGAGATAAACATAGGGGTGCATATGTCTTTTTCCAACTGGGCTACTGCATTTTTAGGGTAAATTCCTAGGAGTGGAATTCCTGGGTCAAATGGTATTTCTATTATGAGTTTCTTGAGGAACCTCCATACTGCTTTCCACAATGGTTGTACTAATTTACATTCCCACCAGCAATGTAGGAGGGTTCCCCTTTCTCCACATCCTCACCAACATTTTTTGTTGTTTGTCTTTTGGATGGCAGCCATCCTCACCGGTGTGAGGTGATACCTCATTGTGGTTTTAATCTGCATTTCTCTGGTGACTAGTGATGTGGAGCATCTTTTCATGTGCCTGTTGGCCATCTGAATTTCTTCTTTAGAGAAGTGTCTGTTCAGATCCTCTGCCGATTTTTTAATTGGATTATTTGCTTTTTGTTTGTTGAGGTGCATGAGTGCTTTGTATATTTTGGATGTCAACCCCTTATCGGATATGTCATTATTGAATATATTCTCCCATACTGTAGGATGTCTTTTTGTTCTACTGATGGTATCCTTTGCTGTACAGAAGCTTTTTAGTTTGATATAGTCCCACTTGTTCATTTTTGCTTTTGTTTCCCTTGCCTGGGGATATATGTTCATGAAGAAGTTGCTCATATTTATGTCCAAGAGATTTTTCCTATATTTTTTTCTAAGATTTTTATGGTTTCATGACTTACATTCAGGTCTTTGATCCATTTTGAGTTTACTTTTGTGTATGGGGTTAGACAGTAATCCAGTTTCATTCTCTTACATGTAGCTGTCCAGTTTTGCCAACACCAGCTGTTGAAAGGCTGTCATTTCCCCATTGTATACCATGGCTCCTTTATCATATATTAATTGATCATATATGCTTGGGTTTATATCTGGGATCTCTATTCTGTTCCACTGGTCTGTGGGTCTGTTCCTGTGCCAGTACCAAATTGTCTTGATTACTGTAGCTTTGTAGTACAGCTTGAAGTCAGGGAGCATAATTCCCCCTGCTTTATTCTTCCTTCTCAGGATTGCTTTGGCTATTCGGGGTCTTCTGTGGTTCCATATGAATTTTAGAACTATTTTCTCTAGTTCATTGAAGAATGCTGTAGGTATTTTGATAGGGATTGCATTGAATCTGTAGATTGCTTTAGGCAGGATGGCCATTTTGACAATTAATTCTTCCTAGCCAAGAGCATGGGATGAATTTCCATTTATTAGTGTCCTCTTTAATTTCTTAAGAGTGTCTTGTAGTTTTCAGGGTATAAGTCTTTCACTTCCTTGGTTAGGTTTATACCTAGGTATTTTATTAGTTTGGATGTGAGTGTGAATGGAATTGTTTTCCTGATTTCTCCTTCTGCTAGTTCACTGTTAGTGTATAGGAATGCAACAGATTTCTGTGTATTAATTTTGTATCCCGCAACTTTGCTGAATTCCAGTATTAGATCTAGTAGTTTTGGAGTGGACACTTTAGGGTTTTTATGTACAATATCATGTCATCTGCAAACAGGGACAGTTTGAGTTCTTTCTTGCCAATCTGGATGCCTTTTATTTCTTTGTGTTGTCTGATTGACGTGGCTAGGGCCCCCAGTACTATGGTGAATAAAAGTGGGGAGAGTGGGCATCCTTGTCTTGTTCCCGATCTTAAAGGAAAAGCTTTCAGCTTCTCGCTGTTAAGTATAATGTTGGCTGTGGGTTTGTCATATATGGCCTTTATTATGTTGAGGTACTTGCCCTCTACACGCATTTTGTTGAGAGTTTTTATCATGAATGTATGCTGAATTTTGTCGAATGCTTTTTCAGCATCTATGGAGATGATCATCTGGTGTTTGTCCTTCTTTTTGTTGATGTAGTGGATGATGTTGATGGATTTTCAAATGTTGTACCATCCTTGCATCCCTGGGATGAATCCCACTTGATCATGATGGATGATCTTTTTGATGTATTTTTAAATTTGGTTTGCTAATATTTTGTTGAGTATTTTTGCATCTATGTTCATCAGGGATATTGGTCTGTAATTTTCTTTTTTTGTGGGTCTTTGCCTGGTTTTGGTATTAGAGTGATGTTGGCCTCGTAGAATGAGTTTAGGAGTATTCCCTCCTCTTTTACTTTTTGGAAAACTTTAAGGAGGATGGGTATTAGGTCTTCACTAAATGTTTGATAAAACTAAGCAGTGAAACCATCTGGACCAGGTGTTTTGTTCTTAGGTAGATTTTTGATTACCAGTTCAATTTCTTTGCTGGTAATTGGTCTATTCAGATTTTGTTTCTTCCTGGGTCAGCCTTGGAAGGTTGTATTTTTCTAGAAAATTGTCCATTTCTTCTAGGTTATCCAGTTTGTTACCAATTTTTCAGAATATTGTCTCATAATTCTTTGTATTTCTGTGGTGTCTGTAGTGATTTTTCCTTTCTCATTTCTGATTCTGTTTATGTGTGTTGACTCTCTTTTTTTCTTGATATGTCTGGCTAGTTGTTTATATATTCTGTTTATTTTCTAGAAGAACCAGCTCCTGCTTTCATTAATTCTTTTGTTTTTCTTCTCAATTTTATTTATTTCTGCTTTAATCATTATTTTGTCCCTCCTTCTACTGACTTTGGGCCTCATTTGTTCTTCCTTCTCTAGTTTCATTAATTGTGAGTTTAGACTGTTTTTTTGTGATTATTATTCTTTCCCGAGGCAGGCCTGTATTGCAATATATTTCCCTGTTAGCACAGCCTTCACTGCGTCCCACAGATTTTGCATTGTTGAATTCTTGTTGTCATTTGTCTCCATATATTGCTTGATATCTGTTTTTATTTGGTCATTGATCCATTGATTATTTAGGAGCATGTTATTAAGCCTCCATGTGTTTGTGGGCTTTTTCATTTTCTTTGTGTAATTGATTTCTAGTTTCATACCTTTGTGATCTCAGAAGCTGGTTGGTACAATTTCAATCTTTTTTAACTTACTGAGGTTTTGTGGCCTAATATATGATCTATTCTTGAAAATGTCCCATGTGCACTTGAGAAGAGTATGTATCCTGTTGCTTTTGGATGGAGTGTTCTGTAGATGTCTGTTAGGTCCATCTGTTCTAATATGTTGTTGAGTGCCTCTGTCTCTTTACTTATTTTCTGTCTGGTTGATCTGTCCTTTGGAGTGAGTGGTGTGTTGAAGTCTCCTAAAATGAATGCATTGCATTCTATTTCCCCCTTTAATTCTGTTAGTATTTGTTTCACATATGTAGGTGATCCTGTGTTGGGTGCATAGATATTTATAATAGTTATATCCTCTTGTTGGACTGACCCTTTTATCATTATGTAATGTCCTTCTTTGTCTCTTTTGCTTTCTTTGTTTTGAAGTCTATTTTTTCTGGTACAAGTACTGCAACTCCTGCTTTTTCTCCCTATTAGTTGCAGAAATGTCTTTTTCCATCCCTTCACTTTCAGTCTGTGTATGTCTTTGGGTTTGAAGTGAGTCTCTTGTAAGCAGCATATAGATGGATCTTGTTTTTTTATCCATTCAGTATGTCTTTAGATTGGTACATTTAGACCATTTACATTTAGGGTGATTATCAATAGGTACATACTTATTGCCATTGCAGGCTTTAGATTCATGGTTACCAAAGGTTCAAGGGCAATTCCCTTACTATCTAACTGTCTAATTTAACTTACTTCATATACTATTACAAACACAACCTAAAGGTTCTTTTTTTTTCCTTCTCCATTCTTTGTATGTTATGAATCATATTCTGTACTCTTTGTCTTCCCTTGGGTGACATCTTTTTAGCCTTAGGAATACTTCCATCTATAGGAATCCCTCCAAAATGCACTGTAGAGGTGGTTTGTGGGAGGTAAATTCTCTCAGCTTTTGCTTGTCTGTAAATTGTTTAATCCTTCCTTCAAATTTAAATGATAACCTTGCCGGGTAGAGTATTCTTGGTTCAAGGCCCTTGTGCTTCATTGCATTAAATATATCATGCCACTCTCTCCTGGCCTATAAGTTTTCTGTTGAGAAGTCTGATGATAGCCTGATGGGTTTTCCTTTGTATGTGATCTTTTTTCTCTCTCTAGCTGCTTTTAAAAGTCTGTCTTTATCTTGATCTTTGCCATTTTAATTATTATATGTCTTGATGTTTTCTTCCTTGGGTCCCTTGTGTTGGGAGATCTGTGCACCTCCATGGCTTGAAAGACTATCTTCTTCCCCAAATTGGGGAAGTTTTCAGAATTACCTCCTCAATGACACTTTCTATCCCTTTTTCTCTCTCTTCTTCTGGTACCCCTATAATGCGAATATTGTTGTGTTTGGATTGGTCATATAGTTCTCTCAATATTCTTTTATTCTTAGAGATCCTTTTTTCTTTCTGTGCCTCAGCTTCTTTGTATTCCTCTTCTCTAATTTCTATTCCATTTTCCATCTCTTCTACTACATCTAATCTGCTTTTAAATCCCTCCATTGTATGTTGCATTTCAGATATGGAATTTCTTAATGATTGAATCTCCAACTTAAGTTCGTTCCTGAGTTCTTGAATATTTTTCTGTACCTCCATAAGTATGTGTTTATAATTTTTATTTTGAACTCTTTCAGGAAGGTTGGTGAGTTCAGTTTCACTTGGCCCTCTTTCTGGGGTTTGTGAGATTTTGGTCTGAACCATGTTCTTTTGTCGTTTCATATTTCTGTGTGGTGCCCACTAGTGCACAGAAACTCCAGTCTCTGTAGTTGCTCAGCCCCTAGAGTGAGGTTGGGGGCTGTAGGGGAGCGGATCTGGTGCCTGGCGGGAGGAAAGATCTGTTTCCTGATTTCTGTCTGCAGTGTCTGTCTCCAATGTCAGAGCCAGTGGGCCAAGCACACATGTAAACTTCTGCCCTTTGTGTCTCTAGCTGTTGTAGGTGGGGCCTCCCTCTGGCTGGCATGACGCCTGCACAATGACTGCCAGTTTGTGAGCAGGTGCCTGCAGGCCAGTAGGAAGGTTTGGCAGTCTGTGTGTCACAGTGGGAGGCCTCAGAGCTGAGTAGGCAGCCAGGGGGATGGAGCACCTGAAGCCCCCCAAAGTTCCCAACCAGCTGGGCAGAGCATACCCAGACAACCCTGTCCAGCTCCCTGCTCTCCCACACAGCAAGCTCAGTGCAAACCCTGCCGCTTCAGCAGCCCTCTGGCTGCTAGGAAGCCTCTCAGACTGCCTGCCTTTCCTCTACATAGAGCGGCTCGGTGTGGATCCCATCCTCCACAATCCGCCGGAATGTCAATTTCTCAAGCACTCCACCTGTCCGAGCTCCCCCAGGTCCAGAGCACCACACACTATAGAATTTTTCTCACAAAGTAGATCTCAGGGCTACGTGTTCAGCAGTCCCCGTATTCCACCCCCTCCGCTGCTCTGTTTCTCTTCCTCCCACTAGTGAGCTTGGGTCCCGCCAGATTAAGGCTTTCCTACATTACCCTGTTTCATGAGGTCTGCTCTATTCGTGAGGTCTGTTTGCTGTCTGGTGCAGCCTTCTTTCTTGTTGCTATTTTAAGGTTAGTTGTATTAATTAACTATATTTTTGTAGAATTTATGGTTTTGGGAGGAGCTCTCCATCTCACCTCTCACCCGGCCATCTTGCATGTTCAATCTCAGTAATTTTATAATTTCTTGGAAATTGTAAATCATTCACTTCATCTAGATATTTGATGATATTAGCCTAGATCTGTAAATGGATCCCCTATGAGTTTTAGAAATGTCCTCTCCTTGGCTGAATCCTCTTTCCCATTCCTAGTGGTACATATTTGTTGTTCTCGTTCCTTTTAGATTGGTTTTTCTAGAAGCCAACTTTTCAACTTAATTTACAACATTTTTAAAAACTGTGGTAAAATATACATAAAATGTATCATTTAAGCCATTTTAAGCATACAGTTCAGGGGCATTAAGTACATTCCCGTTGTTGTGTAAACCATCATCACCATCCAGCTCTAGAATTTTTTTTTCTCTTGCAAAACTGAAACTCTGTCCCCATTAAAGACTAACTCCCTGTTCTTCTTTCCCCTTAATGTCTGGCCCCCACCATTTTACTTTCTGTCTTAATTTCATGGCTCTAGGGACTTTGTATAAGTGGAGTCATACATTATTTGTCCTTTTGTATCTGGCTTATTTCACTGAGCATAATATCCTCAATTCCATCCATGTTGTAGCAGGTATCAAAATGTCCTTCCTTTTTAGGGTGGAATCATATTCCATTGTATGGACGGACCACATTTTGTTTGTGCACGTCCCTGCATGGGCACTGGGCTGCTTCCACCTTTTGATGATCATGAATAGTGGTGCTGTGAACATGGGTGCTCACATATTTAGTTGTTGTCATGGGCAAGGGGTGGGGAGCAAACCAAGAACTCCCCTTACTAGGTCCTTGCTAGGGCAAATGAGGATTAGGGGAACCAATGGTTGGCAAAGACCTCATCATCTCTACCACAGATGAAGAAATGAGGCTCAGAGAGGGCAAGAAATGTGCCTGGATGTAACACAGCCAGGATGTGAAGGAATTGGCATTCAGACCTAGAACAGTTGCATGAACCACTGCTTCTTAGCCACCTGACCACTCTCGTCCATCCCTTCCTGAGGCCTGAGCCGTGCTGCTGCTGAGCAGTGATGGGCCTACCAGTGGCCCAGAGTGATCCTGGAGAGAGCTGCTCCTCCATGCTGGGCGAGCTGGCTGTGCAAGTCTGAAACCCATTTTGTTCATTATTAATGAAAAGCAGATGTGATTTGAAATGTTCTGCTTCGGCTGCCAGTGCTGGGTGGAGCTGGGCTCCTGTGAGCAGTCACACCAAATAAAACATATTATTTAGGAGTGATTGGAAGGCAGACAAGCTGAAAACATTGTGCACACAAGGGCTCCTGCTATCCACTCATGAGCATCAAAATCACTCTTGCCAGGTTCATATGTGGATTCACATTTAGGGCAATTTCCATCATGGTAGGGCAACTTGTGGACAAGTGATTTCCCAGCTGAGTGACTTCCAGCCCCAGCACAGAGCCCTGGGACCGCCTGGATTTTGCCCATGGAGACACCATCTTAGAAGCAGTCATTCAGCCCTCCAGGCTCATCCTCCCAGCTTCTGTTGGGATGAGAGGGGTAGGCAGAGCCTTGACCGCATATGTTGGTTGAGCACTTACTCTCTACACCATAACCAGCATGCTGGGCCTGGGAGCGGCAAAGCAGGAAGCTGAGGCACATGTCCATCACAGCTCCTCCAAGAAGCTCCTAAACATTAGGAAGGCAGTGCCGGCTGCAGGTGCCGTCCTGTGTGGCACTGGTGCCCCTTGCACAGCCATTTAGAGGGAAAGGTGGTGCAGCACTGCCCAGGCTATGGTGTGTGACCTATGGGAGTCTCAGGCCCGCTGAAACTAAATGCCAGGAGGGCTCCTTAAGGCCCTGCAGAAGAACTCTGAACCAGGGGTCTGAGGCACGACCACAGGCCAGGGGATGCCTGCAGTGGGGGCTGGCACATCTTTCTTACCGTGTGAGGCAGGGATGAATCCACAGGTACAAGGAGGAAAGCTACGGAGGCCAGGAGCCACCCGCTCAACAGGAAACACTGGACCCAGGCCCACGGCACCTAGCATGGGTCTACGAGCACCCAGGAGGTACCGGCCCTTGGAGTGCACCTGTAGCAGGAGGGAGCTGTGCAACAGCGGTGGCAGGTTGTTACCCAGGGCTTGCTGAGCACAGGCACTGTGCCAAGCCCTTTGGGAGAGACTCACTCTTCAGGCTCATGAGACCCCAGTGGGGAGTGTGTTCAGAAGAGCAGGCAACTTAACAAATAACCCCACAAGAAGAGCTCATTTCCTGCTCCTCACGGTCTAGTATGAGGCAGGGCGTCGGTGGTTGGGGACTCTGCTCCACATGGTAATTCAGAGGCCCAGGGCAGAAAGCAGGAAAAATGGCCCAGGACGCTTCTGGAGCCAGGACTAGAGGTGGCGACATCACTTCCTCCTACATTCCGTTGGCCAGAATCCTATCACATGGTGCCTACAGGAGACCCTGGGAAATGTAGTGCAGCTGGGAGTGCCCATACGGAAAAGGGAAGCAGTCCGGCGGGCAGTAGCCAGTATTTGCCATTGGCAGGAAGCATTAGCATTCCTATTTTGCAATCTTGAGGAAACCAAAGCTCAAGCGATCCAGGCTCTCAGCTGGGAGGAGGTAGAGCCAGAATTCAGCTGCAGGCCAGCTGACTCCAGAGACCATGCCCTTAACCACCAGGCACACTCCTTTCTGCAAGTGAGTGCTGAATTAAACAAACAGGTGTTGAGGGCCCTCGTGGGGCAGTGTGTGTGTTGAGAGCAAGGGCTCTGGCCCATACTTCCTAAGTTCCAATCCCCAACTCAGCTGTGTGACTTTGGGCAGCTCACCTAACCCCTCTATGCCTCAGGTCTTCCCATCCCTGGAGAAAGGTCCTGTCCCGGTCTTTTCTAGGCCATTCCCTGCTCTCTCCCAGGGACAGCAGGGGCAGGAGAGGAAGGCAGGACAGCACAGGAGGTAATCAAACAGCTCACACGGGGAGCCTGGGTGGGCCAAGGCAGAAGAGGAACACTGGAGAAGTCGGGCTGGCCCCCCACCCTTATGCCCCATTTGTATCCCCTCCCACCTTCTCCTTTTGCAGCCTCTGCCCTCACACCCCAGCTGCAGAGTGGGGAGGCATTCTGCCATGGACATACTGTCACACAACTCCTTTATTTAAATGGTGTTGTGCAAACCAGGGTGCTCTGTGAGGGCCGTTAACCAAGGGGCCGTAGGGGAAGAACCCAGAACTAGGAGCTGGTTTGACCTGCTTTTTCACTCAACAAATTCTGGTTGTGGCCCATGAGGGACGGTCCATGCTGTGGCCTCGAACCCAGTGATGAGGAAAGCCAGGCCTGCCCGCACTGCCTGGTCCCCTTCTGCTTTCTTGGTAATCAAGGTGTGCCTTTAACAAAGCTCATCCCACCCATTTCCTGCTTAAAATGCCCTGTCCCCGCTCCCCACTCCCTCCACAAAAGGTCCCTGATTCTGTGGGATCTGGCCCCACTACTCCAGCCCCACCCCTTTCAAACTTCAGGCACCCACCCCACTGGATTGCATGGACTTCTCAGAACATGTTGTTTCCTGTCTCCTGGCATATTAGTTTGCTAGGACTGCTGTAATAAAGTACAAACTGGGTAGCTTAACCAACAGACATTTATTGTCTCTCAGGTCTGGAGTCTAGAAGTTAACTCTGAGACCAAGGTGTCCACTGTGTTGGTTCCTTTTGAGAGCTGTGGGGGAGGATCTGTTCTGTGCTTCACCTCCACATGGCCTTGTCCCTCTGTGGGTGTCTGTCCAGCCATGGTGGATAATGGTCCCCCCCACATTGTTAATTACATCTGCAATGAACCTACTTCCAAATTAGGGCCTATTCTGGGGTCCTGGTGCTAGGATCTTAAGACATAAATTTCAGGGACACAATTCAACGCATAACATCAGCCTTTGCCCAGGCTGGTCCCTCAGCCTGGAGCTCCCTTCCCCAAGTTGTCCAGCAGGAAAGCATCCATGTTCTTCCAGAAGTCAACTCAAGCACGCCTCCTTGGTGAAGGCCTCACAGCAGCTGAGCAAAGAGTATCCTTCCTCTGTTGCACCCAGCCAGCACATGAAATGCTTTGTACCAGTCTGTCTGCCAGCTCAGCTCCCCAACCCCACTAGACTGTCATCTCCTTCAGGGTGAGGATGTGTAGTACTCATCCTGGAGCACCCAGCACCCTGGCAGGACCAGCACAGAGGATGTAGCCCTGGACCAGCACACACTGGATTAGTGTGTGAACTGAGAAAGAAAGAAAAATGAGGGGAAAGTTGGGAAGAATGGAGAAGAGTGTGTGTGTGGGGGGGAATCAATACCACTTGCTTCCTTGGCCGTCCCCTCCGCCAGGGGAGACTTACCTGGTTCCCATGGTTCTGACAGACCTCAAGAACCAGTATGGTGTCTGACGTCTGGATTTTCCCTGGTGGGTGCTTGGGATGGGGGTGAGGGACCAAAGAAAGTGGTGGGTATCCTGGGGACTCGGGGTAGTGGAGGTGGGGGTGTGCATAGAGGGTGGGGGTGGCAGGGGGAACCGAGCTGGAAACTGACAGGGCCAGGCCCAGCCTCCTGCAAAAGCAAAGCACAGGCCTTAAACACTCCCCAAACAAATGCACGATGTAAATCTGGTTTTGAAATAATAACAATAATGATAAATAGAAAGAGTGAGTGGATGCAAAAGGGAAGGAAAGGGAAAGGGGGCTCTGCCAGGCCCCTCCCTTGGGACACCAAGGGGGGACAAGCACAGGGAAAAATTGAAATTAGTTGTGACAGCTGAAATTCTCTGCTCTACAGACGACATTTGACAGGGTACTTAAAAAAATAATAAGAAAAGGGAAAGTGGTTTGGGTTGCCAGTGGAAGGGGGAGAACGGGGGATTTCAAGTGACACAAGACGCATAATTCAAGCTTCTTAGATTGCAAAAGCTCTTCTTACCTAAGGGGCCTGCTGCCTTTATTTTTATCCAAATGGCTCAATTACCGCAAAGCCCCACAGAGAAAATTACGGATGTTTGCCTCTATTTTTCTCCTCTTGTCTCGACAACTGTAGATATTTTGTTTTCCTTCTTTCTCTTGCTCTCTCTCTCTTTTTTTTTTCTTTTTTTGGTGGTGGGGTGGGGGAGTGAAGAGAGAAGGGAGGGTGTCCAGATGGGCTAAGGGGCTGGACGCTTTTGAATCGCTCCTTGAAGCCCACAAGTCATCTGCCGCCAGCCTCAGGCCGCACTGCAGCTGATCTTCCTGTGTGTCCATTCTGACCCACAGGTTGTCGTTGCCAGCCTCCGGATGTGCGCCCGTGCTGTCCCTCTCTTCTCTCCGACTCCCCCCCCACCCTCGAGGTCTCTCCCTCCTCAGCCTCCTGCCCCCACACCAGTGGCAGCAGCCTCTTGGGGCTCTGGGTGTCCAGTGGGCACTCTCTCCTCCAGGCTTTTTCATCTCAGCTATTTCCAAACCCTGCAGTAGACACACGGAGGCGCAGAGGTGCCCATTTTCCAACCTTCTTATTGGGCCGCCGTTTGTCATTTTCGGAATTGGCGCTCCGGGGAGCGGCGCCTGGAGCTGCTGTGCTCACACCTGCTGGCTCTGCCAGGAGAGAGGGCTGAGCCCAGAACCTGCAGCAGGCTCCAGGAAGGTTTCTTAGAGGGGCTCTAGGGCCCCAAGGAATGGTGTCTGAGCAGCAAGCCCCAGGACCCTGCTGTGTGGGGACAAATTGGGAGGGGCACCTGTCAACCCATTTTGCCTCCACTTGCCTGTAGGGTTGGGCCTCTTTCTCCAACTCACTTTCCTGACCTTGGTCTGGGCCACCCTCACCACCTCTGGACAAGGCCACAGCCTCCCTTCCTACCCAACTTCCTGTTCCCCACGGGTCCCTATGCCTAGGACCCCCTCTAACTCCCAGCTCCTCCTGCCTGGGCCTTTGCTGCTGTGCACCTTTTGCCTGGCTTGCTCTCTGCCTCTTCACCCACCTCACGCAGCCTCAGTTATCACTGAAAAAAATGTCCTTTCCTCCAGAGCCCTGCTGGTCGTTCCACCCCGCCCACTAGGCCAGGCCCCACTAACCTCCCTCAGAGCTGGGCCCTGGGGCTGATAAACAAAATACGACACAGCCGCATGGAACTAGTACAACCAGTCTGAATGGAAGCTGGCTGTAGTCCTGCAGCGGCTGGCTGTAGTCCTGCAGCGGCTGCCTGCAGGACGCCCCCCCAGGCTGGGCAGGCATTAATGCTTCGGTTGGTGGGCACGGGGAGGGGCATGTGACGGGTCCTAGGAAGAGGTGAGTACTCGCAGGGTTCATTCTTATAGTAGCTAATAGGTTAACCACCATTGCTGCCAGGGACAGTCAGCCGGCTTGCCCCTGTCCTCCTGGATCTCCAGCCACTAGCCACGTTTGGTCGGATGCCCACCCCCTCGGCCAGTGGGAAAACCCCTCACAGCAAGCTGTGTCTGGCTCATTGGTGTGTTCGCAGGGTGGCGCACACTGTAGGTGATTGATAAATAGCTCTTGACGGACTGAAAGGCCCTGGAACCAGGCCCTTTCTGGGAACCACTGAATTCTGTGCCCACCAGTCCCCTCCTATGCCTGCATGTAGCTTAGCCACATGTGGGTGACCAACAGGGTGAGGACAATCCATGTGGAACACGACATGGGCAGGCACATGGCATCATGGTTGTACTTCAAAGACCTCAGGGTCAAAGGGCCTGGATGCAGCCTCAGTGTTTTCTCTCTGCGTGAGCTTCGGCAATTCATTGAGCCCTTTGAGCCCCAGTGCCCTCATCTGCAAAGTGGGGAGGGGAATGTTGATGCCTGTAAATTACTTCATTCCTTGTGCCTGAATGCCATGTTTTGATTACTCATCTAGTTATTTTTCTTATCCTCTTGTCTCACATAATAGTCCCTCCAATCCATTGTCCACTTCTCCATCAGCTCAACACATATTTTCTGAGCGCCCATGATTTTCTGGGTGTGACGACACAGCAGTGAGCACACCTGCCCCTGGCAGCTGCCCACCAGAAAGCACACATCTCAAGGGGTGCTGGGCTGACAGCTTCGCACAGCGCCTCGCTGACTCCTCAGAGGGAGAATCTGATTGTCTTCATCTCACAGCTGGAGGAATAGGCTCAGAGAGCTTGAGCAATTCGCTCAAGACCCCTCAGTGGCAGAACTACCATCTGAACTCAGGGCCCTTCTGAAGCCAGATCCTGAATTTTCATCTGCTAATCGACTGGGCTGGCCATTTCTTTGCAGAATCATGCTTGGGGGCCTCCACGCTCCTGAACTCAGTCCAGTAGTCCTGGAAGGCCTGACCACCCCCTTCATCTTCTCCCTGAACTCTCCCTGTCCCTCTTGAGCCCCTTCCCCCAGGCCGGGGGCCTCCCCCCAGGCACACCGATCCTTCAGTTTCCCAGACAGGTCTAGCACCCTCTTACCTCCTCGCTGCCCACATACTGTTCTCTCCACCCAGAACACCCTTCACCTCCTCCTGGTGTGATTCCCTCTCCTCCAGGTCTCACCAGACCCAGTCACCTCAGAGATGCTGTCCTGTCTCCCTGAGGCTGTGAGGCAAGCCACCTTCATGTCCTCCCCATGCAAGGTTTGCCTGTCCTGAGGCCGTTCGTTGTATTGACAGGCTAATTTCTCCTCTCACCTGTGAGCACCCCACACCAGGGCTTTCACCTGCCTTTTACAAAAACATATCCTGAGCACCATAGCACAGGGCCCAGCACACAACAGGAGCTCAGCAGGTATTTGCCAAATGAACAAATTAATGAAAAACTGCAGAAGTTGCTCTCCTGGCCTCCTGTCTCAGCCATGCTGCAAAACTGAGCTGGAGGTGCATCAACAAAGTGGGTACTTGTCATGATAAATGAAGACGGGTAGCTGTTAACAGAAGTGACTTTACATAAACCTTCCATATCAGGGGAGCATGACTCAAAATGAGCATCCTGCTAGAAAACGTATTGGAAGAATATTTTCCCCTTAAGAAGAAAGATGTGAACAACGTGGGAAAGCTCAATGAACTCCTTGGGCGTAGTGAATATTCCCTAAGAACGCCAGCAGCCACATGCTTTGCAGAGTGCAGAGCCGAGCAGCAGGTCTGGCACCCAATGGGGAGCCACTGGTTCCTGCTCAGCTTAACCCAGCATCAGGGTCGCAAGATAATGCAAATGCCATGTTAAATGCATTGCACGGTTAGACTTACCAGAACAGCCTGGCCAAGCCATGCACCAGCCTGGTGAGAGTTCCAGCAGGGGCCTGAGATGTCAGGGGACGTCAGGAGGTGCCCTGCAGAGCAGAGAGAGAAGAATGTGGGGGTCCTCTGGGGCTGGGGGTGAGGGGCACAGGCCTCTCTGGATCCCCCAAGCCCAACCATCTCCAGGAAAGACCACAAAAGCCACAGATGCTGGTGCGAGTGACTCTACGATGGGACACGAGGGCTGAACTGGGGCTTCTGCTGTGGTTGCTTGAGAGAAGCTGGGCCGCGGGGGCAGAGCAGGAGGCTGAGAGGGAAGAAGCCCCATGCCACCCCCGGCATAGGCACCCTGGGCAGCCCCTGGTGCCCATGTCTGTCTGGGGTTGGAAGTGACTGCCCACAGCAGGGAGGCCCCAGCAGACACCCACTGGGTCATCTCAGAGCTGGGGCACAAAATCGGGAAGGAGGGTACAGCAGAGTGCCTCTCTATAGAGCTTCCCGGATTCTCCTGCAGAGACCAGGGCGGGCCCTGACCTGGCCGGGGGCTTGGCCAGTCTGTGGGTGCTGGCTTGCCCGTCCCAGAGGCACCATGATGCTGTTCAGGAGCATCCAAAGGTGGGAACCAGGAAACATGGGACCCCAGTGCCCAGATGTCCGTGCTCCACTAGTAATCCCTGCTCCTTCCCCTTCCCTCCAGCACCACCTCCATCCTTCTCCTCCTTAGACATGCTTCCTGGCTGACCTGAGGAGCGAGGTGCCCGTGGCAATGCACTGGGAACACCACCCACAGAGCCTGGAGCGTCTCGGGCGGGCCTTCACAACTGTTGCAGGCCCGCCACCCCTGCGTTCTGCTGGCAGGTGCCCACTGGGCTGCTGGTTGTGAACGCAGGCCCTGTGGCCACATGTCCTGGAGTCGAGCGCCCTCTCCACCATTTAATTGCTGTGTGTTTTTGGCAGCTGACCTCACTGCTGAGCCTCAGGTCTCCCACCTGTAAAATGGGTGGTCGTGAAGGTTCAGTGAGGCACTGTGTGTGGCGTGCTAGTCACAGAGGAAGCCTGGGGTACCGGCCCTGGTGGAGGCTGTTTGGTTACCAATGGCTCTTTTTCTACACTGGGAGGTTCCACCTTGGTCAGCCAGTGCCCCATCAGGAGCTCTTCCCCCTTAAGAGACCTGGCTGGGGTAAGGTTGCATTCGGTTTGTGGCCAGAAGCACAGATCAAGTCCAAGGTCAAGGGCCAAAGCCTGAGACCCAGAAGGTGGGGCGCGCACACTTCACCAGTAGAGCCTGGACTGGGACCCAAGAATCCTGCCCCCAGGCCCTTGGTAGGGCACCCAAGACCCGAACTGGCGAACACATCCTCCTAGAGCCTGGGGCAGGGAGGGCCGACGGTACCTTAGCCAAAGGTTTTAAAGAATGAATGATCACAGAAATCTGGTCCTGTCACTCAGGCTGGAAACTCCGCCCAGCCTCAGGAGCAGTTTCAAACATGTTTGCCGCAGAGCCTTTCAAAGGAAACCTCACACTGAAAATCAAATGGCACAACCAATGAAAGCCCGGCTTCCCTGGGATCTGGGCGGGGGCTGGGTGCAGGCCCTGAGCTGAGGCCACCTCCCTTTGGTTTGTCTTCTTCCAGGCTGCTAGGTGAGGAGCCTCTGGGGACGTTTCCTGGGAGCTCATCTTAGCCAGTATATACAGCGCAAGTCCGAGGGCCGGAACAGAGTGGTTAAGTGGATAAGGTGCATCGCAGCACAGCCAGGTGACCATCATTGACCTCACCTCCTGTCTTGCTCCACGTGACCCTGCACCGCTCAGAATGGCCAGTGCTCCTCTGGCCCGACTGACTTGCCCTTCTGGCCAGTCCCACAGACTGTTCCCTCCCCTTCCAGTGCTTTCTGCCTAATTTCCACCTGGCCAACTCCTCTGTATCCTTCAAAATTCAGTCAGGCATCACCTCCTCCAGGGAGCCTTCCCAGGACCCTGTGGACGATGACACTGTTCTTCCTGTCCTGGGCATAACTTGCTGAGGGCATTTATCACCTGCCCCCTATAATCACTGAGTTGTACAAAGAGGTAGTCCCATGTAGACGCTCAGAGCTTGGACCTTGGGCTCAGAGACATGGGTTCAAACTCTGGCCCTTAGATCAACTGCTGTGGCTCCTTGGGCAAACTTCTAACCTGTCTGAACTCAGCTTCTTCACCTGCAAACTGGGAGTAATAACAATGCTCACCTCCCACGGTCAATGTGAGGGTCAGATGAGATGGTGGTCGCAAAGGGCTTGCTTGGCTGGTGTCCAGCGCATGCATCCATGGCGGATGCCCTTCCTACAGGTGCCCCAAAGTTCCACATGGGGACAACCGATGGTGGGGACAGGGCTACAAAGAGATAGAAGCTGTGGATCTGCCCTCAAAGAGCTGTCAAGCCAGGCCCAGGGAGCAGAAGTCTAGATGCAGGGTAATGAAATAAGGCAACACTGGTTAAATGTAGGCAGAAGCGGGTGAGTCCATATGGCTGGATCATGTGTCTTGGCCCCAAACAGATGCTCAATCGATGTTTGTCGAGATGAAAAGGATTGAGCTCAGTGAAAAGGAAAAGCGCCCTGGGCTGCAGAGGTGTGAGCTTTGTGGGGAGCAAGAACTGGGAGCTGGGCTTTAGAGGGTGCGCATGGGGGAGAGGAAAGCACCAGCTGGGAGCAGCTGGAGCCGGAGAGTCCAAGCAGGGCTGAGGGCAGGCAGGGAGCACCCCAGTTTTATTAAGAGGGTGCCTCCTTTTGCCAGCTCTGCTACAAACTACCTGAGGCTTCAAAATCATCTCATTGTTTTTCTTCTACCTTTGTCTGTATTGTCTGGATGCTTTTCATAATAAGCATGTGTGACTTTGAAAGTCAGAAAAAGCAATTAAGTTATTTTCCTGTGCAAGATTTTTTCCCCCTTAAGTCACAAGCACAAAGCACAGGTAGAAAAAAAAAAAAGTTTACCAAACCAAACCAAACAACAAAAGAGGAGGCATCAGAGGCACGACGAAGGGGTGGTAATTATACCGGGAATCTGGGAAGAGGGAGCTATTTTGACCAATGGTTCACTTTGACTTGGAGCTTCCAAAGACAAGGCCGTAAGGGACACTGGCAGGGGCAGAAGATGGGGTCATAAAAAGAACCCGCACCTTGCAGTGCCAAAAGGCAGGGCTTAGGAAGCAAGGAATGATTTTCGACCCCTACTCCCAACTCCTTCTTCACCTAGAAACCAGGAGACGTCTTTGCCAGAGAGAAATCTAGTGAGAAGGCCTTGTGGCTCTCACTCCTTCCAAGGCTCCCTATTGCCCCCAGGATAAAGCCAGGCTCCTTCCTGTGGCCACAGGTTCCTCTGGACCCAGCTCTTGCCATTTGCCCAGCCTTTCCCTCTGGGGCTCTTTTCTGCTCCTCCAATTCAGTCCTGCCTCAGGGCCTTTGCAGGTACCGTTCCTGCCAACTGTGATCCTGCCCCGCCTCTGCCCGGCCTGGCTTGGTTCTTAGCCTCAGGTCTCCGCTTAACCTGCCCGGATTCCTGAGACCCGGCCAGGGATCCTGCAGACTGAACTCACTGGGGCCTGCATGCACTGGCTCTAAGATCCATCCAGGTGCCACCTTGGTGAATTCTCAAAGCATCCCATGAGAGCAGGCACTGCCATTGTCCCATCTGCCCCGTGAGGAAACTACTGCTCAGAGAGGCTAAGGCTGCGGCCCTGTGGCCAGTCTGCAGCTGAGGCAGGATTTGAACTTGGGTCTGTCTAAGGCACCTGGAGACTATAGTAGGCAACCTTTGGGAGCTGGAGAAGACACAGTCCAAACCACTCAAGGTATGCGTGGGAAAACTGAGGCCTAGAGATGGGCAGGGACCCGCCTCTGCCCCTGGGTCCTTGGCAAGCTGGTGTGGAGCTAAGAGAATCCTGCCTCCTGGCCCGAGGCCTTCATTCTTCCCCCAGCCAGGAGTGCCCCCTACCCAGCTAGTCTCCAGGCCTGGCAGACAGGCGGCAGAGGAGGCAAGGCCTGCCGGGCACCCTTCCCCAGGAGCTGGCTGGGCCCTGGAGCAGAAGGGCTTCTCCCAGAAGGATGGCCTGAGGGCTGACCTGGATGTCCCCTCTCCACCCCTCCTCCAGCCCCGCTGGCAGCTGCTTAAGCACAATTAGCCAACAAGTGGCTGTGTTGTGAAGTTACTGCTGATGTGTTTTAAGTGGCTTTCTGAGTGGGAAACGTTCTGTAGGAGAGGCATGCAGACAAAGGGGAGCAAATGCATTAGGTTTTATTGGTCTGCTCTGCACACATCTGACATCATTCTTTGAAGCAAGTTCTGTTCAGCCCTGGGAGAATGATAAAGAGACAAGAGGGAGAGAGCGCAGGCAGCAGACACGCTCACTCGCTCGCACATGCGCCACCCAGTCCTCCAAGTGGAGGCACAATGGCCGGAGACAGTGCGGCCAACTGTCCGACAGATGGGGCCGGCCCTGCTGCGGAGGCAGGCTCCGGCTGCAAAGCCCGTCTTCAGGTGAAATAGAATCACTGAATTAGCCAACCATTGTGCCCTGAGAGGGTAATGCGGCCGCCTCTTTCTAATGGCCGCCCAGTTGCCAGAGAATGAAACCTCTTCTGATCACGCAGCTCGTCCAAGGACAGAAGTCACAGGGAGAGATGGCAGGGGGGCGGGAGGAGGGAGCCCCATCTCCCACCACCACCACCTCCTGCCGGCGCTTTTGCTCCAGGTTTGGTGAAAAGTAATGAGGAAGGGGGTACCAACCTGTGAGGGGCTTCCAGGTGGGAATCCTGGGCAGGGCAGGGGTCCCGCGAGCAGGGAGGGGCATGGCAAGGGGCCTGGAGCCAAAGCCACTGTCCTCACCCTCCGTGCTCTACAGCCACCTCTCCAAGCCCCCTTCCCTCCAGACCTGTTTCTGCTTCCCTAAATGGAGGGGATTTGATTTAACCCATTCTCCATCCATCCAGCCCCCCATCCAATATGCCAGCCATTCAGATGGACATTCATTTAACATGCTTTTTTTTAAAGAAAGGATAAAAATACCTTATTTTGCTGTGCATACAGCTTCAAGTCACTGAAGCTGGCGCCTATTTCCCACTACCATCCTGTGTTCACGGTGAGCTCTCCCTGAAACCTCCGTTTCTCCCTCTTCGCTTGTTGACATTTTATATACTTTCAAAGCCCATTTTGCATGCTAGCTCCCGTGTGGCTTGTGGAGATTTACTCATCTCTCTATGATTTATGTATCATTTAATAAGTATGTTTTGAGCCTCGATTATAGGCCCTGCATTCTGCTAGGGGCTGGGAATAGAGGTGAGCAAAAGCTCCCGGGCTAGGCGGGGACAGACAGAAAATTAAAACTCCCAGAGAGACTCGGTTGGTCGTTAAAGCCATGAGGCCTGCTTGGTGGAGACACTGCTGTAGCCTGTAGGGCTTTTCGGTGGAGGGTCAGGAAGGCTGCCTGGGGGAGAGGCCCTGAGGGGTTGCTGGGGGCAGGTGCGGAAGAAGGGTGTGGGCCTCAGTGGAGAGAGGGAAGGTGGTGAGGACAGAGCCCCAGGGTGTGGGAGGGATCCAGCCAGGCCAGAGCCCTTGTGGGGCTGGGCTCAAGGAGAGACGAGGAAGGCCCCAGTTCTCCAGGTCCCATCAGTAAAAACTCTCATCACTGGCAGTGACAGAGGCTGGGGCGAAGAGAGAGGCCAAGGACAGTCCTTGCCCGGAAGGAACTGGCATGGAGGGGATCCCATTCTGCGCTGGGAACTGGTGGAGGAGAAAGACGCTTTTTTCACCCAAAGCAAGAATTTCATTCAGCTTACCAAAGCCACTTGCTGCCCCTCATCCTCACCCCTACCTCCAGCCCTCGGGCTGGGCCTCCTCGTCTGTCCATGCCCGCAGGCTGCTCAAGGGCTGCAGGGATGGAAGGGGCCCGCTCAGAGCTCTGGGAGCCGCAGCTCCTCCTGGAGGCTCCACTTGCCGTTCTTCTGCCCAGGACCACCTTCAAAAAGACAATGCCTTCCGCTACTGAGTAAAGGCTGTATCTTATTTTTCTTTCTTGTTAAAATAGTAACACGTACTTGCTGTAGGGAAAAGTCAAGAACCACAGATTTCAAGGGCCTAGAACCTTGGAGCCCTCCTCTTCTTCCCACTTCCACATCCTGTCCATCGGTTATTCTCATCTTTAGAATCGATCCTGAAGGAGACCATGCCCTTGACATGCCTCTGCCCAAAAGCCCCCAGGGCTTTCCATTTCACTCCAAGCAAAAGCCAAAGTCCTCCTCCCGCCTTCCTCTACTGGCCCTTTTACCTTCTTTCCTCCCACCAGCAGCCTCCCTGCTGCTCCTTGAACCCATGATCCTACTCTGACCTCAGAGGCTTTGCCCCTGCTGCTTCAAATACCCCTTTCCCCATATCTGCTGGGCTAGCTCAGGTAGCTCTCCAGGTGTCACCATTTCAGAAAGGCTTTCCTCCCTGTCCTATTTCAAACAGTCCCTTTCTGAGCTGAAGGGAGAAGGGGCACAGGGAGTTAGTGTTTAATGGGGGCAGAGTCTCAATATAGCAAGATAAAAATTCTGGAGATGGATGGTGGGGGTGGTCACACAGCAATGTGAATGTGCTTAATGCCACTGAACTGTACTCTTAAAAATGCTAAGATGGTAAATTTTATATGTATTTACTACAATTAAAAATAAAAATAATTCAATTTTGTTGCAAATAGAGCAGATGGTGCTCCTACAGGTAGAACTTATAAGAGGTATAGATAAGCAAAATGCAGCCTCAAGCCTATAGGCAGATACTTTCATTCATTTGTTAAGACTCCTACATTGAAGCAGTTAGATGGTTTGCTATTTTCAATTACTAAGCAATGCAGTGGCTGCCGGAGGGGATGGCAATTTCAGTATTTATTGCCATGGAGGTAGTCATAATAAAGAAATTATATTAAAAAAGTGAAAGAAATTTTAAAAAAGTCCCTTCCCATTACTCTACCTTTTTGCTCTGCTTCATGTTTTACTAGCCCATATCGTCATCTGACTTTTCCTATACCTATTCATTTTCAGGTCTATGATCTGCTCCCATTCTCCCCTGAGCATGGCCCCCTGGACGTAGATGCTTGGTATGCGCACCTTGGCATCTGCAGTGCCTAGTGGCATGGAAGTTCACAGAATGACTGAGACTCAGCCAAACACCGACCTTCCACTGCCAGTCTTCCCCGTCTGCATCTCAACAATCGGAGCGGGGAAAGGAGTGGCTTCTCTAGCTGTCTCCTGGTGAGAACCCACAGGCTAGGGAATCCAAAATCGTACCAAGTGTTGGGTATTAATTGCCCCTTGGAGCAGCACTAAAATAATCTGAAGATCAGGGAACAGGCTGGGTATGGGGCTCCTTCCTTTTAACCTCTCAGGCAGATGAATGACCTTAGCAAAACATCAGTGAGACCCAGCACTTCTGTCCTGAGTAATAACAGATGAGTGCCTTTGAAAGCATGCATAAGAATGTTCAAGGGAGCTGTAATCCAGTGTTTCTAGTACTTTTTATTATACACTGGACCACTGGAGAGACTCTGGATTCTGTTATCTTCTTAGGAAGACGACTGGTTCTTATTTGGGTAGGCAGTTTAACTGCTGGCTGGTCACCTTGGACTTGCTTGCTTTTATACCTTGGTAGGGCAGATCTGTGGGTATCCCTTTTACAAACCCTTCTGACTTGGCAGGACTTAAACTCCAAATTTTGCCTCCCCTGTGGAACTTGTCAGTGCTTGGTTTTAGGCATTATTAGGGTATGTAGGCTCTACTCTGGGGCACAGACCCTATTCCTAAGGGGAAACTCTTCTGGGAGCAAAGCTGGATGCCCGTGATGTCAGTGAGGTCTCTCCTCTTGGGCTGGACCAGAACTCCCGTGTCCCCCAGCACTGCCTGATTTCCAGCATCTCTGTTCCACTCTGCACCCCATAGCAGCTGCTCTCTGGAAAGACCCAAGTAGCCTTGCCCTGATCACATACAGCCCAGATCTGGGCCAAGATGTGCTTAGAAACGAGGCCCTATGTGGCCCCCTCTTCTCCAGGCCTACAGATCCCAGCTGCTTCAGCAGCTCCAAATTCTAACCTCTTCCTCCACAGCTCAGTGGGATGACTGCATCTGGCTTGGACCACAGCTCTCTGATCTGTGGTTGGAAAGCTGGTGGTAGGCAGAGAACTGGGTGGCTGTGGGGCTCACGTCATGGGTTTCTTTTCTCTTCTCTCAGGGATTACAGTCTCAGGCTACCTGAAAACAACTGCCTCATATTTTTGTCCAGTTTTATGGATGTTTATGGTGAGAGGGCTAGCTAGTTGTATTACTCCACCGTGGCCAGTAGAAGAGGTTTGCTAGCAGCTTCATTTATTTGCTTCTTAATCACAATTTTTATTTTGGAATGATTTTAGATCGACATAAAAGTTGCAAAGATAGTATGGAGAGCTTCTCTGTGCTCTTCACCTGGTTGCCCTGTAGTTAACATCGTATATGTAAGCATGACACACTTGTCAAAACTAAAAAATCAACACTAGTCCAATACTATTAAACTATAGAGTTTCATCTGATTTCACCAGGTTTTCCATTAATGTCTTCTTACTGGTATAGACTCCAACACAGACTCCCACATACTAGCAGCTCTCCTTTAATAGTCAGAAACTGTGAATGACCCAAATATTCATCAACAGAGAATGGGTAAATAAATCATGGTGCCATTCATGTAACGAAATACACAGCAGTGAAAAGGAACAAATTACTGATACTAGCGACAATGCAGATACATCTCGGGTAGACACAGTGCTGAGTGAAAGGAGCTCAGGGCCAAGAGATACTGCGTGATTCCATTTATGGGACTTTCTGACAATGTAAAGGTCAACATAGTCATTGCCATTGCGGCAACAGACGCTAGGGTGACCCTCTGCCATGCCCTCTACCTGACAGTGGGTGGGACTGTGATTTGCTTTTAGACAGTAGAACATGACAAAAGTGAAGGGGTTTTGCCGATGTAAATAAGGTTTCGTGTCAGTTGTTTTTGAGTTTACCCAAAGGGTAGGCCAGACTTAATCAGGTGAAGGCCTTAAAAAGAGAGACTCTCCTTCTGACTTGAAGAAGTGTCTGTGGTGTGAACTGCTGGGGAGGAGGCCACCAAGAAACAGGGACCTCAGTCCTACAACCACAAGGAGCTGAAGTCTGCCAGCAACCATGAGATCTTAGAAGACAGCCCTGAGCTCCAGAAAGGAGTGCAGTGCAGCTGACACCTTGGCTGCAGCCTTGGGAGACCCGAACAGGGGACCCATGAAGCTGTGTCCAGCTTCCGTCCCGACTCACGGAAATGGAGAGCTCATAAACAGTTTCAAGCTGCTACATTTGTGGCCATTTGTTATGTAGCAGTAGGTAACTAGTAAAACATTGGCTGGAGAGTGACTGGGATGGTCATGATTTGGTTAGTTATGTGGGTATGTTAAGTAGTGAAACGTAATCAAGTTGTATGCTTAAGACGTGTGCAGTTTACTATATGTAACATACACCTAATAAAAAAAAAATTTCCAGTGGGAGCGCTGTGGATCACCAGCCCTGGTTTCCTCTCCCAGCATCCCCCCGCCTTTCATCTATCCAACAGTCAGGATCACTTGGCCTCCCTCCAAGGGTCAACCATCCCTCTCCCCACCCTGCTATCAGTCATTACTTGCAGAAAATCTCACTCCCTTGGCAACATTTGGAGAATAGCAGAAGCTCTATTGAAGTGACCATCTTTCAAAATATAAATTGGAATGTGTCACCCCCTGTTCAAAATCTGCCATTGGCCCAAGGTCCTCATGATGGGGGTCCTGCCCAACCCACCATCCATCTGGGGCCACCCCTGTCCCAGCCACCCTACCCCTCTGCTTCTTTCCAGTGGGATCTATTGTGTTGGTTTTGCTTCAAATGAGTTGCCATGTGCTGTTCTGAAGTTACTTCAAATACTTTTGGGACAAAGGCAGTGTCCTCCCTTCCCCAGGCCCTCCCTCTCTTCCTTGTTCACCGTAGCCTCTTTCTTTAGGGTACAGATCTTAAAGTGTATGTGCGCGTGCCCACCTGCACACACCTCTCCTCATGTAACTCTAGGATGTCCTGTATTCAGCACTTGAACATGGATGTGACTTGGCTGGGGAAGCTTGTTAAACAGAGAGTCTGATCGGAGGGTCTGGGGAAATGGGCCCTGATCCTGCTTTCTAGCAAGTTCCCAAGTGGGCCCTGATTGGAGTAGGAAAGTTGCAGATCTGACCGCTCTTCCTGCTGGCCCAGGCTAGAAGTGGGGTCCGGGAAGGGAGAGCGGGGTGTCACATGAAGACGGAGGAAGATGTGCGCTCAGGGTCAGTTCCCCCATCTGAGACCTGGGCAGCTGCCCTCAGTGATCCCATCTCTTGCAGGCCTGTGCCTGAGAATTTTGGTGAACGGTGGACAAGCCTAGAGCGGCCTGAGCCCATGTGTGCCCAGACCTCGGCTCAGAGGCTGTCACCGTGGGATTTCTGGGGGGTTCCTTCTCTGCTGTTCTAACTGGCCCACGTGAGGCTGATTTTAACGACACCATTGATCCAGCAAAACCGGGGAGATGCATTACATCTCCTCCCGAGGTCAGGGGTTGGGCAACCCAGCTGGTAAATCACCCAGGGGCAGTGTTTTAAAGCCCTATCCTGTGTTTTGGCTCCTTGGGGCCTGGCTCAGGAGTGAGGCTGGGGGGCAGCTGCTGAAGTTTGATATGGCTTTGGGGGCTGGTGGGGCAAAGGGCTCCATCCAAGGGAGGGACAAATAGATCGATGGGAAACTACCATGACCTCGTGACCCCAGTGATGGCTTCAAACCGTGTTCTTAACATGCCCTAGTAAGTCTGGAGGTGGGTCTGCCTCCCTTGGGGACAGTAGGGACAGGGGCAAAGGTGGGGGGGAAGGAAGGGGATGCCAGGGGAGTGAGAGGCCATGGCCCAAGGGGCTCGATGCCCAGCGTCCCCTGGCCAGCCTGTTTGCTCTCCTTTGCCATCATATAATAGGGCGACACGCTTTAGTTCACACTGAGCTCTCCATGCTGCGTCCTCTGCGGGGCAGGGTTCACGGCCCCATCCGACAGTGGGGACGACCCAGCGCAGACTTGCCCCAGGAGGCCCAGTTTGTTGATGGCAGAGTTTTTGATAAACTGCAAATAGGTCAGTCTGGCTGGGGGATGAAATTCAAGGGGGGTCTGGACAGGTTTGGGGGGCAGAGGTGGCCAAGGAGCCCCTTCAGGCCGTAAGCAGTCACAGGAGGGTTTCAGCTCGTGCGGGGGGAGGGGCGGGACAGGAGGCGACTTGTGTTCCGGAAAGCTCACACTGCTGGTGTGGGGGACAGCTTGTGTGGGGCCACGAGGGAGGCCAGTGTGCTGGAGATGACAGGGCTTGAGGGTCCCTCCAGGCACTGCTCCCTGGCCCCCCGCTATCTTCCCGCGCATTCACCCAAGTGTTCCTGGAGTCAGAGATCTAGGTTCCAATCCCGTCTGCGGCCCTGACCAGCTGTGTGTCCTGCGGAGCCTGTCCCCCCGCCCTTAGCTCTACAGGTGCTGATCCCGAGCGTGCCTGGAGTCCGGCAGTGAGTGTGGGGGTCGCTCTTATCCCACTTCCCGTTCAGGCGGCTTCAGCCTCACTCCCCTCGGACCCTTCCCCAATCCTGGCCTCGGGCTTCTCCAGCTGCGACAGCGCACCTGCCAGGACCCTGGTGCCTAACCCAGATGAGCCAAGGACACAGATGCAACACACGGCACGATCTGCCCTCCCGGCGGCATCAACCATCTTTGCTGAATGCAGCACAGCCCCGGGTGAGGCCATCCAGAGGCCGGCCGGGACCCATCCGGGGCTTTGCCGTGACTGGCCCTACACCCCGCGGTTGCTCCTTCTCTCTGAGCCTCCTCATCTGTATAATGATTGGCGTTTCCCAAAAGCAACAGGCACACCTGGTGGCACACGAGATGATTTAGGACTTGGCATGTAATTAATACCATGGACTTCGTTGTGATCAATGTTACTGCCCTTCTAATTCTCTTCTGTCCCTTCTTATTGCATCAGGGACATGTGGGTTGGTGTCGATTTGTCTTTAGTGCCTCTTTAATACTTGCTAAAGTCAATTTTTCTTTTATGTTTGAACATTAAAGAGATTTTTAAAACTGTGGTAAAATACACAATGCATGAAATTTACTATCTTAACCATTTTTAAGTGTACGTTCCGTAGTATTAATAAACTCACTTTTAAACAGAGAGAGAGTGGGGTTCCTTAAAGGAAAAATAGTATGTGGGTAATTAATAATAGTAAGTTGGTCCCTTGCAAGTGGCAGGTGGGTGTGACCGCCTTTCCTCCCAATTCTTATATCTGGAATGCTCAAAGCTGGGGATGGAGCTGATATGGGGCTGGGCACACACTCACTGATGGCAGGTGGGCAGACCCAGCCCAGCTGGAGGCACGGCATTCAATGCCTGGGTTCTGGCATCAGATGTTCCTGGGTTCAGTTCCTGCCTTTGCCTCTCACCAGCTGGATGGCTTTAGGCAGGTAGTTTAGCCTCTCTGGGACTTAGCATCCACACCTGCAAAATGCCCCACCTGCTGCCAAGGGTCCCGTGGGCATTAGAAATAATCCTCAGGGAGGCATTTCCGAGACATGAAGGTCACCACGATCAGTGTTAACCAGGTTAAGTAAGCAGGGGTGCCAGAGACCCCGCGGGGGGGCACCACCCCCAGTAAGAGGCTGCTCAGTGACCACGAGCTGTTCTGATATTTCTTCTTTTGGATTCCCATTCTCTTCAGTCCGCTCAGTGGTGGCTTAGGGCAGGGATCTTGAAGCTCCTTTTAATTTGGAAAGTCGCCCTCCTTCATGATGGATTGTTCCCACTGTCCAATGATTCCCAGGGCCAGAGAAGGGGGGCGGGAGCAGGCCCAGGGGCTCTGGTCAGAGGTGCCCAGGCCTTACCTGTCTCCTTTTTTCCACAGAGCATGGATGGCACAGAGGGCATGTCACTGACCACTGTGATCAAGTGGCCAGGCTGCAGGGCTGGAGAGGGGGACTGGGTGGGGGGGCCTGTGTACTCCTCTTGTGTCCCTCTGGGGCAGGGCTTTGACCAGCTGCTGCCCAAGGCACCCTTTTGTCCCCAGCCTCTCTCTGCAACTGCAGCTCCCGGAGTCAGGGCTGCTGCTGGCCCCCTGTGCCAGCCCCGCCTGCAGCTCCCCAGTAACCTGGCCCTGGACACAGATAAGGCTGCCTTTCAGCGCTCCTTGTAGGCCGCTGCAGGGGGTCCTCAGAGCTGCCAGACAGAGCTGCCTTGTTTAGAGGGCCCAGAGGGAGCAGAACCCCCACTCCCTGGTGAGACCCTTCCCCTCAGGGGCTGTCCACGGGCATGGGGCCTGTTGCTCCCGGAAGTGGACCACTGGCCTCACGGAGGTCCAGGCATACGAGGACAGGTTGGGCAGGGACAGCAGGACTCCTGGGCTTGGTGGGGGCCCTGGCTGCCCCTTGACCTGGATCTCCTCAACCACCTGAGACACCTGTTGCTTCCTGATGCTCTTCGAATAAACCCAAGGCTGCACCTGCCTCCCCAAACCCTCACTCTCTCTCTCTCTTCCTCTCTCTCCTGAGCCCACTCAACCCCTTCTGGTTCCTTGAACCTCCAGTCATAATCATGCTGTTCCTTCTGCCTGGAATGCCTTTCCCTCTGGTTTTCACATGGCTGTCCCCTGCTCACCCTCCTTGGAGGCCTGACTCAGATGCCCCCCAGCTCATACCCTGTCTCCTCCCAACAACACGCCCTCTAGTACATGAGGAACTTGTGGGTTTCCTTCGCCCCCATGTCCCCAGAACTTGGAGCAGTGATGTGGGCACAGGACCAGATAATAAAAATGACCATAGGCTGAACAAAGTGTCCCTGTCCCTCTAGGGGAGTTACCTAGCGGGTGGAAGGACCTGCTGAGACTGGTGCCCCATGTATTTTATTCCAAAGCTTTTCTGAAGCCTCATAATCTCTCACCCACAGCAGTAGCGTGTCACCCTTGGGCCACTCCCACGCCGAGAAAGGGAGGGAGGCCCCGTATCCCTATCTTTGTCTCATCACCGGCCCCACGCCAGCCTCTGAGTAGTGCCCCTGGGGCCGTGGCCTGGGACATCTGTCTTCATGAACAGGCCTGGCAGGGGCAGCGCGAGGCCCAGGGGAGGACCATGAAGACAAATGGGAGATGGGAACGGGGCCTGCGTGCACGTAACATGGACATAAATAAATGATCGCATCAGGGATAAACAGCCGGGTTGGTGGGGGGGCGGCGGGGACACACAGAGATCCCTCAAACCTCAGGCAGGAGGTGGTCAGCCAGGGTCCCAGATGAAAGGCCTCCTGTTTCACAGCCGCTTCATTACCGCCTTAACTGAGTGGCCGGCTGGGCCCTTAGGAGCCCCAGCGGGGGTGGCTGATGTCATGCTAGTCACAACGGGTGCTGCCCCCACCCCAGGGTCAGGGTGTGGGGGAGGGGCTGGGGGAGGAAGCCAGTGTGGGGGGCGCTGGTGGGATTGTGGCTGCTGGCAAGCACAGCACGGCAGTGACCAGGTGCCTGCCCTGTTTTAAGCTCTTTCCGTGCATAATTTGTTCCTTAGGGCCGCCAGCCCCATAGATAAGTGCTGTGATTGGGCCCATTTTACAGAGGAGGAAAGCAAGACTCAGAGATGCAGCGGCAGGCTTCACATCCGCGTCCGCTGGAGCTCCAGCTGCAGTCGCAACCACTGTGCTCCCCGGTGTTACTGGTGCTCCGCAGAGAGCCTCACAGGTGCAGGAGCTCTGACTGCCTTCTGCAGGGTGGCTGGCTGGTCCAGGCCACCAATGCACCATTCTGGTTAAGCACACAGTAACTGGCCATGCCCGGACCCTTCAGAGGTGGGCTGGGTAACAAGGAATCATCATAGAGCCTGTTTATCAGGCCTCCCCTGGGGTGGATGCCATCTGCCTCCACCCCGAGGCCTGTGGTTTCCCATTTTCAGTGGGCATCCAAATCACCCAGGTAGCTTGTTAACCAGGTGGATTTCTGGGGCCCAGACTCAGAGAGGCCTGACTGAGGAATCTGCCGTTTATCAAGAAACATCCCATCTCCAAGTGGCCTACACTGCTCGGCCATTTCGAAAGTCACAACTGAAATCAACCCAGAGTCCTTTAGTGCTGGTCTGCTGAGCTCATCCAGAGCTCAGAGTAGGCTGGAAATATGTCTCAAATGCTATGGCGTGTCCCCACTGGGCTCCACAAGCTGTCACCAGCAGGGATACTGGAGCTTCAGGAGGACGGGGCTGGAGACACTTTGGCAGCAGCTTTGCATAAAGCTATAAAAGGATATTTGAAAAGAAAGGGAATTTGGGGTCATTAAAATCCAAGCCCCCAAAGGGTAAGGGACCTGCCTATGGTCACACAGCAACTTAGTGGCAGAGCTGGTTCAGGAGCTTTCCATGGTGTGGAAAGGAGCTTTTCAAGCTGCTCGTGGTAACTGGTGTTTGGGATTCTACCACTAGAGGGTCGGCACTTACTGCCAAGGTCCTGCAGGTGCGTTGAAGCCATTAAAGGCTTTGTGTTAGCTGATGTGTCCCAGGGCCTGGCGCGGGCAGCGGGCCGGGCAGCTGCTCAGCTCCTATTTTTGCCATGTTATTCACTGAACATCCTCTGCAGCAGTGGGCAAGACAGACGCTGCCGTCACAGGGCTCGCGGCCTCTCAGGCCTGCATGGCCTGTGGGCCAGGACAGGGAAGACTAAGCAGGGGGTCCCACTTCTCCAGGGGAGGGGAGACTCCCTCCCTCCTCACCTCCCATACCAAGGGCTCAGTTTCACTGATCAGGTCAGACAGGTGATGAATGAGTGAGGTTGGCCGAGGGTGAGGTAGTAGAGAATAGTCGGGACTGTTGGTAGTGATGGCATTTGAGATGTAATTCTTTCAGGAAGCATCGAGCCAGCGAATAGAAAACCCTATCCTACCTAAAGGTCAAGTATGGCCCATGGTCATGGGCTGGCCACGGCCAGCATTCACGAGGTACTGGATGAGCAGACTGGAGACCAGGATTTAGTTTTGGTCCTCTTCTGACTGTGTGGTCTTGGACAAATCACTGGCTACAGTCTCCCCACCTGTGCTCCGAAGGACGGTCGGGGTCACCTCTGAGGCTTTGTGCCAGGAAGCTGCTGGGAAAGCAGAACAGACACCCACGTGCCGTGAGGCCGCTGCAGCTTTAAAAGTGCCTCGACAGCCCCAGCAGCAGAAAGCCACAGGCCACCTGCGGAGCCCTCCACAGCTGGGAAGATTAGTCTCTTCCACTAGACAACACCCATTACCGTGTCCCCATAGCCATCACTTCCGCTAGGAGAGCTACAGATGAGATATCGATTGTGCTGACCCCGGGCGAGCCCTTTCCCCAGCCTGAGAGGCATGCAGATCAGCCCCGCCCTGGCCCGTGGCTGCCCCAGTGCTGCAAGCAATTCCTGCAGCTGCCACACCACCCTGCTCGAGTCAGTCCAGGTGAGGCTGACAGCAGCCCCACCAGGTGGGCCGGTTGGGGCTGGATGAGGCTCTGAACCTTAATTCCATGTATGCTTTGCTTTCAAGAAGGGCAGTGGGGAAAGGGGTGTGTTTCATGAGCAAAGGTGTGAAAGTGGAAAAGGACCTCAAGTGAGGTGACAGTGATGTGTGGCTGGGCCGTGGGGAGTGGGGAGAGGTGGGAGGCGAGGCTGCAGCTGGGGGCGGACAGCCTGATGTCCGCCTTTGGGCCGGCAGCACAGGCTTCAGGGAAGTGATGCTGTCTCAAGCCTTTGCCCTCCATCTCCTCCCCTGCTGGCAGCTCTGAAAGCCTGCTCCTTCTCCCTCTAGTCAGGCTCTGGGGACTTAAAATGGAGAGGGAGGACACCCTCAGATCTGGACCCTGGAGGCAGGTCTCTGTGGGGTCAGGGCCTGTGTCTGCCCCTCCCTGCCAACCTATCACCCCCCCCCACACACACACAGTGCCCATGTGGGGTCTGAAGAGCTCAGTAGAAATCAGCTGACAACAAAAGAGCAGAGGCAGGTGCAGCCTCATTCATTCATTCATTCATTCATTCATTCAGGCAATCCTGAGGGCAGGAGAAGATGACAGAGCAGAGCTACCATCAGACAGACCAGAGGCCCTGGGTGGGCCCCACCATCAAAGCCCCACCCAGGTGACTTTGAGCTTTGTCCATGTACTTCTCAGCTCAACATGCCCCCATACATTTTTGAAAAGAAGGAAAGCATCCTCCTTTTCTTTTTTAACCCTATGATCTCAAACAGTCTCACTCTGGTACACTGGAAATGTTCCACATCTTCCTCTGAGTGGTGGTCACAGGAACAAGAGGATCTACTTCATTGATCCGCCCACCTCAGGTTTTTGCCCTTTCCTCTGGGTGTGCATGTGTGTGTATGTGTGTGTGTGTGTGTACACACATGGATAGCATGTTTGCATGTGCATATATTATACCTCAACAAAACCAAGCCTATCTTCTGCCTTTGAAAAAGAATATTTTGCTTCTTCCAGAAGGCAGGAGGGTCCTGGAAGAGGGGGCCCTTGCTAGCTGGCTGGTGGCTTGGACCCTTCCTCATCTTCCCAGCCCCAGAAGGTGAGAAGGTGAGGGGTCCTTCCTTGGCCTGTCCTGCTGAGGCCCAGGCTCCCAGCACCTGACTTCTCAGGATCCCCCAGACTCAAGAAACTCTCAACTGCCCAGCCAGGAGCTGAGGAAGGAGAGTGGGGGAATTTAAAACCGTAAATAACCAAGATGGGATGGGAGTACCCATTCAGTCAACGTAATTTCATTGAGAACCTCTTATCTGCCAAGCCTTGTGCTGACACCAGGTGACACACCGGACTCGGTCACTGCTCTCGGGATGCCTGCCGTCTGCGGGGTGCGTGGAACCCGTCCTAGATAGATGGAATGTCCAGGGACACTGAGGGAAAGCTGGAGGATGTGGTCCTCAACCACGAAGGCCTAGGGCTCATCCTCAGAGCCAGTGGCTGCCGCTAAATAATGCACCCCGTTGCCAAGTGTGACGTTATAACAAAAAATAAAATTGCCACACAGGCCAAACTCACATCAAGGGAGTGCCTGTTCTCTTGTAGACAGGCTACACAGGCTGACAACCCATGGTTGGAAGCCAGAAGCCCTGAGACCCCCAGCTGCTGCATAAGAAAGTTCCTTATAAGGTGAATGCTATTATCCTGATTTTATAGCCACGGACCATGAGGCCAATCAGAAATACTAAAGAAGTCACCTCCAGCCACTGGTTAGGAAGTAGCAGAGGTAAAATTTGAACCCAGGTCTGCCCAGCCTCACCTGTAACAGGGAGAGTCCCTTCCTTCCTCCTCCCTCACCCTGATGGTTGCGAGGCTCCCACAACATAGAAGGGGAGACTAAAGGGCCTCCTTAACTGTCCACCCAGGGCCCATGGGAAGGGCAGTTTATTGGTTTTGCCAGCTTCCGTGATGCTGCAGGCCTCTCATGTGGACAGTGAGGGAGCCCAGGCTCTGTCCCTAATGGCCACGATGTGTCTTGGTGAGTTCTCTGATATCCCTGGGAGGAAGGTCCCATCCTGCAGATGGAGAACCCAAAGCTCAGGGGGTGAAGTCCTTGCCCAAGTTCTCACAGTGACCGGGGAAATAGCCAGGGGTTAGTATGGATCCGTGAGCTGCACCCTACCCCTCACCCATCCCACCTGCCTGGCCCACAGCCGCAGGCCTTCCCTGCCGCACCCCACAGAGACTTGCTCCAGCCAGTGTTTTCCCAGCCCACGCTCTTCTTGATTCTTTCTTTAACACTGGCCGTCTTTTTAATTCCCTCTTTGATTGAAACAATCATTTGTTTTTAACAGCGTTATTAAGATATAATTTACATCTCATACAAGATTCACTCATTTTAAGTATATAATTCAAGTTTGTTATGAAGCCTAGCAACAATGTGGAAAATTAATTATGCTATTAAGTGAAAAAAATGAAACAAATGTGCAGGAACACATGTACATGCATAAAACAAATGCGGGCATGCAAAAATGACTAGCAGGGACAGAAACAGGTTAACCAAAAACGTTTTGGTTAACATGCAACATTCAGCAATGATTTTTTTCCTAATTATTTTCCAAAGTTTCCATGACTTTCAATATCACTCTACTAGGTCAGGTAAACAATGGGTGTGAGGTAATAACACCCCCCACCTACACCCCAATATTGTTTTCAGTTCCTGATTGACTTGAGAACTAAGAACATGCCTGGAAAAACATCTCCAATGCTGGGAGTGACCTGATTCAGAAAAAGCTGGATTTCTGTGGTGGCCTGGGGACAAATTCATGGAAGACTTATAGCCAGTGGGTAGGGGACTCTTGGGTTTCCCAAGGATAGAATCTGTGTGGAGAGAAGGTAGAGACAGTTCCCATGAGCTAACCCCTACAATAAGGTCTGGTGGCTGGAGGACAAGGTGTTTCTGGTGACGGCTGTCACTAGGGGGCTGCTGGGTGAAACCATCACCAACCCAGGCCATTTGGCCACACCTGCATGCCCAGATGGAGAGGGGGCTGTGTATGTGAAAAGCTACAAGTTCTGATATCTTGTTGTTCAGGCAATCCCACTATAGATCCCTACCCACTTCTCAGTGTCACTGGGGTCAGTAATCTTGAGAGCAGGGGCTATGGCAGGTCAGTGGTGTGGGTAGTGGCTGGAGTGAAGTAACAGAAGTGACAGCAAGTGAGTGAAGGCAGGTCCTGGGCTGTGGCATGCGAACTGTATTGGAACGGCTCCTGAGTGCCTGGACACCACTCACTCCGTGGGCTTCTAGAGCAGGGATGGGCCCTGAACTGTGGGGGAGGGAGTGTGCGTTGCTGAGATTCCTTGGACGTGGCTTCTGAGCTAGTGAAGATGGGATAGTCACACATTCAACAAATAACAAATATTTACTGAGCACCTGTTATGGACAAGGCAGAGTTTCAGCATCTGGGACATGGCTATGAACAAGACAGACCCAGTCTCTGCCCACATGGAGCTCCCTGTCCAGTGGGAGATCCTCAACAATGTCCAGTATCCAAATACCAGAAACGCAAAGCATGCCGACGCGTATGTCAGGTGGCAAGATGTGCTATGGGGAACAGAAAGGCAGGGTAAAGCATACATCTTAAGTGCCAGACTGGGACTTTCTAACTAGGGGGCCTTGGGGCTGTCTGGAGGAGAACGTTCCAGGCAGAGCTTGGTGAATTTGGGAAACTGCAAGCGAGACAGTGGGCTGAAGCCGAGGAAGAGGGAGAGGAACGGGACCTGGGGAAGAAAGGTAGCAGGGAGCCGGATCATGAAGAGATCTGTAGCACCATAGCAAGTGTATCAATTATATGTTGCTGCATAATAAAGAACTCAATCTTAGTGCAAAAAAAAAAAAAACTTTGTTCATTCTCATGAGCCTGTAGGATGTCAGTTTGGGTGACTCTTTTGCTGGTTTTGTGGGGAGTCATTCAGGCAGCTGCTGTCACCTTCTGGCTGGCCTGGAGCTGGAGACTCCTATTACTTCTATGCCTGGTAGTTGGTGCTGCCTGTAGTAAAGGCTTTGGATTTTATGCTCAGTGAGATAGAAGCCATGGCAGAGTGATGGCAGGGGTGGGAGGGTGGATGGGTGTTGGTTCAGCAAGGATAAGAAACTCTGTGACTTATGTTAATGAAATATTAAGGCTGGCCTCAGAGCTAGCCGAATTTGGATTATATAATATTATTGTTATATTGAAGAAACTATTTTGTCCACAAAGGGGTAAAATGGTCTCAAATTACACTCCCACTGTAAACAATAGAAAATTGGACAAAACACAGGGAACTATTTTTAGACAACCAAAACAGGCAGCACAGGACTGTGAGAAAAGGCAAGCAGACAAGGTAGCCCTCCTTTGCTTAGCTTTCTGCCTGGAGGTAATTCCCAAACTGAATGAGAGAATAGAGAGGAGAAACATAGTCCAGTGATCTTGCTGAGAAGCAGACAGATGGGATTTGGGGAGCACAAGGCAGCTGAAATTTATGGGACTGATACCCAGCGAGGAGGGAACTACTAAAAGGATGGTCACCAGCCACCTGTATAGGTGTCCAGTTGGGTCTTTGGCAGATGCAGTGTCCTAGACCATAGAGTGAAATCCCATGAATCTGCAAAGAACAACTTTCAAGGAAAGAAAAATTCCTGGGAATCTCATACAGGACTGAGAATTCTTCAAGTCTCCTCTAGCTAGAGTGGCGAGACCTTAATGAATCCAAGAGTCACTAAGAAAGGCCACACCTTAGAAGCAGAGCTAAAAGGGTCAAACTAACCACAAGTAACTGAAATGCCTTCCAAAAGCCCAATACTTTTCAAGGGAATACAAGAAAACCCACCATTCAATGACGTAAGGTTACAATGCTCAGTGTAAAATTTTTACAATTATGAACTATACAAAGAAGTAGAAAATGTGACCCAGAGCTAGGAGAAAAATCAGTCAGTAGGAGCAGGCCAAGCAGTGACAGAAATGATGAAATTAGCAGAAAAGGACATTAAAGCAGCCATTATGAATATGCTTGAAGATGTGAAGGAAAGCATTAGCATGATGATGAGAGAAATAGGATATAAAAAAAGACCCATGTAGCAGTGAAAAAATAATCTGAAATATAAACTACAGTTGGTGAGATTAATGGCAGAGTAGATAGCACAGAAGAAAAGATCAGTGAACTTGGAAGACATAGCAACAGATATGGTACAAAATGCATCTCAGAGAGAAAACAGACTAAATGAAGAATAAAAGAACTGAGTCTTCAGTGACCTATGGAACCAGTCAAATGGTCCATGATATATACGAGAGTGCCAGAAAGGAGATGGGAGGGGAATCAAACAAATTTGAGGAAAAAACTGCTGAGAATGTTCCAAGTTCGATAAAAATCCACAGGCTCAAGTTCAATGAGCCCCAGGTAGAATAAACATGAAACCATAACAAGACATATCATGATCGGACTGCTAAAAATCAGGTGGAAAAAAGAAACATTATAGAGTTACAAAAAATGGTACGTTTTTTGTTACACTGATCAAGAAAAAGTGAGGACCCAAATCACCAAGGTAAGTAATGAAAGAGTGACATCCCTATAATCCTAGAGACATTCAAAGGATAAGGAACTATTATGAAAAGCTTTATGCCACTAGAACTGACAACCTAAATGAAATGGGCAAATTCCTCAAGACACAAATTACCCAAAGCTGACCCAAGAGGAAATGGCTAACATGAATAACCCTATATACATAAAAGAAACTGAACTTATACTTTAAAAGCATCCCACCAAGAAAATTCTAGGCCCAGATGGCTTCACTGGTAACTTCTGTCAAGCATGTATGAAAGAAATCTAACCAATTCTACACAATGATAAATAAAAAAAGTGCATTCTTTTTTTGTTGTTTTTAGTCTTTTAAAAATGATATTTGGCTACAGCAAAGATAGCAATGCAGTATAGGGTTTTGCAGAAGTAATACACATGGCAACAAAAACACAAAGTGAAATGTTCTGAGGCTTTACTGTTACAAGATTCTTGTGTTACACATGAGGTGGTATAAAAATTGAAAGTAAGCTGTAGTGAGCTCAAGGTCTATGTTGTACACCCTGGTGAAACTGCTGAAAAGGCAGAAAGAACCTTAGCTAATAAACCAATTACTAAAAATACTCAAATCCGACAAAGGGCAGGAAAATAATTTAGAATGTGGTAGAAACTTTATCCATAAATGAGAATATGTTAAGTTAGGGGTATCAACATAATAGAGTATTATGTAGTTATTGGAAGAGTTTTTAATGATGTAGGGTAAAATTTTAAAAGTAGGGCATGGCACCTGCTTTTAAAATACATTAACCTAAATAACTGCAGAAATATTTATAAGCATAGAAAAATACCCTAAGTATAGGCAGTGTTTGTAACTGGTGGTAAGATGATGGGTGACTGTTGTTTCTGTAAGATTTTGTTTTTAGTAAGATACAACCTATCGTGACGTCTGAGGGCACAAACACAGTAAGGTTTTGGGTGTCAGCCAGGCCAGAGTTTGGTTCTTGTCACTTGCTGAGCGACTTTCGGCAAATCAATCTCTCTGCATCTCAGTTGCCTCCACTGCAAAATGGAGATGAAGTGTCTACCTTGCAGTGTTGTTTGGAAAATTCAATGAGATGATGCATATAACGTGTATATAGCAAAGGGTTCAGCACCAAGTTCATCTTTTTTAAGCAATTCATTTTAACTTTTATAATCAGAGAAAAAGAAGTTTTACAGACAAAGCTTGTTTTGAAAGAGACCCTGTGGGTAAAATTGTAATATTTTCAGAGTATCTCACCTGGCTTTAGCACATCTGCATATCAACAGGCGCTCAAGGGTGGAGAGAAGTATGGCTTTAGTTCATTTGCATCATTCCCCAGGGGTGGAGAGAAGTTCATCTCCATATCAATGGGTAATTACCGGGCAGGGAGGGCTTATCTGTACCTGAGAGGTGAGGGGGAAGGCCGGTTTTGCTTCTGCTGGAGCAGGAGAGAGAGAAGCGGCCCCAGACTGCAGTTTGTAAGCAATAAACTTTTTTTCTCTCTTTGACTGATTTCGTTTTTTAGAGGTATTTTGCCCCAGGATTTCCTCTCCCCAGACTTACAGACCCTCACTAATGAAGGCCGTGGGGTTTAGTCAGAACCAGGGCAGGGCCCAGAACACCCAGTGCTTAAGTCTTCTTAGTAAAGATACTTTTGGCAGCAAACAGCAGAAAATCTCTCGGCAGGCTTAGGTCCTAGCAGTATTGGTTAGGACACTGGCATGTCTCAGAGAATCCAGGTTAAGAAATACCAGCAGCTTCCATGACACATACCAGGGTGGGAACTGGGATTCCAAGCCCTGGGACCCACTCTTTTGTCTCTTCCATCTTGCTTCCTTCTTCTTCCACTCAGCCTTTCCAGGCACAGGGCATTACACCCTGCCTCAGTGTACCCATCCTCACCTCTGGACATGTGGTCAGACCTAGTTCCAGACTCTCAGAGTAAGAGTCTGATTGGCCCAGCTCGGGTGGTGCCCAGCCCTGGTCCAATCAGATGTAGCCAAGGGGGTTGGAGTCATAGTACAAGAATGGCTGCTTTCCCGTGTTGGTTTGCTGAGTGACAGAGGGACCAGGTGGACACTACTGTGAGTGCCCACTAAGCTCTGTCTGCTCTTTTCTCCTCTGGTCAGGCTTCTCTTACTCAGGGTTCTTCCTCCTCCATAATTTAGGCCACTTAAAGTCCCCCAGCCTTGGTGGAGAAGCTTCATGGTGACTTGGACATGGATGGTCAAGGTTCTGTTCCCTGGGGTTCACTGTGGCAGGACCAGGCATGTCACCAGAACTCTCCCTGGTCTCCCTGGCACGTGCCACAGGGCCACAGCTGGCGACACAATGCCAGGCCGATGGCTGGGTCTGACCCAGGTGGGCACTTCTGGATTCCCTATTTTTTCCTGGAGGAGAGAGGGGTCAATTCTTCTACATGAACAATGTTCTCTGGCAATAGATGGCCTTTGGCAGCACTTAAATCAGAAAACACTAAGGTTGGTCTAAGAAAGCACGACTGACTATACACACACACATGCATGTGCTCTCTTTGCAGAAATAAAGAGACAAAAGACTAATGTGTCTTTTTTTAATTGTCATTTTATAGCTCCCCACCGCAGCCCCCCACCGTCCCCCTCGCTGACCAGTCTGGCAGCTACAGGGGACCAGGGAACAAAGCTGGGGCCTGGCACCCCCACTATGCTGCCAGCCCCAGGAACAAGTCACAATTACAAATTACCACAACAATTAGCGCCTAGATTTGGGAGATGGGCAAAGTGAGAAGGCCCAGCTTCTCATTGTCAGCCAGTCTATTTGGCAGTGACCTTGCTCTGGAGGCGATGATATTCCTTCAGCCTATAAACCAGATTCAAAACAAAGAAAAATGTAAATTAACAATAACAACATGCACTCAGTTCAATTAAATCAGGCAGAACCCGGGTGGCAGGGGCAGCTGTTTGTTAAGATGTGTGTGAAGTTGTCTTTTTTTCTCCCTCTATAACCTCTCCCACCCTGGCCCCTCCTGCCCCCCAATCAGGATAATTAATTTATCTTAGGGGGAAAACATGGATTGTCATTGTTGAAGACAAAGCGGTTAACTGGCAATGGGAGAAGTGAAGAGGCCATTTATGAAAACCCGGTGTGTTTGGGGCCATTTAAAAGGGTTTATAGTCATAAAATACAAACAGAGGGCGAAGGAGGTGGGGAGGTGGAGGTGACTGTGGGGAGGGGAGAGAGCCCAGGGATGTAGGCAGATTCAATGTCTCTCCCAGTCTCAGCTCCACGGACAAGAGGCCGCCTCTGGGAGAAAATGGTGGCTCTGTGCCCAGGACTTGTGTCTGGAGGAGGGACATATGCCTTCTTCCTGACCCCGAGCCCCATGAGAAGGGATCTGGTGATTAAGAATCCAGAGCTGGATAGACAGCTCCATGGCTTCCTAGCTGTGTGACCACGGGCAAGTTACTTAACCACTCTGGGCCTATTTCTGGAGTTACAAATTTATGTAAGAAATAAATGAGACAACCTGGGACTGTGCCTGGAAGTGGCTTTACCTATGGTAGCTGCTGGTAATAAATGGCCCTGTCTGCTCACGTGCATGCCAGCTCCAGGGCCATGCTCAGCACGGTGCAATTCCTGCGTGCCAGGGTCTGGGCTGAGTACTTGATCTCCTCAGGCTCTTACCTAACTTTCACCACACCTGTGAGGCAGGTAAATACCATCTCTACCTGTGATTCCTAGTGGTTTAGAAGGTGTCTGAGAGCTCACTATGGAGCCAGGATTTGGACCCAGGTCTGGGAGGCTTCAGGTGACGTGTGCCACCCCACTGGGCCATGGAGAGCCACACGGCTCGGATGGTTTCCAGCTAGACTGGCAGCTCAGGTATGGTGCTGTTAAGGCAGGCGCTGGCCAGGTGGCCTTCTGAGGCTCCTTTTTAACCTCTTGGCCATTTCCCTTTCTAACCTGTCCAGGGCAGGGGGCTCCCAGTTGAGGCCCTGCAGCTGGAGGGGGTGGGAGTGATAGGTAAAGAGTAGAACGAGCACAGAACCCACATGCCCAGGACCCGCTACTGCTTTTGGCTGTCCCTCTGAGAACGGGCAGGGATGAAAGCGGGCACTGAGGATGCTGTGGGCAGACGGCTAGGAAGGGGGGCTGTGTCCAGGGCAGCAATCAGAGCAGTGGACATCACATGAGAGCCTGCCCCCTACACCTGCGGGGGTCTGGGGACCTGTCAGGGCCCAGAGCGTCTCACCTGAGGGAGTTGATGTTGATGAAACCAGTGGCATCGAGTGGCTCATAATCACCCTGCACGTTCATGCTGCAAGGAGAAAGTAGGAACCTCTCAGCACTCTCCCAGGCCTTGTCCCTGGTGCAGGAAGGACCTCAGGGACCTGGAGCAGCTCAGCCTCAGGTGTCAGGGCATTTCTCCCGTGTTGGTCCAAAGCTCTTTTTGCACACTGGTGTTTCATTCCATGTCCATTCAATTCGGGAGCCCTACTCTGGGCCAGGCACTGTGCCCAGGGGTGGGGGGCTGGGACACCTCACTCTTGCTACACAAACGGGGAGGTTGGGTCCTGGCTCAGCCAGTGCTGGCCCCATGAAGTCCTCCTGTGACCCAGAGCGCTTCATCTGTAAACCGAGGACACACAGCTGAGCCAGCTCTGCCGTCGGGCTGTGCTGGGCTCTGAGAAGGGTGTCCAGGAACAGCTGATGACATCCTGCAGCCCAAAGCCCAGGAGGCCAGGGCATATACACCGAACAGCCTCGGATTTGCCCAGCAGCATCCCTCAAGCTCTCAATACAGGGAGGCCCCCTGGTGTTCATGGCAACATTTGTCACTGTGCCACCTTTCACCTTGTGCGACCAACCAGTGACTACCTGTGTAATCCATCCTCAAACCCATCACATGCCAGTGGATGAGGAACGGTGCCTGGTCGATTACCGCTGTACTCAATGGGACAGACTTTCCCCCCATCTATAGTTCCCATCTTCCAGACTCGACAGCCTTCAATTCACCTTTCGGACTGTTCTTACCTAGCCATCCTTCAAACCCCTTCCCCACCGCAGTCAGTCAGGTCTGGCTGCCTGGGTGCGCACCTGGCCCACAGCAGTTCCCCACCACAGAGCTTAGGGCCCATGTCCCTGCTCTCCGAGCGTCAGGCTCTCCCTTGGGAAATGGGGCTCCCAAGGTTATTACTGGCTCCGCGTTCAATGATGTAGGTGGCACCTGACAGGTGATGAGCACTATTATTCACATCATTCATTCATTCACTCATTCATTTATTCAGGTTTTCATTAGGCACCCACAACCTGCCGGCACCGTGCCAGGGGCTGGGAAAACGAGAGCAAGAAAACACGGAGTGGGGGGCAGACACAAGCGACCCATCGCGTATCTGCTCTCACTAACTGCGCCCGTGATGAGCTCTTGGAGGACAAGTTCAGGGCACCGTGGTCTCACATCTGACTGCATAAGGCCGCCCTCCATGCCTCCAGGGTGACAGGGGTCCCTCATCTCTCCTCCGTTTCTCACGGGTCCCTTGTCCTCTCCTGCTCTGAATTAGCCCCTTGTCCTCATGTCTGCACAACTCCAGCCTCAGGACAAAGCAGCCTCAAGGTTTTTGATGACAAGGAGGTGGCCTGTCCTCTCAGGAACCTTCTCTGGAGAGGTGAGACGGGGAAGGGCAGAGGGGATCTGCGGTTTGCTGAGACCCTGAGGCTGTGCGTCTGACTGGCTCTTTGTGGGACTTTGCTCTTTTTACAACAAATAGGGTCTCCCGCCAGGCTGCTGGGCGACTTGTTCAGGACTTGGGCTCTGTTGCCCTCCTCCCACGCCCCCGCTCCACGCCCTCACCGTGACCTTCACGGGGCCTTGAAGCTGGCACAGGGAAGTCCCACGCTCCCACCCTCCCCTCCCCTTCACCTCCACTGGCCCCTCCAGCACTCAGGTAGCTGAAGCCACCAGGAGCCGACCAGCAAGTTCCCTGTAGGGAGAAGACGTCAGACTTCAGAGGGGCCTCCCCAGGCCCCCTCACCAGGGGACAGGCGAGGCCAAACTAAAGCACCAGCTCCTCACCTCGCTTTCACAGGGGCTTAACATGACCCCCACACACCACGGGACAGATGTGGACATACGCCTCATTCCTGCAGTCTGAATCCCGACCCCTTCGGAATGGCCCCAGGGGTCAGCCCCAGGAGAAGCCGGGGCTTGGAGCCCCTACCCACTCCCCCAAGGGGCGCCTGTCCTTTCACCTCCTCTCTCAGGTCAGAGCTATCATGCCCACCCCCTTCCCCAGACTGGGTCCTCCGCACGGCCCCAGCAGCCCCTTTAAGGAGAGGCCCACATCCAGGGACAAACTTGTCCCATGAGAATGCTGAAGAGCTCCCAGAGGTGTTTCTCAGGAACCAAAAAACCTCTTTTTAAAATTGTGGTTTAGGATGGAGGGGTGGGGGCAGTGGAAAAAGAGTTTACAATGATTTTTTTTTTTACCTCCCCTGACGGTCTACAGAAAACCTCTGTGCTTTTATTTTTGTTCATTCGAGTGGCTCTGACCTGCTCTATAATTACGTTACTTTCTACCTACTGCGCCGCGGCATTTCCAGCTCTGCTACCTCTCGCGGCTTCCTCGCTGGTCCCTGTGACGCTGTCACTCAAGGGCTTTCAAGTCAGCGATGTAGAAATCAAAAAGAAAAGGGAAATGGTCGGAGACACAGTGAGAATAAATGCGCCTGCTTTTCTCTCTTTTTTTCCCCTTTCCCTTTTTACTTTATTCATTTAATCTCCCTGAGTGAGGCTGTAAGGCTTAATGAAGGGTTGGGCAGATTATTAGGGGCTGTTGATTTGGAGGGGGAGGGAAGAAAGAGCCAGAGAGAGAAAGAGAGAAGATAATTTGACATTTACCCCGACTGATCTAAACTGACTCGGTTATATTTACGGCTTATAAAGTGTTTAGAAAGATTGAAGGGGGGAGAAACGCAACACGGCAGAGAGAAGGGAGAGGGAAAAATAATATTGACTGGCAAACAAGACTCGTACCTTAATGCCCATCTGGCCTCGGGAGGGGAGAGCTGGCCTCCACCTGGACTAAGCCAGGACTGGCAACTGAGTCAGGCGGGGCTGTCCGTCCCCACCTCTCATTTCGGCAGGTGACCTCCACAGGGGTGGCCTTGATCCTCTGCAAAGGCCACGCTCTCATGATGCAAACACAGGTGCAGCTAATGGGCAACTGTGATTTGACCCAGGCCATGAGGCTCCCCAGCCTCTCCTGGGGTCTTCTTAGTGCCCTCAACCTGGCCTCCGGGTCCCCTCCTTGACCCTTTTTCTCTCTTCTGACCTCAGCCCTGCACTCTCTTCCTGGCTTCAGAAAACATGGAGGTGTCCACCACGCTGCAATGTCGACCTCAACTCTAGACCTGTACATCCAACAGCCAACCAGACATTCTCCTGGCCTATGACAAGGAAGACTCGTCTCCAAGATGTTCGAATCCAAACGCATTATCTTTCCCTTGGCTCAGTAATTGCCACCAAAGTGGATCCAGCTGCTCCTACTGGGAAACCCAGGGCGATGGTGGACCTTTCCATCTTCCTCCACATGCAAGCCCTTTTTTTGATTCCACCTCTTAGATATTTGTCACATCTGTCTGCTTCTCTGTTCCCAGAACCATCAGCCTGGTCTGAGCCTCCAGCATGCCCCAGGGGCGCTCTTGTTTCCACCCTTGCCAGCTCCCACCTCGCTCAAATCCATTTCTCAGAGCAGCCAGAAGGACCCTCGAAGACAGAGGTCTGATCATGTCCTTCTCTTTTAAGATCTGGCACCAGGACCCTCACGCTCTGGCTCCTTATCCCTGGCATTCTTATAGTGCCTGGGATGTCCTAGGCTCTTCCAAGGCTCAGAACCTCTGCCCAGGACTAGCCCCCCTGGAAGCTTTCCCTGCCCCTTCTCCACCTGGCTAACTCCTTTCTTTTGGAGATCAGCTCAGAGATGACTTCCTCAGGGGAACTTCTCCACTCCTGTTGTTATACCCAGCCAGAGTATCCGGCGCCTCCTCAGGGCCGGGCGCCACCTGTCCTGGTTCTACCTTCAGGCAGTCGTTTGACGGATGACTCTCCCCAGTCTAGCCCCTAAGTTCCCCAAGGGCAGAGGCAGTGGTGATACTCTTCTATGCTTCATGACTGTCTCCCTGTGCCCTGCATGTGCTCAAGCACACCTTTGTTGAGTAAGCCAGTCAAAGGAGACTCTGGGTGTGAGGGTCTGTGCCCAGCTGGAGCACCTACCTCACCAGCTCCTCATTGTAGAGGGACAGTGGGGACTCCCGGCTGAGGATGTACACCTGGCCCTTGAAGACAGACACCTGCACTTTTCCTTCCACACGCTCCTGCGACTTGGCGATGCAGTGGCGGACAAATTCACACTCAGGGCTGTGCCAGAAACCTGTGGGGAGGGAAAACAAAGGTGCTAGGGAGGCTCACCATGCTGCCTGCCTCCTGCACTAGGGCACCAGAGAATGATGGCACAGCGAGGGTCTCCATGCCTGACCTGCTCGTGGCAGACCGTGAGCCTGGTAAGGTAGGTCCTGTTTGCTGAGTACTAGCACAATGCACACTTATAAATGGCTGCATCAAGGAATAAGCTTGTGTGCCCCTGTCCTGTGACCTTGCAGGCTTCTGTGGGTAAGGACAGGTACTTCCCAAGGGTCAGAAGGAGGGGAGCAACCTGCTGCTTCATGCCATAGACATTCCGGGGGCCAGGAGCTGAGGACAGTGTGAAGGGACCCTGTCACCTGCAGAGAGGTAGCTCAGTCTTATGAGGGTGGCAGACAGTTGTCAGGCAGGAGACTTCAGGGAAGACTCAGGCATGTGTCACCTGGGGCAAAGCAATGGGGGTGCCCAGTACAGGCAGTGGGGTGCTGGTTTGGGGGCAGGACTAGCAGGTTTATTTTGTGTGGAGGTCCTGGGCTCAAGAGCTGCTGTGGCCACTGGTGTCCTGGCCAAGTGCTGGGAAGAGTCCCCCCACTCCCCTCGGATGGACAGGCCCCTTGGACATCTGTGAACTGTGTTTACATACTGCTCATATTTTCACCTGCAAACCTTTGTGCATACGAAGCACCCACAGGGCACTAAGCTCTTTACCTGGACCAGCTCTTGAGATCCTCACAAATGCCCTATGAGAAAACTCGCTCAGCCTCTGTCTTTTCTGGGTGAGGAAGTAAGGCTCAGTGAAGGTGAGTGACTTCTCTGAGATCATGCAGGCTATAGTGGGGGGCCTAGACCTGACCTCTGTGGCCCAGTGATAACACCTCTGCTTCATATGACGGTCTTGGAGCCTTCCTGTCTGCGGCTGGAAAGCCCATTGGAGCACATGGTGCCTGAGAAATGGGCTTCCTCCCCTCCCCCATACTCCGGCCCCAAGGACGGGGAAGACTGCGTGCTCAGTCCCCAGTCTGCCCCGGGGCCTGCACCTCAGCATCGGCAGGATCAGACCTGTGGACAGCCAACTCCTCTCTCATCTCTGCTGAGGGCAGGCGGCCGTGGCCAGGGTTGGGGGAGGGACCCTGTGAGGGGTCGGGTTTCTCTGAAACAGAGCCGGGAAGGTGAGCCCACCTGGGCAGCTGGGGGGCCAGATGGTGTGCGATCTCCTGCCCTGATAAAGGGGCTGGGTCAGTCCCGGGTCTGCGGCTATTGTTGGACGTCCAGGCCTGTAGGGACACCTGTTGGGGCTCTCCGTGGGAAAGGGGAGAGGGCCTTCTCTGGGATGGAGGCTGCTGGCTGCAGAGGTGGGGGAGGGCCAGGCAGGGAGAGGCCTCGGACCCTCACTCCCCAGTGACCTGCCATTTAAATCACAAACCGGCTCCACCTTGACAAGCAAGATAACCTCTTTGTGCCTCAGTTTCCTTGTTTGCACGATGAAATAATATTACTAAGCACTCTCCAGGGGCTCGTGCAGATTCAGTGAGAAGATGCAGGCATAACGTTGAAGTTTTGGATTTCAGATTTGAACATGGCCTCCACCAGCTTTCACTGTACACAGGAGACAGACAGCTGGAGTGGGAAGAAACTGTCCAAAGCCACACAGCAAGGTCCCAAAGGGCTCCTGACTTGGCCCAGCCACAGTGGGAGGGGACACTGATGGCCCCTCACCCTGGCCGTGCCCCAGTCACTTGGCCATCTTTCTGCCTCTGTCGGGATAATCAGACCAACACATCCTCAGGCTGGAAGGCTGGCGGGAGATGGAGTCAGAGATAGGGGCAGGGGCCCTGTGGGAGCACCTGGCCTGGGCTTTCTCAGGATCCCACCTCCACCCCACAGGGGGCCTTGCGCTCAGATTTCTTTTCCCAGCAGACCCAGCCTCGGGGCAGTGAGCCTGGTGTGCTGCACGGGGGAGGCCCTGCATGTCCTAGGCCTGGGACTGGGCCAAGCACCATGCTAAGTGGGTTGACAGCCCTCTATCCGGGTCGTGCATTACACTCATTTTTCTTCTCAAGAAACCAAGGTGAGGGGAGGGGGTGAGCTCTGCCCTCTAAAGGAGATGGGTAATGAGTCCAGGATCCTGCCAAAACAACCCTGTGGGCTAGGGCCAGGGGCAGCTCCTAGATGGGGGGATCTGTAAAACCCTGGACAGGCAGACCAGGACATCTGGATGGGGAGAGAAGAAAAGGAGATGGGCAGCAGTTGCCAGGGCAGCTATGAGTGGGGCTGCAATAGTAAGGGCTGCCCCCTGCCTCAGTTTCCCTATCTGTGCCCCAAGACCACAGATGCTCTGAGAAAGCCAAGCACCACAGCGGAGTAGGGGGTTCGTTATTTAAGGAGTTAGACAGAACTGGGAAGAGACCTGGCCTGGTGCCCTTTATTCTACAGGAAGGGAAACTGAGGTTTAGGGAGAGGCAGACCTACTCAAGATCATAAACCCAGCATCATGCCTGCATGCTGGGAAACCACGGCAGGCATGTGTGCTTATCTAACACATGTGGAATAGTGCTCCTCCATGCAAGGCACCGTTCCAGATGCTCTACACATGCTCATGCGTGTAGTCCTCGCTGCTGAGACAGGTAAAATTATTATCCCCAAACTTCAGATGAGGCAAAGGGAAAGTGAAGTGACTCACTTGAGCTAACCCCTGGGCTGTAATGCATCTCCCTAAGGCGAGAAATCATACGCAACAGCTCCACAGAGCGGGGTGCCCAGACTGCTGCCTGAGACAGCCCTTGACATCCATGAGGGCCTAGATGCCAGGCACACCTGGGTAAAGTTAGTATTAACAATAACTACCTGGGATAAGTCTCCACTGCCCTCACCTCATCCCCTTCTCCACTATGAGGTTTTGTTTCCTTTAAACTTCTTAATCACCGTAACTCACGCTGGGATTTAGAGAGCCGGGTGGGCGGCACAGCCAAGACTCACCCCGGGCAGTTTGGAGTTAAGGCGCTAAGCCCTCAGCCAGGGGCCAGGCCGTGCCCAGACACCCAGGGCTCCCCGTACATGCGCCGTGCCCCTAGATGAGCCTAGCCCACCGCCCTTCCCCCCACCCCCATCTCTGGGATCTACTGGAGGGGTGCAACTTCGCTTCGGAAGCTGCCCTGCTCTTGGCTGAAAGCCACCACTTATCAGCTGTGAAACCTTAGACGAGTGTCTCACCTCTGTGCAGCTAAGATTAGGCAGTACCCACCAAGGCCCAGCTCAGGCCCCAGCAAGAGAGGTGGCAGCCATTCCACGGCGGAGCTGGAGGCTGGCTGGCCCCCCACCTGGCCTCCATGGGCACCTCGGAGCAGGAGCCTGGTCAGGTGCTCTCCCTACCTCACCGTCTGCTGTGTTTTAATGACTCTCCCATTTTGTAACCAAAATCTACCTTTCAGTGTTGAAATCCCACTGAGCAAGAAAGCCGGCAGGAGACAATGGTATTTAAACACCTGTCTGTACCTGGGAAGGGGGGCCTTGGCTTCAAAGCTGCCGGAAACAATGGAACGGAGAAATAATACCAGCCAATAACCACAGAGTCCCCTTGAAATCCCAAGATGAGTTACGGTGATCAGGAGGCTTCAAAGGCAGAAAAACCTCTGAGTGGAGAGGGGAAGAGAGAGGCCAGCCGAGGCTATGTACTAACGTTACGTTAACTTTCCCCTGGCCCCTGTGACACCCAGGCCCCTGTATAGATGTCAAGGTTGGCCTCGGGCCGCGACCTGTCCCGCAACAGCTCAGAGAGGGGCTGTCTGATGTGACTTCTCAAATGAGGGAGACGCGAATGTCACAGGGCAGGGTCAGCAAACATTTTCTGGGAAGGGCCAGGTGGTGAATAATACTCTAGGCTCTCCAGGTCATGCAGTCTTTCCTGCAACACACGACTCTGCAACTACAGCTCAGAAGCAGTCATGGACAATGGATGCAAATGATCATGGCCGTACCCAAAAAAGCCATTGATGGACACTGAAATGTGAGTTTCCTATCATTTTCATGTGTCACGAAATAGTATTATTAAAAGAATATTTTCCCTACCATTTAAAAATGTAAAAACTAGTCACAGCTCACAGACTGAACAAAAACAGCCGACTGGCTAGACTGGGGACCCCTGTTCTGCAATGTGAGGGATGGACCGGGAGTCAGAGGGCCTGACTTCCAGCTCTGGGACAATAGGTAAAGCACAGAAACTCAGTCTCTCATCTGTAAAATGGGGACCTGTCCATGCTGTGTGCTCGCGTCACTCCACGTGTGGGCTGAGCCACTGGCTGTTCTGGCAATTTCCCAGTTAAGATCTGGCTCGTGCGATGGCCACGCCTAGGGCTGAGTTCTTGGTCCAGACAGGCCTTCTCTTGCTTGCGGCAGTTTATGTAGTAGCTCCAGGTTCTGCCTGGAGACAGCCTGGCCTGGGGTCCGACCCAGACAGGCTGCTTCTGGCTGTGTGACTAGGCGCAAGTTCCTCTTGCTTTGAGGCTCGGTGTCCTCATCTCTAAAAGGAGGTAGCCGCAGCTCTCCTAGGAGCTTTGGGAGGACCCTGTGGGATGGCTTGTGCCCTCACAGAGGGCCCAGCACCCTGCATGTGCTGGATAGAAGCTGGCTGCCCTAGGGATGGCACGTGACGCTTCCCTGGCCCTGCTGAAGTCAGGCAGGTCATAGTAGCAGAGGCAGCCGGATGCTTCGGTGGCACTGGCGTATTTCCCCCAATGCCCTATGAACAAGGCAAGTCCCAGCGTCCTCTCCTCACCTCGTTCCTGCCCTCGCTCGACCCACCTCGACCTGCATCCTCCGAGCTCTCTCAGGGGGAAGGCAGTAGGGGGGCAGGCCTGGAGGAGGGTGCTGTTTGGTTAGGGAATGGGGGGGACCGCCTCCGAATCGACGCACCCGTGTACACCAGCTCCGCGAATTTCAAGCCCAGGCCTTGCTTGATTTTGCGCACTTCCCGATCCATGGTGAAGGCCTCGATGTCTAAATGAGCATGGTAAAGGATCGTCCCTGCTGGGGTCTCGTAGATACCTAGCCATTTTTCCAGGCAGGGGGAAAAAGAGAAAGAAGAGAGAAACACATGAAACCCAAACTGTCAGCAAATGACAGAAGAAAAAAAAATAATGACTCATCTGACAGGAGACAAGCCAGTTGGACCCATTCACTCCCAGCTTGCTGCAAAATGCATCTGTCATTATGTTCATGCTGGGGCCACGACAGTCCACTCTGCGGCTTGTGGAGAAAATGTCTAGATGCTCCCCTTTGAAGAGGCCCTCAGATGCTGGAAAATGACAGGGTTTCAGAGCTGCTCCCCCCTCCTTCCCAATGTGTGCCCACCGGCCTGCGGCTGAAAACCTGTAATTAAACCGACTACAGTGAAGCCCAGGGCCCCAAATATCCCTTCCTCCCTTCCACAGGGGAGCCAGGGGAGGGGACAGCTGTGCACACCCATGTACACATGTGTGCATGGGTGTGCACACACATGGTGCCTTCAGTCAGTGGCTCCCCTACAGCCATGTCTCTGCAGAGAAATCCCAACCACGGTGGTGGCAGAGGGCTTGTAATCACCTGTGCTGACCCCACTGTACAGATGGGGGCTGAGATTGACGTGGAGCTGGAACTAAATCTAGCCCCCAAGTCCCTGTCCGGCGCTGTCTCCTGCCCTGTGCGTCACAGACACAGAAGCTCCTGTCCCTGGGCTGAGCATGGTCCTGGGAAGGTCTGACTGGTAGCGGCATGCTAGATTTGAGAACACCCGAGGCCTCAAGAGGCAGGACTCCCTCCTGCCCTAGCAGGCTGGCCTCTTAAATAAAGTTTGGGTGAGCCCAGGTTGCTGACTGGACGCAAACCTGCCCTGCACCCACTGTCCTGATGGAGGAGGGGTGATGACCTGCCCATCCCTGCAAATGCTATCCCAAAAGCCTTTCTTCCCACCTTGTTAAGTTTTCAGTTATCCTGAAAATATACTACCATCTTAACACACTGGCTTAACAGAAAGGCTCTGTACACCCATGTTGTCGTGGCAGTATTATTCACAACCGCCAAAAGGCAGGGGCAACCGAAACGTCCAATGGATGAAAGTATAAACAAAACATGGTGTGTTCACACCATGGAGTATTATTCCGCCTTCTGGCAAAGTCCACGACACAGATGGACCTGGAGGACACCATGTTCAGGGGAAGAAGCCAGTCGCAGAAGGACTAATAATGTTTGCTTTCACTGATAGGAAGCACCTAGAATAGTCAAATTCTTAGAGTCAGAAACTGGACAGAATGCTGGGTGCCGGGGCATGGGAGAGGCAGGAAATGGGGAGTGAGTGTTTAATGGGGATGGAGTTTCAGTTTGGGAAGATGAAAAGGTTCTCTGCATGGATGGTGGCGATGGCCGCACAAGACGGTGAAGGAATTAAGGCCGCTGAACCGTATGGTTAAAAATGGCTAAAATGGTAACTGTTATGTATATTTTACCATAATTCAACAAATCCTTTAAAACAAATTTCCTATCAGAAAGATTTTTTTTCAGCTCTGAAATCCAAGGCGGACATGGGAAGGCTGAGTCTGATGTGACTCGCCAGAAATGTCCTCTGCTGGGAACTCCTCTAGTCCTTGACCTCTAAGTCTGGGAATCACAGACACGCCAGGGCTCCAAGGGAAGGCCCTTTAGGATCCCCCGTGCCGTGTTCTACTAACTTTTAGCCACAAAGCCATTATTCCAACACAGTCTTAGGCAGAAGCCCAGCATATAGAATGGGCTCTAGCATAGAGCATGGCATGTAGCATAGCCCAGGCCCTGTTGTGGGGAACAGAGGCCCCTCTGCACAGCCTGGGCTCCACCAAGAAGTCCTCAAAGTGCTGACTGGTCCAACCCACCAGCTTTACAGATGCGAAGACTGAGCTCAGGGAGGGATGTGACTTGCCCAAGGTGAGCAGAACCAACATGGGGAGCTCCTGCCTCTACTGCAGGTGCCTCTCAGGGCCTGTGGGAGGGTGACCCACTGCTCACAAGATGAGGTCTAAAGGGCCACTGCTGAGGAGGAAAAGCCTGGGCTGTCCCCCTGGCTCCAGGGTGTTCCCAAGCAGAAAGGAGCCTCTCTGTGGGGACGTCATCTGCACACCCGACTTCCTGGTCTCGGGGACTTACGTGTCAAAGCCCCCTGTGGAGACCAGGCACTTATATGGTTACCACATGCCACGAAATAGCCTGCCCCATTTCACTGTGTGGCTGCAGCTCCGGGGCAGTCTCTGCTGTCCCGATCCACTTGTACCCAAACCCTCGACTCCCTGGGGAGTTCTTTTGGCTCTCACGCTACCACTGCACTACTCTTACAAACGCAGTCGACATGGGCGCGTTATCCATTTCTGCAGAGTGGCTCAGAGTTGCAAACCAGAAAGGGGCAGAAGGGCTGATGGAGGAAGAGCACCTGCTCATAGCGTGAGAACAGGGGCCAAGGAAGAGCAAATACAAGAACTCAGCACAGAAGCCAGGCCGCTCCTTGGGAGGACAGTATGGCGCCATGAACAAGAGGCTCCTGATGGCCCCGGGCCACACAGAAAGGTCTGCTTACAAAGACAGACACATGGAGAACGTCTGGAAATATCTGCCTCCAAATGGGAGAAATAACCACAATGTTTAAAAGGACAAGTTTTCAGTTATCCTGGAAATTTGATCACCAAGAACAATTTCCTAAGATCCACCGGGAGCGAGGTACTGACAAAGGCCTGTTGACCCTCACCTACAAAAAACTCACTAATTATTAGTTTTGTTACATTTTAGAAAAACCCAGAAACTTTCAGAACCTGTCCTTGTCTTGGCACAGACAGTTGCAACAGTGCCCTCTGGGCAGGCCAAGAGCTGGGGCTCTCCTCATTTTCACCTCCTGGGGAAACTGCCACCTTCTTGCTTTTCTGTCCTTGGCGGGGCCAGGTGTGGGGCATGGTCTGAGCTGCACTGTAGGGCTGGAGCTGGAGACCAGAAGTCCCACAGAACTTGGAACTTGTACCTTTGCAGAGAGGGCCCAGCTCAGCTTTGCTGTGTGACACCGGCCCACCGCAGCTCCCTCTCTGAGCCCCAGGCAACCAGTCTGGAAAATGAGAAGGTTGCAAGGGTCTTCTGCTCTTCATTCTGACTTCCACCGAGGCCTGCCCGGAAGTCACATCTATCACACTATCACCCTGGTGTGGCAAGCACACCGCTGGGTTTGTCTCTGGCACACTGTCACCAACACCACAGCCATTACCTCCCAACCATCCAGACAGGCAGTAAGGAGGACACCTTTCCAGCGATGACGTGAGCTATGATTTGCCCAAGGGTGAGTCTCATCCCTGCTGCTGGCCCATCATAGCTGCTCCCCATGAAAAGTGCAGGGGGTGCTTGGTGGGTGGCACCACCCCCTCCAGAGCCTCAGAATCAGCCACGGGAAGAGTCATGGGCAAGAAAAGCCTCAGCCACGAAACATATCAGCACAATTAATATTCCTGCTCCTTTTCTTAGAAGGTGTTAAGAGTTCATTGTGACTGATTAAAAAGCTTGCTTCCCAGTTGCAGTGTGTGAGCATTTTCAAAATCTTCCCTCTCCTCACCTCAGGGGGAGGGGCTACAGATGATTCCTGTGTATTTCTTCTGGAAAAAAAAAATGACTTAAAAAAAAACAGTGACAGAAACCTGATGCTAAAAGACTATGGATTTGGGGCTTTTGACAGTCAGCATACAAACCACTGTGCAAAAAGTGGGAGGAAATGACAGCTGAGTCTCGCTGTCGCTGTGGAAGAGACAACAGACATCTTCAGAGTGACACGCACAGCGGCTCCAAGTGTCTATTTTCATCACCCCGTGTTTACAGGAAAAAGACAGAGGTGTCAGCAGTTCTCTGTGGAGCAGCTTCAATCACACCATAATTACTGCCAAGGGGGGTGGGTGGGGAAGAAGGGCAAGGAGCTGGGGGACCCGGGATGGGGGAAGAGTGGACCGAGGAGGAAGAGGTGGTGCCCGAAACAGCTGCTGCTGCTTCAATTCTTCTCGTCAGTTCCCGAGGCTGCCAGGTTATCCGGATTGAGCAATTTGGCAGATTGGGTGGGATCTGCCAGCTCAGCTGGGGATGGGGGTCAGGGCACCTGGACCCAAGACGCTGGTCCTCTGGGAAAGCAGTATCCAGAGGGAGGGATCTGGAAAGGCTGGGGAAGGGAGGTTGGCTGGAGCCCAAGGGCTCCTGCTTAGGTACCAGGGCCAAGGAGAGAGGCGGTTGCCATGGCGACGGGGAGGTAAGGTACAGTGGGTCTCTAGCTATCCTCTGTGCTTGCTCCTGGTGCCCGCAGGCCCCACCCCAGGGATCAGGGTGCACCTCTGAGGCTGGCCTCCCCAGGTTCTGGGAGTGAGAACACCTCTGCTTCCGAGCTCTCCCTCACCTTTCCATCTGGAACATTCCATCTGAGTGGAGCCTCTGAAAGGCCCGGGCAGGTGGGCGGGCAGGTGGGTAAGTGGGCGGTCAGCCCTTGTTCCTTCTTAGCCAGAGAGTGGAGGGCAGAGGGCAGAGGGAGGAAGAGGGAGCAGGCTGTGAGGAGGAGCGTGAGCGAGTCAGGAGGTAAGCCTCCCTGGGCGGAGAGGCGAGTGAGCCGGCTGCAGCAGGAGGGACAAGGCGAGGGGAGCACAGGCTGCCTCCTTCCCGCTTCCCTCCTGCCTGGCGTGGCCCCCCCTCCACCTCCCCACTGATTTCATTTACTTCACTTAATTAGACCCCCTCCAGAGTTAAAAAGATAATGTGATAATGACGATGGGAACAGCCACAATACAGCGAAAGCTACTCCATCTGCAGCTTCCCCGGCCCTCTGCCCCTCTGACGCCACGGCCCCTAATGCCGCTGGGCAGACCACCCCAGGCCCAGGGCACTAGAGCTGCCCAACTCCCTAGCCATCCACTACCCACTGGCCCCCACCACCGAAAAAAACCAATCCCTTAACGAATTTCAATTATAAACTTTGTAAAATCAATACAAATGACATTTTTCCCTTGTACACTGAGATACGAACGATAGCGCCTTCCTGCTCTGCCCTCAGTATAATTGACAATTAGCAGCTTCTCCCATTACTGTAGACTTAATAAAAACCCAGTCGTAGAGGCATCCACGATGCGCTGACTTAGGGCTCCTGTTCCTTCTTCGTCACAGTGAATCATTCAAAGTGGAGATATAAAAAGAAAACACCCTAAAATTACCAAGTAACTTTCTTTTCTCATCCCCCAACCCACGTAAGAAAACAGGCAAGTTTGAACTTCAGAGGGAAGTAACGAGATCACCTGGTCTGGCCCCACAGGGAGGAAAGCAACTTGCTTAAGGTCACGCAGCAAGTTCTGAGACTCGGAATCCTAACTGTCTTTCTCAAAGACTGTACAACTTTCACACTAAAGTCTATCTTTTAGGGACGGCCCCCACGGGTACACACACAGTACTTGGGCACCGTGAAGGCCGTGCTCCCGGACCTCCTTCCTTGGATCGGGGGTAAGAAGCCAAGGGGGTCGGAACGGACTGCTCATCTCAAGGCTCTGAACTTCAATGGTGATGACACCCTCAGCTCTGGCGAGAAGGTGGTGAGCCTACCACCCAGGCCCAGGTGGGTCAAGAGCTCCAGGGGCTTGGCCCCCGTCAGACCCAACTGGCCACCCGGGGAACCTGCTACCACCCTTTTGCATGTTCCCACTTCACCTTGTCTATTCCACATTCTACCAGGTGAAGCTGATGCTCCTGCCACCTCCTCCAGGATGTCTTCCTAGAACAGCCCAGTCCAGGCCTTTATCATGACCTCCTTTAGTTCAAGTTTGAGCACTCTCCCTACCTGGCAGGATGCCATTTCACAGAGTGACCTCAGGCCATCCTTATCTTTCCAGTAGGGGAAGGCAGTTCATTTTCGCTAGAAGTACCAATTCCGACTGATGGGTAATGACTGCCTACAGCACTGAGACACAGCCGCGGTCAATTAGTAATGCCTGCTGTGGGCACGGGAGGGGCACGACAGGTGTCAAGGTGGTGGACACCTCTGAGCCACACTGACGGCTCCCACAGGGCTGCCTCTGCCATTTAGGGAGTACCACTCCTGCACCAGCTCCTGCTCTCAAACATGGGCTAGAACCCAGCTCTGTCCCACTCCAGAATTCCAGCTGTAGCCCAACAACTCCAAGCCTCTGTACCTGGGTGTCAGTCTGGCTCCTGCCTGTGACTTTTGACCTTCGGCTCCCTCTCTTTAAACAAAAGAGGGTGCTGGTCTCTGCTCCCCAAGGTCCTTCCTAAGTCTCCTTTTGATGAGTTACATTGTGCTGTTTCCCAAGGGCAGACGGAGACAAAGGTACATTTAATCAGATGTTAATATAGGTAAGAGACAAAGGTATGTGAGGATGAAAGGGAGCGGCTAATTAGTAATATTGTTCTCAGCAAGGCCAACCTGGAAGGGGTGGAGCACCGCTTCCCTCCTCCCCACACCTTCTGAGACAAGTCCAAACGGGTCAGAGCTGGGAAGACCTGATTCCCACCCCCAGGCCCAGCACCTTACACTTGGGGAAACAGAGGCCCAGAGAGGATTAAGTCCAAGGTCATCGGAGGCGAGAGCCCAGCAGTCTGCCTCCCGGGCCCATACTCCCCTTCCTTTTCTAACAGCGGAAGTCTGGTCCTCAGCTCTCTTTGGATTTTAAGACTCTCAATGAAGATGTCTGAAAGGACAAAGTGCCATGGCTATACCTTGGCCTGGTTTTATTTGGTTGTGTTAACATTTTAAGTTGACCTTAAGCAAAGCGATTTGAATACCTATCAAAAAACAGGGGGTCCCTGATCCCCACCACCAATATTTGAAAATGCAGGTGTTTAAGGGTGTCACTGCTGAAAGCTGGTCCCACCCTCTTGGAGGTCCCCAAGTAGGTGTATTGCTTTATCACACTGGCAAAGCTGCAGGGATGTGAGTCCCTTGCATGGGGAAACTGAGTCCTGGGGGAAAGGGTGGCCATGAAGACCTGGCGAGTGACCGACAGAGAATCACGGGCTCTGGTCACTGAGAGAAGACTGAGGCACCAGCATGGGGACCAGCGTCTCCTCCCTCCTGGCTCAGCCGGATGCCGGTGGGCAGCTTTGCCAAGGCAGCTACACGGCGCTGAGGCTGAGCCCTGCCCATCCCTGCAAAATGGACTCCCGTTCCATGCCTGGCCCTGGGATGGCCCGCAGGCCCTGGCGGCTCACAGCGCCCATGCGCAGCAGGGTTCCCGGGCAGCCTCGTCAGTGCAGCCTTATGACCTTGCATGGTCTGCCTCCAAACCTGGCCAACCCGCTAGGGCACAGGACAGCCTGACCTCCCAGCCTGGCCCTGGCCGCTCTCCCCCAAGCCTCTTCTGGTCCCCCAGACTCCCCCTGCTCTCCGCACGGCTCTTCTAAAACTCTTGACATCAGTGGCAAAGGGCCCATCGTTATCCCACTTTGCAGGGAAGAAACTGAGTCTGGTGGGGTGAAGGGACTTGCCCCAAAGTCCCCCATGCAGTTGGGAGTGGATGGGGATCTCAGGAGACTGGGGTCCCCGGGAGCCGAGGCGTACCCCCAGGGGTGGTGAGCAGACTCACCTCGGGACTTTATCCCGATGAAGCGGTTCTCCACAATGTCGATGCGGCCCACGCCGTGCCTGCCCCTGTAGGGAGAGCGAGTCAATCGGAGCCAGGTGCTGCCATGAGGTCTGCTGTCAGATGCGCCCACCCAACCAGGCTGTGCCCACCCCAGAGCCACAGGCGGGGCACCAGGCACCATCTCAGGATCTCAGATGCTGGGAGCATCTGAGCCAGGTCACCTGGTCCAACAGCCCTTTGTACGGGTGGGGAAACAGGCTTGGAGAGTGAAGAAATTGCCTGTTAATTCAATCAGCAATTTCTGTCACCTCCGTCCTGTGGCTTGGGGGTACCGGCCCTGACCGCTGCTCATCTTCTCCTCATCCAGCTGAGAGCTCGGAAGCTGCAGCTGGATGGTCCCTGGGGGAAGTAGGCCCCCTGGGGCTGTTACCTCCAAGGCTGAGGACCACCATGCCACCATGCCTAGGGGGTTGCCTGCAGGACACAGGCCTGTCTTCCTTGGCCCCTAAGCCTCAGGCTGTGACCATCAGCCCAAGAGGCCCAGACTTTGCCTAGACAGTGGTCTCCTGGGAAGCCCGGCTGGGCTGCTGGCACTCACGCGACTTCATTCAGGTACATGAAGAGCTCCAAGGACGTGTGGTAGGTGGTGCCATCCTTGACGTTGGTCACCTTCACAGGGACCCCTAGGGAGGGAGGAGAGGGTAGTGGGTCTTTGGCCAGAGCTCAGCAGAGGAGCCTGTGCCCGCCCCCCAGCCCCCTCCCTCCACCCGAAACGCCTTAAATGGATGTGACAGATATGGACTCCAAATGACTCCTTGAAAAGCCCGGTGCAGGTTGTGGCCTGCTGGGGGAGAGAAGGGGCGAGAAAGCCCCCCAGAATGAAAGGGAAAATGCAATAAAAACGCACTCCCCCCACCCTTCCCATTCTCTTTGCCCCTTTTGCATTTAGGGGCTGTGAAATTGGAACCAGGCCCTGAACTAATTGAATTTCACGCTCCACCATTGTCTTATGCCTGGAGCACCTTCTGTCCCACCAGTTACCCGGGGGCCGCCTGGCCGAGGTGCGGCTGTGCACACACACACACACACACACACACACCCTGCCGTCACAGCCCCCGCCACGTCTGTCAGGCAGACCCCCTAGCCCCGACCCCGCACCCCAGACCCGCACTCAGCCATCTGATTGATGGGGGTGACATGGTGCCTGCTCCGACAGACGGGGTGCTGGAGGCGTCCCTGAATTCTGAGAAGTCGGGTCTGGGGTGGCAGGAGGGCAGGAGGGAGGCAGCCCACTGCTTGGAGGGAAGGGAAGGCCAGTCAAGGGGGGTGACAGGGAGGGGGGCCAGGGGTGGGTTCAGGGCTGACTTTCAATAGCATGGGGCACTTTCTCGAGCGGTGTGAAATGAGCAATAAATGTATCAGGGGGCTAACAAGAGAGCTGTAACAGTGACAAAGAAAAGCTGTTCAAAGTTGGCGGCTAATCCCCCACCCATCTGCCCAGCTCATTACCATGTAGCCAGCGATCGGGTGCCAATCAGGCCTCAATAGCGGCTTTCGAGTCTTTATCAGCCAGGCGCCGCTTGGAGGGGCTTCGCTCAAGGCGCTGTCAGTCCGGCCATTCTTAACCCCCATTTCCAGGGGTTTTATAACTTGGTTGTAAATTGCTATTAAATGTAAGTCTGCCCAATAATGAACCTTAAGCCCCTCTCGCCACCCCCCGCCTCTCTCCTCTCCCTTTCTCTCCCTCCCTGGGCCTATTATGGCCTCCCCGGGGCCTTGGATGGGGCCTGCCCCAGAGAGGAGCTGACATTGTTGGGGCCGCTGCTGGAGAAAGCCTCTTAGCCTTTAAAATAGTTAATAATTAGATTAAAACTTCAAATAAATTAACTAGAGGGTGAATGGGGAGTAGTCAGGGAGGGTTCCTCTCGCCTATTTTTTTTTTTTCCCAGACAGTCCCAAAATCATTAAAATGGATCACGTTTCTTCCGCAGCCCATCCCGTGGGGCTACCCTATTCCTGGAGGACTACCACTGCCTCCCACCCCTCACTCAACTCCTGGGGACCTGTCCCACCATCTTCTCAGAGATGATGTCCAAAGAGGCCCCATGCCTTCACAATAGGCCTGGGTCGGACAGAGTGGACACTTAGAGCCCCAGCCGCCTTGAGGGGCCTCACACCATGGTCCTTTGGTCCCCAAGTGGCATGAATTCAAGGGTTTGGACAGACAGGGCAGCATGAAGATGCCCACTGTCTTGGTCAGGCTCTTGGGAAAGGCTAGGAAGAGGTGGGTTATTAATAACAGCCTCTGTTTCCCACGAACTCAGCTGTCCACCATGCTTCGCACCTGCGAGGACCACTTCCATGTCCACCTGATAGGCGAGTAGGCCCGAGGCCCGCAGGGTGAAGCTGGTTGTCAAGGTCACACCAGCATGACAGAGAGCAGGGATCTGAACCTCCTGTCTCCTTCGCGGACCCTTGGTCCTGCGTGCCCTGGGAAAGGCAGAGCTTCAGAACTTGGCCAGGCCTCTCTGCAGAGCCCTCTCCCTCTACTGTCTGCTCCAGCCTGGGCAGCTGCCTTGTAGACAGACAGTCCAGCCTCCTTGCCTGGGCCTGGGGGACCCTCACACCCCCCTCTCAGTTCCTCCAGCTCCCACCCAAGCACCACCTCCTCCAGGAAGCCTCCCTGATTTCTGCAGTCTCCTGGAAAGTTCTCCTTGGACTCCTTGAGCACTTGCTCTCATCCTGGTCTTGCTACCATCACCAGGCCTTCGCCTGTTCTCCAGAGGTGTCCCTGGTGCCAGGTTTGAAGCTGGGCATTCTGGAAGACCAGCAAACACTTCTTGTTGAAAGCAGTGAAGATGAGATCAGGACACCCATCCACTGCCAAGGGGAGCAAGACCGACAACATCTTGGCGCCCAGGGAGGAGGTGTGGGGTAAAGTAGCTAACTTGGGACTAGAGAGGCTTCAGCCGTGGGGTCAGCGGGGCCCCTGTGCTGGATGCTTTCCAGCCTTCATTCTACATCATGAAAACGCCAGGCAGCCAGTGCTCTTTTATCCCCAGCTTATGAAGAAGAACCAGAGGCCCAGGAAAGTTGAGTGACTTTCCCTAAGTCCCAGAGCAGCTGGCAAGTGGCTGCTCAGTGGTGGGAGTCCTGCCATTCCAGACCTGGGCCTGTGAGCCCATGGGCCAGGCAGCTGAGGGTGCCTCCCTAGGAAGCCGGGATGCTTCCACGGCTCATGCCATCCAGGCAAGGGGGCACCTGGGAACCCTCGAAGCCCCTATCCAAACTCTGCCTCCCGGGGATGCAGGAGGCACCGATGCACAGGGCTTGTGCTCAGGCTCCCAGGAAAGGAGGGCAAAGCAGCCAGGGTCCCAAGAGCCTACGCTCTTGAATCCCAACAGGTGGTCACCCACCTACCTTTCTTGAACTCGATCTGCAGGATATCAGGGCTGTTGGGGGCTTTGGCAGGGTCCTGGGTCTTTGTGTAGAGGCCTGGAGGCGCTTGGTTCTGACAAAAGCCAGAAAGGTTAGATGGGGTACCATGCCAGTCCCTGGAAACTTTGCACCCCCCATCTCCTGCAGAAATCTGAACCCCTCTCCAGAACCAGGGAGTGGCTGGCACTTGCTGCCAGCTGGCACTGTCCAGCAGGCCTCCCAGCCCCCAGCCCAAGCCAGCCCAGCTTGCCAGGGGCCCAGGAAACAAAGGGCTCAAGAAATCAAGACAATTTTTCCCCTCAACTTGATCTCATCTTTTTCTTTGACACCCCCACAGCTGGAGGTAGAATAGCAGGAGAGGAACAAGTCAGGCAGGAAAAGTGCGACTTCAGAGAAGCGTGGTGGCGGCATTCCGTGGGCTTCCTGGGAGCAGGCGCACACGCTCTCGCAGGCGCCGGGAATTGGGGGTTATTCTGCACTGACCGCAAAGCTAATGACTACGTGTGACCCCAGCAGGTGCTCTGGCGAGCAGAACCGTACCCAGGGTCCCCAAGGTTAATACTCACAGGGAAAAAAGAGAAGAGCAAAGCAAAAACCCATTTGAAAACACATCAACCTTTATGTATATTTTTTCCCGGGTGTGTTGGAAATGGGCCTCTTGTCTTGATGCAGTGGTGGAGGGGCCGCTGGCTGCCTGGAACACACAAACTTCCCTCCCACCCTGTGGGGCCCCAGGCCCCCCAGGTCGTGGCTTGGACCCTGGCCATCATGGAGACTGAGGCCTCTGGGGCCTCACTGCTCACGTCCCTCCTGCGGGCATCCCAGGCCCAGCTGTTGTCCACCTGCTGACATCTGGGACTTGTAGTCCCCTAAGTCTTTGCTTTTAAAACCCCACAAATATTCACGTATCACTTTCCATCTGCAGTGTCTTTGGTGTTCTCAGCAGCTCTGTTCGGTACGGTCATGTACTGTCACCCTATCTATAGATGAAGAAATAGAGGCCGAGGGAGAGGGCCTGTGGCTGAGGCTGGGTCCTGTGCAGGTGTGTACCATGTGACCCATGGCAGGGGACCCGCGAAGCCCTCAACAAGTATGTGCTGGATTTCAGAGTGGCAGGACACGCCCCCAAAGCCGGGCGTCAAGACCTCGGTTGCAGGGCCTTGGGCAAGCTGCTGCCTCTCGCTGAGCCTCATTTTCCTCCTCTGTAAAATGGGGGAAATGATACCTGCCCTTGACTATCTCACAATTTACCTGCCCTTGACTATCTCACAATTTAAGTGTGCAGTTATATTTTTTTACTGGACGTGAAAATCACCGAGAAAAATGACCAGGAAGACCAGGTGCCTGCAGTAGAGGGCTCTGCGGCTGGGGTGTACTCCTGGTGGTGCCCCCCTGCCCTCGCGCCTCTGGAGGGGCTGCCTGAAGCGCCCTGCCGCCTTCACCTTGGCCACTTGACTACGTTAGGGTGGCCAGCCATGCCTTGGGAAAGCCTGAGTCCTGAGCAAACAGGGAAGGTTGGTCCTAGGAGCTCTACTTCTGAGCTCAGGTGGGGACTGTGATTCAGCGTTCTGCACCTCCAAGGTGCTGTGTGACTTGGGACCCGCTGCAGCCCTTCATGTGTTTCCATTTGTGGGGTGGGAGCAAGGATTCCAAACTGACCCCAAAGACAGACCAAAGGAAGGGGTTCCTTAAGGGTGCCTGAAGCCTCCATGGACCAGATAGAAAACCAAGGCTGAAGAAGTGGCTTGTCCAAATCACACTGTCTGGTCCCTTCGGCCTGGGACTCTGGATTCTCTGTCCAGGGCTCTTTCTATCCCGCCCGCCCCCCCCCACAGTCCCCACACCCTGCCCAGTTCCCAGCTGCTTGAGTAAGCAGAGGGCTGAGAAACAGCGGAAAGGACAATGCCAATATGGTTAGCCACGGGGGCAGGCAGGCATCGGGGCTGGTTTCAGGGAAATGCCTGGCTTCCCTCGGCCCCCTGGGCCCTGCTAACCACTGCATTCCTGGGGCACAGATAGGTCTGAGGGCCATCCTCAGCCCAAAGGGAAAGTGAACCAGGGCTTGGGACCTCTGGATGACAGACCCCCTCCACAGCCCCTCCCGGCTGCCCGGGGTTCCCCACTGGCCCCGCAGCATGGGCTGACCTCAAACAGGAGGCCTGCGCCGGCAGTCCAGCTCCTCCGCCCAACCCCGCCCCCTCCCACCTCCACCTGGGCTTGAGGCTTCCCCCCTGCTCTTCACGGAGTTGAGCAGAGGATGAGAACACTTGCACTTGGGAGGGAAGAGATGGTGGAAGACCCCGCGGGCTGAGCATCCCACACTCTCCAGTGGAAGCCACAGCAGCTGGTGGAGGCTTCTGACACCCTGACAGCACCGATTAAATAAAATAACTAAATAGAAATAAAGTGACATTTGCTTTGCATTCTGAGGTGGCTGGGTGCCTGCCTGCTTTTTACCGTCCCTTCTAAAAGCCCAGTTCAAATGACAAATAGTTTGTTGCTGAGTATCAATGCCATCTATTTATCCATCCCAGCGGGAGGGCTCACTTCCAGTGTCATCTTGGGGGGGCCGGGGAGGTAAGAGAGTGAAGAAAAAGAGAGAGGGAGAGTGGGGGGTGGGGAAGAGGGCGAAAGAAAGCATGAAACAGGACCGAGAAGGAGAAATTGGAAGCAAATGGCCCATGAACTAAACCATGATGTAGAGGCATGATCGATGCGGCAAATGGTTTATTCATCCATCAGATATGGCGGGCCGGCGACTGAATGAACTCTTTCACTGTGGGCCGTATGAAGTTAAAGCAAGTAAATTTCTATCTTTCTTCGCATTAGCTGCCTCATTGCCCTTCAATCAGCCCTCATGGAGGCAGAAAATGGCTCCACCATCTGCCTTCAAACCCTCCCTTCGGCAAGTCTGGGGGCTTTTTTTGGAGAGGGGGAGGGGGCACTGGTTCCCTTAAGCTCTGTCTCCCCATCTCCTCCCGATGGGCTGGGGCTGCTGGGGCAGTGCTTCCCCGCTGTGGAGGGTGGCCCCTGGGCCCCTGGCTGCTGTGTCCCCCTCGTCCCCAGATCTACAGGACAACTGCCCCCAGACACAGCAGATCCAGGGGTGGAGGGGAGGGTCCCGGGGTTCTGTCTGGGGGAGCCCTCGATGGTGCAGACCCCCACCCCGCAGCAGGGCAGGCTGGGAAAGCTGGACCCTGGGTTCTTCAGCCTGGCCACACACTTCTCAGGGGAATGTTTCCCCTCAATGCACACAGGGCCCAGGATTTCCTGCCTGAGCCACGGAGCCCTGGGAGGACCCTGGCCCCTTCCTCCCCAAAGAACCTTAGGTAGATCGAGAAGGGAGGCTGGGACCCCTGGCTCCATGACTGTGCTAGGGATGGGCCAAGTGCTTTTGATGTTCCAGGACGGAGGTGCTGTGATTTCCTACTGTGTGCATGGGGAATCAGGGGCTCAGAGAGGTTGGGTAACTTGCCCGAGGTTGCACAGCAGTGAAGCAGAGTAGGGATCCAGACCTACGTTTCCCACCTCTGGGAGCTAGCATCAACCTTTCTGCCTTGCATGGGTGTCAGGATCCTTAAAAAGACACTCTCTCTAGAACTTACCATCCATCCACTGCCCTCACTAGACAGGCTGTTCAAGAGGCAAGGGGATGCATGCAGGGTCACACAGGCCTGCAACCTCAGACTGTCTGGGGTGATTTCCCACCGGGCCTTGGCTCTGCTCCCCCCCAGAGCTGAGGTGAGAAGTGCCACCGGCTGCCTGGCGAGGGATGGGGCGGGGTCTGCAGCGTGCCGGGGCGCTACAGGCTGCAGAATCCCCGGGCTCTGCCTGGCTCGGCCTCCCGCCCCCCTTGGTGCTGACTGACTGGCTAATTAGGGGTGGCCGGCCTGGGTGTCGTCGGGTCAGCAGAGCATGAACTGGAAAAACCTGTGGCCAGCAGGCAGCAGTCCGGTGGGGCCATCAGCCACCAGGGGGCAGGGGTGCGGGCTCTCTTGAGTGACAAGGTAGAGCTGAGCGGGTGAGGACAGGGCGGGCAGTGGGGGAAGCACAGGAGCTGAGGGCCAGCTCCTGCAACGGGGCGACCTGCCAGCCGGCCATGCTTTGGTCTCCTCGCCCGTAAAAGGAGGACACTCCCGGACAGGAGCCAAGGAACCGTAAGCTGGGAAAACGCTAAACCTGGGCCCAGAAATGTGGGATGATGGCCATCACCAACCAAGGGGCCTGGTCCCTGTGGGGAACCATGCTGGGACCCCCCACAGGGCTCCAGCTCTCCCCATCCTCACAAAACCTCCCTGGGCATCCTCCCCTCCAGCTGGCCTTCGTGGATCCCCCAGGCCCAGCTGCCCGAAACCCCCTCCCCTCCACCCCAGCACACTTCTTCCCTATGTCAGACAAGCCGCCCATCCCACCCCCAAACCAGCCGCCTGGGTGTGGGGCCAAGCCAGGGAATGGAGACATTCCCTCAGGGACAAAGAGATTTTTCTCTTCCCAGGATAGATTTCGCCCAGCCTCCTCCATCTCCCACGGTGGGCAGGGGGAGATACAAAGGAAAACCCCCAGGGAGAGAAATCCTAAACTTCAAACAGGGCCGAAGCCCAGCCTGGTCAGCCTGGAGGTTGGGGACAGGGGATCAGGGGGGCCTGCCTCAGGCTGACGTGCCGCACGAACCCAGACAAATGGGTCCTGAGGCTCTAGTCTGGGCCCCGCCCCCCTTGCAGCAGCAGAGGCCTGAGAGCTGGGGGCACAGGCTGAGCCCTCCCACAAGTGTCTCATCTGCCTAATTGCTTCTTTATTGTCTCACAATCACACTCTCTCTCTATGCTGCCCTGAAATATTTCCTTCCCCTATTCATCTCAGCAGCAATTAGAAAAAGAGCGCCAGGGAGGGGGGATCTTAAAGCGCAGCGTGGAGTGGGCAGGCAGGGGGGGCTCGGTGGGGAGGGTCGGAAACACAGGCAGGGCTTGGCCCCAGCCCCACGCCCGGCCCCCCGTGAAATTTCAAATTAGGCTACAAACACATCAGACGGGTCGGCACGGAGCAGCCGCCACCAAAGAGGGAGCTCAGAGGAGCCGGGGGTTACCTTGGGGTTCTCCAGGAGTCCAGCCTCGTAGCTGTGGGAGGAGACAGAGAGAGGGGTCAGCAGGCAGGGGCAGAGGGACACGGCTACACCTGGCCACCCCCACTCCCCCACACAAGTCCCCTCTGCCCTTTTCTCTCTTTCGCAGCAGCTGCGGCCAACCCTGCCTGAACAAACCAGTCGGCTGTGGGAACTGCAGGTTTGGAGAAGAGGGTGGGGGGTCTCCCTCAGTCTTATGGGCACAGCCCCAGGGCACTCTGTCTGGGGGACCTTCATAGACGCTGTTCTCTTTGCATTAAACTCTCTTCCCTGTGCCCTGGCCAGTCCCTCCTGATCCTTGAGGTTTTAACTTCAAATGCCACTTCCTCAAAGAAGCCCTCCCTGATACCCCAGCTAAGGCCAGGTGCCTGTTATCTACCCCAGCCCTCAGCAGAGCTGTGAATGAGTTGGGTAAGAGGTGGTCTCTCCTCCCCGATCCCCCCCACCACCCTGCTGCCCCCACGCTATGAGGGCAGGAACCACAAATCAGGTCACCACTACATCTTGACTCTAGGCAGGTGGGCATAGCCGTGGACAGGCGGGCCATGTCTTACCTGATGTGCATGAGGTTCTCGTCCATGCTCCATGGGTTCTTGGGGGTGACGGGGATGGGAATTCCATGTTGCTACAGGTGAGAGGTGACACAGGGAAGGTGTGAGGCAGCTTAAAGCAGACTGGGGGTCAGGGCCTCCTGTCCTCTGACTTTCTTCCAAGGTCACAAACATCCCTAAACCCTGGCCCCATTCAGTCGAGACCCTGGACCAGGCCCTGGTCTCGTTCTCCTCCCCTGGACCGTCTGGGATGGGAGTCAAGGCCCCATTGCTGGATGTGCCCCTGCAGACACTCTAAGACCATGCATCTGACACGCTGTGGTGCAGATGCTGACCGGGAAGTTTCCTCCTAGAAGATTCTCTGAGTCCACACTTCAAGTGGCCCCGGAGACATTCAAGTGTTCCAGACAGTGTGCCTGAAGGTCTCCCATTCGCTGACTGCCATCTGACTCTATGAGCCAGAGGCTGGAATGTACAGAACTTCCAACATGGATCTCAACCAAGGTGTTTTGGCCCACATGGGTGCCTGATATTGGCCAGGAAAGGGGAGCCGCCCATGAGAGCCTCTAGCTCACGGTGCACGTTTGTGATGCAGGCCTGGCACATCCCGGCCCCCCTCCATCCCCCTCTTTCCCGCATCTAGCACGGCTGCCACACACATCACAACCCTGAGAAGGAACGACTCAGGCAGACCCCCAGCTCATCCTTTCCACTGGTTCTGGTATATTGTGCTTCCCTAATGATCCAATCCATTGTACAAGGAGAAAACCCACCCTTACCAAGATCCTGGGCTTAGAAGGTTGCTGGTGGCCACTCTGAAGGCCCACCTTACTCCGCCGTTTGGATAAAGCCGACTCCCTCAGCCACCTGGGCTGCCCTGGCCGACACCTGGCTAGAGCTCCGCACGTGCATCATCCTCTGCTTTCCCCTCCCCATGCCTATGGGCGCAGAAGGCAGCTAAGTGGCCTGGCCCCCCCAGATCAGCCAAGACCGAACACTCTGCCTCCTGAACCCCCTTTCAGCACCTACCCGGGCGGGCCCAGAGCCAGCCAGCCTCAGCCTCCGCCAGCCTCTGCCCCTCATGGTCCTGGTGCAGCCGCCTTGCTTAGCCTCCATCTCCCTGACCTGTGAGAGTCTCCTCCAGGGAGCGGCGCTTCCTTCAACACCTCTTTAAGATTTCAAAATAAATGAACTAAAACCCTCTAGGTTTTCTTTTTCAAGCTTTACCAGATTTGCTTTAAAAGAAATGGCTCACACCTACTCTTTAATTTGTGTACTCTCCCCTTTAAACCACACAGGGAGGGAACACCTTGTTTAGAGGCGGCTCAGTGTTGGCGGGCCACTTGCTCCCCCAGGATGCCCGCCAGCTCGCCCTGTGCTCTCTCTAGGTAGAGTGAGCCAGGTGTGGCAGATGGGCTGGAATCCCTAGGCTGGGGGCGGAGAAACCAGCAGATGGGGTCCCTGGAGTCTTTGTTTTTTTGGCAGGGGGGCTTTGGAAACACTGTCTTCTCCCTTTTCCACTGGCCTCCATCAGAGCAAGGAGAGGAGGGAGAAGGAACGGGGAGGATGAGGGAAGAACAGGATGGGCACCCTCGGCTCCTTGGCAGGGAAATACACACAAGTGCCCAAAATAGCAAAGGTCCCTTGACCGGGATTTCTGTTCTTCCCCAACCCACACTGGAAACTCCACACAAACCCATCTTCAACCTGTACACAGGAGACCGCCCAGCTTGGCAGCCCCTAACTTGTATCCTGGCTTAAAAAAAAAAATGATGGAGACAATAAGGATGGAGGATTCTGAGCATTTTTCCTTATATGGTGAGCTTTGGGTGAGATGGAAAGCGAAGCAGATGCATGTTTTTTGAGCCTCCCAGAGCACCTTTAGGCCTGGGTGACCTACAGGTCTCGAAAGCAGGGGTTTGCAAAGCTCCACTGGTTTTTGTCTCAGCTGAATCAGCTGCCTGGCTCTGGATTTTGGACAATGCCTGGCTGTTGCTCAGTTATTCTAGTCATTTCCTGGGTGCAGAGGCATTGCCCCCCTCCTGGGATATGCTCAGATTCCCCAGAGCTTAATTCTGATATCCACCTCCAAGGGAGGGCCGGTGGTGGAGGGACCCTGATGCATCTTTCCTGGGCAAACTTTCCCGGTCAAAAGGTTATTCCAGAGAGAAGCTGAATGAAGTGACTTCTCCCCAAAATCTGGGAAGGAAGGACAACACCACTCCTGAAATTCATCTTGCTGGGAAAACCAGGAGCCGCTCCTGCTGGGGGCTTAATGGAAATGAAGGACAACGGATGGGTCAGCCCCTTCCTGAACTCTAATTGCAGGCATGAGAATGTAGACAGGGCGGAGCTTTCAATTCATTATCCTCAAAGATGAAACGTGCTTCATATTCTGTATCATCGAGGAGATGAAGAGGAGAAATGCCTTGCCAACCCAGTTCTCTTAATAGCTCTGCTATTTGACAATTTGTTTGGCAACATATGGGCTTGCTCTTGTAAACTCCCCTCTTAATAATAAAACAACAGATGGCAGAGGAGATCTTTCCTCCAAGCACTCCAGGTCTTAATGGGATGCTGGCGGCAGGGGCAGGGCTGCGTCCCTGCCGCGTCCCCTACCACGCGGCACCTTGGCTGCAGCAAGAGCTCACAGCCAGCCCTGGCGACTGCTATTTAAAACCTGAGCAATTTTCTGGTGTGTGCACAGAGTTGCTTTTCCCCGTCTGATTGATTGAGGCTGTTTGTCAAGGGCTGCCATCGAGTCGCTAAAAAGAAAGGTACCCTGGGGAGCGGCTAAGGATCTTGATGCAAACTTCTAATATGTTTTATTCCAACTTGTACTTCAAAAGAGCTGGTACGACAAAAGCCTTTGTCTGCCATGGCCCCTTGGAGTGCATACCTGGTCCTGGGGAAGCACTGGTAGTCAGATAATTGAGGGGCAGAGAACAACCTCGCTCCCACTCCTGGTGCCCTCTGGCTCAGCAGGCGGGGGGGCCCCCCAATGGAGAGGCCTGGCCCAGGGGACAGGTGCCACTGCGAGCAGCAGGGACAGAGACTCAGTTCCCCAGGCATGCGGGCCAGTATCAGCCTCGTGCCGTGGCAGACTGCCCTCTCAGAGGGCTGTACCCAGAGGGCGGAGGGCAAGGGCTGGGGTGGCGATGGGGACTCAACCATACCTTCGCATACTCCATTAGATCACTGCGGCCCTGGAACCGGTTGTAGAATTCGGGCATTCTCCAGGGAGCGATGACCTGGCATGGGGCAAGAGTCAGAGCTGGGAGCTGCTGGCTTCTTCTGAGCCTTAAGCTACAGAGACGGCCTCTCTGTTAAGGGGCCCCAAGACTGCAGGGGTCACTGGGGGGTCTCCGGCTGCATCTCCAGATGGGACGCAGTCCATGTGGGGTGGGCAGGGAGACCCCATTAGACAGGGGAAGGATGGGGTCTGCCACACCAGGGGTGGTTGGGGGGAGGCCTGAGCTTCACGGCAGAATGACCACATGTTGCTAGGTGGGTCCCAGTCCGTCTGGGCCTCAGTCTTCCCATCTGAGAACTGAGGGCTTGAAATAGACAGGCCCCCAGTTTCTCTCTGGCGCCCCGGGTCAGAGGGCCAGGACCCCCTCCCCCCAACCACTGGTGACTGAGGGAGGGTCCACACTGCTGCCACCACCCAGCCCAGCCCTGCCCTGGGAGGGTGGGGCCCAGAGACCACATACATGCCCTCAACCTGCTTCCTCCCTTACTCCTCGTCCTCCTGCACCCCAGAGCCTCCTGCACCCTGGGTGGGGAAGGGGGCCCCACCCATCCCTGGAGCCACACAGTCCCCTGCTTTTGAAGACAACCCAGTTGGGCTGTGGGGATGTGTGGGCCTGAGGGGGTGGGTGGAGTGGGAGAAGACCTCTCCTAGCCCCCGGATCAGGCTCAGCACCGGACACACCCTCTGGCCTTATTTTAGTCCCATCCCAGCCTTGGGGCTTGGCGTCTGCAGACAAAGACCCAGAAACCAGACACCCTGGTCCCCAAGCCTCTGTGGGAAAACAGAGAGTCGGGGTCAGGGGATGGCCCCCATGCCCATCAGGCTCAAGCAAGTCAGCAAGCAGCCACTGTCCTAGGGCTTCTCAGCCACCCGGTGTTTGGGGTCAAAATAGATCATTAGAGCTCATTACTGCTCACCTCCAGGCCACTCTCACCGTGAGAGCAGCTGCCGGCTGGTTAAAGGGACAGAGAAAGATATTCCACTTAAAAGACAAAAAAGTGGAAACCCCTTAGGGCCCTTTAGGGAGCTCATCTTCTGCAGCTTTAGCCCAAAGTGACCTCAAAGGGGCACAGACCGACGTGGCAGTCAGGAGCCACGTGTAGCCAGAGACCTGACATGTGGCCAGTCCTAACAGATGCGCTGCAGGTGTAAAGCGCACTCAGATCTGGAAGACTTAGGACAAAAAAAGAATGTAAAACATCCATCAGTAACTTTGCTACATTGATGACATGTTGAATGATATCATTTGGATATATAGGGGCCAATATGATGTTATTAAAATATTTTATTTAAAAATATTACCCATTGCTTTTTACCTTGTTCCTTTTATATGGCCTCTAGAAAATTTAAATTACCCATGGGGCTCACGTTTGTGGTGCACGGTCCAGTCCCACTGCCTGGAGCCCGGCCTGAGGCCCATACTGAGTGGGAGCTCAGTAAATACTGAATGAGTGAAGGAATGCATGGACTGATGGGTGGGCGCTGGGCAGCCCGGATGTGTGCTCTCATGCCTGAGCGGCATGTCATGGGCAGTAGCAGTTGATTCCCCCGGATCCTGGTGACCCCATCCCAGGCAAGGATCCAGGACACCAGGGGTCAGGGCTCAGACAGGGCGGCCCCGACCAGGGCTGGCACCACTCTGAACAGCCCAGAGATCCCAGAGCTGTCCCAGCCTGCACCCAGGCAGCCAGACCTGGGAAGCGCAAGCTGAAGGGCAGCCACACCTTTCTGTCCAGTGCCTGACCCACCCAGGCACCTGGGCAGTGCCTCTGGGAAGGACAAATGGCCAGGGAGAGAGTGCTGAGACCCCAGAGCTGGCTGAGTGAAGGGACCCCTCTGAGGGAAAGAAGGGTACTGCTCACCACAAGGTTCAGGGCACACTGTCCCTGTCTATGGAACCTCCTAGAACCCCATGCCCCACCGCTCCAGGGGCCTCAGCCCCAGAGCCTTCCCAGAGGGGAGAGGCGACATCTTACCTTAATCTGAGGGGCCAGGGAGTAACAAGTGAGCTCGAACCGGACCTGGTCATTGCCCTGAAATGCAGAACAGGGGACGGTCAGAAGGCCCAGAATGGGGCCGGGGCTGGACAGCGCCAGACAGCAGGCCTCAGGATGGCTCGGGCAGGCCAGCTGGCGGTTCTCTTCTCACCTCCAACCTGGAAACCTTCTGAGGTGGGCACTGTTATTAACTTGTTTTAAAAATGAAAACTGGGTGTTTTGGGGGAGGAAAGACCAGCTGCTGCCCTCCAGCTGCAGTCAGGGCTAGAACCTAGGACTCTGACCGCGAGCAGAGCTGTGTGGGCATGGAGGTACATGGGGCAGGATGCCCTGGTGCCCAGTGAGCGCTGAGTGGCACATACCATGACTTTTGTGTGTACACAGGTGCGTGAGTGCATGGGCATGTGGCCATGTGGCAGGGCACAGGGTGCGCGCTGTAGAAACGTAGCGGGGTGGAGCATGCACACATGTATGGGGTGGTATGTGGCAGGACATCTGAGAACACGGTGGGGCCTGCATGTCTCATTACCTCAAGGGGTGAACACACGAGCAGGGCTGGCGGCCTGGCCCCACAGAGACTCCAGGTCCTTCTCCAGGGAGCCCCCAACCTGCCCACACCTCAGCCTCTTCCCGAAAGTCCTGTCTGCCTCCTCTGCCTACCCCACCCCAGAGATCAAGTGCAGGGCTTGGGCCCCATGGTGCTTTGACCCCTCATGTCTATAAAATTGGGACTCTGGTCTCCTCTTTGAGCCTCAGTTTCCCCCTCTGTGCACTGGCTGTTGGGGGAAATGGTTGGAACCAGATGACTGCTGAGAGCTCTCTGCTCCTCTCTGCTGACAGGGAAACAGGCCCAGAGAGAGAAGGGACTAGACCGAGGGCACAGAGCCCAGTCCAAGCCCAGGTACCGGGCCCCTGCTCCCATCCTGGCATGGGTCACCCTGCCTCTCTGCACCTGTGTCCTCTGCTATACAATGGGGACTCACCGGACACCCCGGGTGCTGACGAGGGAGGAGGAGGAGCAGGCTGCCCACAGTGCTGGCCCCAGCGGCCTGGCCCAGCCCAGCCCCCAGAGACCACAGCTACCAGCATCCTGCCTGCTTCCCATTGGCTCACGGCCTGGAGGGAGCCTCAGCGCTGTGGAAATAACAGAGGGACCTTTCGCCTACTGTGAAAACTGCACGGGCGCAGCAAGGCAGCGGTGAGAATAACATGTTATTTTCCAGAGTCTTGTAAGGCAACGTGGAAATGCAGGTTTCAGCCCCTCTCTGCAGAGCTGGGAGCCACGGGGCTACAGCTGCTGTTCTCTGACATCCCCCGGGCCCACAAGCTGCACGGAGCCAGCCACCCCACTCACCCCTGGACCAATCCCTCTGTTGAGCACCTACTATGCACCGTCTATCCCAGGGGAGACCACCTGGGGCTGTGGGGTCTTTAACCCTTTTTGCAGATGAGGAAAGTGAAGCTAGAGAGGAGCTATCGCTTCCCAGGGGCACACAGCCGACACGTGACGCTCCACCCTGCTAGCTCATAGTCAGGTCACTGTCCAAGCTCCACACGTAACAAACTCACTGAATCCTTACAGCATCATCCTGAGGTAGGTTCTATTTTTATTCCCATCTTACAGAGAGAGAAACTGAGGCATGTGGGTAATACTTGCCGAGGACCCTAGGCAGCACAGTTCTGGGAGAAATGGCACCAGATCAAGAAGTGGACGCATGTCAGATTTGTAAAGCACGTGGCACTGTGTATCCTGGTGATGATTTCCCTGCAGTTTCATGTGGCTACAATGTGGCTGGGCCTCCCTGGACAGGCGCACTGGCATGGAATCTGTCCGTCCGGACCTGCATGTGCACTCACGTGTAGGTGTGGGTGCCGTGCCCTGTGACTGGAGGGGCTGGGGGATCCCCCCATCTGCTCCTGGGCTGATACAGATGGCACCGCTTATAAAACTGCCCCTCTCGGCACCCCTGGCCCAGTCTTAGGCTCATATTTCCAGGCTCCTCTTCCAAAACTGGGGGCAGCGAGGAGGCCCTGGAAGGGCCACCCCAGCTCAAGCTCTGCACCAGGTACTAAGCCTGGCTGGGCCCTGGGAGGGAAGCTGTCTCGTGCCTCCAGGCCTTTGCACGGGCTATGCCTGCAGCCTGGGGTGCCCTTCCCCAGGCATCACTGCCTGACCCTTGCTTCCCCCACGTCTCAGTGGCACCATCCCTCACCTGCTGCTGGATTAGACTCCTAAGTCCCTGAGGGCCTCCGCCAGCCCATCCGGTACCAGCAACCCAGGCCTGGAGGGGCGCTGACAGGAGTGAACAAGCGCCGGGAGACGGCACCTGTGAGGCTGGAACAAGGCCCCCGAGGCCATGGTTCCCTCCAGCCCCCACCTCAGGAGCCAGAAGCTGGGGGAGGCCAGCAGCTGAGTTATCAAACGGCCACAATTTCAGGACTGGCCATTCGGGATCTCCTCGTCAGTGGGGGACCCGTCCTTCTTGCTTATACACCTCGTCCTCTTCACAGGAACCCCTTGCAGAGAGCTCTGCCAAGTGTCCCACTGGGATCTCCCTGTGGGGCTGCCGGCCTCCCACAGGCCCGACCCTACACAGCCCTGGCTCTGCCTTCTGGGGCACACGGCCTCACTCACTTGTCTGGACGGCACCCCCAACCAACCAGACCATAAGCCCCTACAGGCTGCGGGCACCACCTTCCCACCACCTTCTTGCCTTAAACTTTGCATTTCTCTGGACCCCACCCTGGGCCTCCCTGGTCCTCCCCACACACACCTCCAGTTCTAGGAAATTGCAACCAGAGGCCTCTGGGGGCTTCCCCTGGTTCTGTGACTAGGCACAGGGGCGGCCTTGCTCATCGGCCCCCAAGGCCCCCGGTTCCCCCACAGCCTTCCCAAGTGCTGACCTGGGAGGCCCCCAGTGACATTTCAAGTCTGACCCTGCCCTCTTTTGGACACTGAGTGTGTACTTCAGGGACCTCTCCAAGTTCTAAGAGTCCACAGAACCACCACAGAGGGTGTTCTCAGAACCAAAGCCCTGCAGGACCAGGGTGGGAACAGAGACCCGGGGTGGCCACAGTCTCTGTCAGTGACTTCCCAGCATGGTGGACCTGGAAAGCCTCAAACCCAAGCCTCTGGTGCTCTCTTGTGGCCAAATGGAGCAGCACATGCAGTGGTGGGTGGCTATTCCCAGCTGCTTGTGGGCTTGTCTGGGGGGGTCTCATGACCCCAGAGGACCCCCAAGCCAGGGCCAGACCCACCATACACCCACCCATTCATTCCACCAGCCTTGAATGCCACTCATCCCCAGTCTTGAGGATACTGTCGGGAGGCACCTTCTCCAGGCAAGAGCCCTTTCAGAATCCTGGCTTGGCCTCAGCTTGCACACCTCCTGGAATGGGAGCTCACTGCCCAGCTCAGATGAGATGGCCCACAGCTTCTTTTGCACGGATATTGTTCTCACTGCCCTTCCTCTGCCTGTAGGAGCCACCGTGCGGGTCTCATAATTGTATGATGAGGGCATTTCCCTTTCACTGAGAGTTCACAGCATGCCAGGCCCCTGCCGAGCACTTTATTAGAATTAGCCCACTTGCTGCTCCAGACAGCCCCATGGGCTGGTTCTACTTTATTCCCGTTTTGAAGAATAGGAAATGGAGAGTGGGGAACAGGAGTTCACAGAGCATGAAAGCAGGGAGCCGGGATCTGAACCAACTGAGAGGCCTCTAGGCCTGGAGTTCTGAACTCTGGGTTCTCCTGCACCCTCTCCCACCACCCTTGCTCAAGCGGAAGGTGGCAAGCAAGCCTCGGCCCGAACAGCCCAGGCCTGACCACCTCTCCATGTCTGACGTCCCACCATCCTGCTCAACGTGTGCTCAAAATGAGGGAGTTGGTAAACCTAGGGCCACGTGTCTGTGTGTGAGAAACACTCACCAGTCCCTTCTTCCACAGAGGCCCACCATTTCGGTCCAGAACGTTCCCCAACATCCCACTCGGGGAGTCGATGGTCACCCCTCCCGGCCTCCTCATTCATTGCCTTCAGGGTTTGCCCTTAGCATGGCCGCGGCTCAGCCCTGACCCTACAGCTGCCTTACCACGCATCCATTCTCCCTTCTCCTTGCTGAGACACAGGCCCTGTCGGGGCAGAAGGGGCCCTAGACGTTCAACACTATTTCTATGCCCAGAACGTGCCCCACCCTTGGCAGGTTCCCACGACAAGCTTGACGACCTAGTGCCCAAGCAACTACGTGAACATGTGAGCTTTCAAGGACACGAAGCAGTGCCACCCCAGCGGGGTGGGTGTTTGTAAGGCCACCCTCAAATCACATCTTCTCTGTCCAGCTCTAAGCTGTGAGTTTCCCCCATCAAACACAGACCAGCCCGGGGTGGGGATGGGTATGCTGGTGAGGTAGTGAGTTCCCTGTCACCAGGAGGTTCAGTCTGCTGACTGTGGGTTGGTAAGGAGCTCATTCCTGTAGCAGGCTCCTGGCATGGTGTCCACTGTGAACTCATGACCAGTCTCTATAACAACACTGCCTCACAGCTGCCAACATTGTTAGTATCTGGTTTTTTGAGCACCGCCACCTTTGGGACAGTGTGTGCTGGAGGCTTTCCTGCCTTAAGACCCTGCAGGGGGGCTCCTTCAGTCTGCACAGGGGCTGGAAGTAGGGGGTGTTGTGGGGTGAACTGTCCCCCCCATAAGTTGAAGCCCTAATCCCCCAGCACCTGAGAATGGGACCTTATTTGGAGATGGGGTCTTTACAGGGGTAGTCGAGTTAAGATGAGGTCTTAAGGCTGGGCCCTGATCCCGTATGACTGGTATTCTTTTAAAAAGGAGAAATCTGGACACAGACCAGACCTGCACAGAGGGGAGGCGATGTGAACACGGAGGGTCACACTGATGCATCCACATCCCAGAAGCCCCCGGAGGGCTGGGACCCTTTTTTCCCTGGCACCTTGGGAGGGAGCACAGCCCTGCTGACACCTTGATTTTAGACTTCTGTGAGACGAATCTGCGCCTGTATTTAAGCTGCCCAGCTTGTGGTGCTCTGTTACAGCAGCCCTGGGAAACTAAGGCAGGGTGTTACCCATTTTGCAAATGAAGCAACTGAAGCTCAGGGAGGAAAGGCCTTGCCCAAAGGGCACACGGCCAGGATCAAGTCGCCCTCTGCTATTTGGGTTTCCAACCCTTTCCACTACATTGCATGGCAGCTCATGCCCCGCGACCTAGGCCAGCGGCAACGTCCCTGAGCCTCACTGTCAAGTCTGCCAAATGGGGTGACAAGGTTTTCCCTGCAGACAGAACTCACAGTACACAGGGCTCAGCTATCACTGCTTCCTGACACTCACTCCTAGTAATATTTCTGCTATTCAGAATGACAGGCCAGTCTGTCTACCACGTGCCCTACTGCTCTGGAGGCAAAACCTACAGCTGTTTGAAGGCCATCGCTGGCCCTGGTTGCCTGGGTCCCCCTCTGCCTCCTTCTCCCTCTGCCTCACCTTTCCTGTGGCTCCGTGAGACACATACTTGGCCCCCTCCCGCTGGGCAATCTCCACTTGTTTGCGGGCGATGCAGGGCCTGGCAAGAGAAGTGCCTAGGAGGTAGCGGTCCTCGTACAGTGCACTGGACTGGATGGCGGGCCAGATGAACTCTTCCACAAACTCCTTACTGACATCCTCGATGAACACCTGTGGGGATAGAAGTCCATGAGAGGGAGCCTCAGCAAGGATGGGGTCCAGCCAGAGGAGCCCCAGGGGCCTCAAGGGGCCTACATCTAAGGTAGACCCTGCTAACGGATCCTGGCAAGCTGTACCTCCACTTTCCTTCTGCATCTGTAGTAGACACCATTAATCTATCCTAGCACACAGTACTATTACTGTATACACCACACTCGTGGCAGACATTGCTAATCAATCCTGATACACCATTTGTAAATCCCTCCCAGCTCAGCATTCTGGGCCTGAGATGAAACTTAGTTACCACCTAAGATTTAGAGCAATAGACAGTGAATAGTAATCCACAAAAGCTCTCAAGCAGGGATGATCTAGTATCCCAGGGGGCAGTTGGCAATATATGGAGATATATTTTGTTGCTGTAGCTGGTGGGTTCAGAGAGGGGGTTCTGGCATCTTATGTGTAAAGGCCACAGATGCTGCCAACACCGTATAATGCATTGAACAGCCAGCCCCATGTTAATAGTGCCGACGTGGAGAAACCCTGATCTGGAGGATGTGCTCTCAAAATTTGACTCTCGGGGGTCCCCAAGGCCCTTTCAGGGAGACCCTAAGGGAAACATTTTTATGATGATCTAAGTCCTTATTTGTCGAAATTCACATTGAATGTGCAAAAGCAATGATGGGTAAAAGCCAGCAGCTTGGCAAATCAGAGCAGAGGCACCCAGTAACTGCTAGCCATCATGGGCTCATGGCCTCACTTTCCCAGAGCCAGTTTCACCAAGAATGGTTTTGAAGAAGCTATAAACATGATTCCTTTTGTTAAATCTCAACTCCTGAGTTAAAAAATGTGATATACACACGAAACATTTCTGTTGCATTCCAAAGTGAGTTCTAGGCTGAACTAGTCATTTTTTCACACAGCACTGTCTCTCTTTGAAAGGACTGACAGACAAAATTGGTCATTCAGACTTGGGTTTTGGCCAACATTTTCAAAAAAATGAACAAGGTGACCCTGTCACTTCAAGGAAAACTGAGTATTTGTTGCCAATGATAAAACTCAGGCTTTCCAGTAAAAATTAGAATTATGGAAAACTTGCATCTGACTGCTTCCTAAAATTTCTGATGTGAGTAGTGGTGGCATTGACACAGGTGAAGTTTTGGTATTTTATAATGGAACATATCAACATTTGGAAGATCTGCATAACACAGTGACACAATATTTTTCAACTGAACAGCATATGTTTGAGTGGGTAACAGACCCACTCAAAGTGCAGGACAGAGCAGTAGATTTTAATGCACGAAAAATTGATTGCCAGTTTCAGAATCCCCATCACACTAATCTTTTAAGAAATGGTCTTCATTTCGCGTTTTGGTGCAGTTATCAAAGAATATCTCCAACTCTCAGAAAAGGCTATTAAAATATTCTTCTTTTCCAGGGATGTATTTGTGAAGCTGTATTTGCTTCATAACTTCTACCAAGACATCACAGTCTGAATGCAGAAACAGCTACAAGAATCCATTTGTCCTCTGTGAGATCAGACATCAAAGAGATTTTCAAAAACGTCAACCAATGGTACTTTTACCAAAAATGTTTGTTTCAGAAAATTATTTTTCACATTACTTATGTTTTCATGGAATGTTTAATATTCTTATAAAATGAATTAATACTTAAAAATTTCAGCTTGTATATCTAATGTGATAATATTGATAGTCATAATCCACAAAAGCTTTCTGGGGCCCTTGATCATTTTTAAGAGTTTAAAGGCGTTACAGGATTTTTTGTACTATTTTTGCAACTTTTTGTGAGTCTATAAATTATTTTAAAATGAAGTGATTTTTAAAAAAAAATGAAGCAAAGACTGAAAGAAAATGAGAATCAAAAAAAAAAAGCAGTGGGGACAATATCCTGATGTTTTATGCCTTAAATATTAACCATTCCAAATAAGTAAGAGTCTAAGGGATCCGGAGAACTCCCTCATCTAGAGTAATGAACTGAGGCCTAAACTTTGCACAAAAGCTCAACTCACGTGCTGGCTGAAAGTACAAAAGTACATTTGTATCCTACTTTCTGAGCTCCTGCTTAGATAGCCCCCTCCTCTCTGAGACCTGAGGCAATGTCCGGCCAAGGAGGGATGTCCAGTTTTAGGTCCACGCCCAGTGATGTGATGTGGGATGGTGGGTATTCACTCCCTCATGTGTTTATTTTAACATGTTAATTGAACTCTTACTATGCGCTGGGCTCCCTTTAGGTTCTGGGAACCCTGCAGAAGTACCCTGCCGAGGAACCAGTTCTGACCAGGCAGGCAGGCTGATGGCTTCTCACCCCATCCCTGCTGTGTCCCCTGCTCACATCCTTAAGTGAAGGGGCACAGGTGCCAGGGACTTCCCATGGCAGCAGCTCACACGGCACTGCGAGCCCCTGTGAGCGGGCACCACGCTGACGGCACCCACCGCACGGTGCCCTGCACCCAGCACAGGGCTGGCCTGCCACATGATCAAATGCTCAGGCAACACACTGAATTCAACTGGAATTTTCTATTCTGCTGGCTGGATGGAAGGACGGGTAGATGGGCAGAGAGATAAAAGGAATGGACAGGTTCCTGAATGGATGAATGGATGAGTGACAGGGGATGGGTGGGCAGATGAAGAGAGGGATGGGGAGGAGCTGAATGGAAGACAGACTAGGGGAGGCAGGGGGACGATGGCATTCACACCCCTGAAGGCAGAAGGAATTGTGCTCGAGGACCAACTGCAAGGGATGCAGGGGACTAGGGGCTCTGGGACAGGAAGGCCCGCTGCCCCCGCCATATCAAACCCCACTTCCAGCCCCAGCCCCACCTCCCACTTGGTACCTTTTTGGCCCCAAGCTTCAGGGCTTTCTTCCTGGCTTCCTCGAAGTCTTCCTTCTGGCCGATGTTGGCCTGAGGAGCAGAAGCAGAAAGGCCCACTCAGCCCAGGGCAGAAGAATCTCTGCCCCCCTCGGGGGAGCTCTGGGCCTTCAAACGGAGGTGTTTTCCATTTAAGGGGCCAAGGTCACAGTGAGAAGGAGAAAGACACGGGCGAGACCTGGAGAAGCTGGAGCACTTCCAGGAGAGCATACAGGAGCTGCCTGGCGTGCAGGTAAGTGGTTTCTGTGAGCCAGGGACCCACTGCATCCGGCCCTGAGCACGCGGGCTGCTGCGATGCAGTTTGCTGTCACTGCCTTGAAAGTCTACGGCTTCCCTTGAACCATCTCTCTCTTCCTGGAAACTCGCCTGAAGTCAGTACGAAGGTTGGCTTGTCAGAAACTGCCCGACCCCAGCTCACTTCTCCAGCCAAGTGCAGCAACTTGAGTGGACCAAGGCCGCTGAGCACGCAGGAGGCAGAGGCCTGAGTGAGGAGCTCCAGCTGCCCCTGCCGCTGGGTCCGACTCAGCTTCTCACAGCCACTGTCTAGACACTGCCATGTTTTCTGCTGGCTGCACCCTGGCCTGCTGTCCAGGCCTGGGCCTGCATTCTGCTCACCACACTCTGGGGCCCTCCCAGAGCCCAGCTGCAGGCGCTTTTCTCAGGTTATACTCAGCTTTTTAAATCGGCCCCAGCAGCCGGGTATCTGGACCACCAGCTGCGCTGCTGATGGCCAGGTGCGCACACCCAGGCTCCTTGCATCCACGTGAGGCCGAGGCTCCTACTTACCAGGCGTCTGGGAGCAAGGACTTCCCCTCCCTGGGCCTCTGCCCCCCCACTAAATGACAAGAGGACTGGGCACCATTAGGTACATCGACTTTAACTGCAAACAAACTGCTCTTGACAACAGCTGAGCTTTTGTCTAACCAGAGCACCGCCCTCAATGCCTCTGGAACAGAACCTTCTTCCCTGGGACCTCTTTCCACAGGGATGGAGGCGAGCAAATCCTGTCTCCTGCTCACCAGGCGCAGGCCCTTCAGCCAGGCCTAGCCCATGGGAGCCTTCCAGACAGCCAGGGGGACCGAAGCTTGGGCGGGCAGGCACTCAGGCTGAGGAGAGTAACCCTAGACCCTCCTGTCACAGCCTTTGGCGGAAGACCTCCTTTCTTGGAAAGCTAGGCTGCGCTCTGGGCCTTGCCTGCCCTGTGGAGAGGCGAAGAATGAAGCCAGAGATGAAGGCAGACGTGGGAAAGAGCCTGGACCCAGCTTTGTCTGAAGCCTTGGCACCCCTGGGCTTCTCAGTTCTGAGAACCAAGAACTTTTTGTTTTTGCTCATGTTGTATGAGTTGGGTTTCTAGACTTTGCAAGTAGCAGGTCCTGATTAGCACGGCCACACAGAGGAAGATTCAGAGGCTGCATCGGGCTCATCAGAAGTGGAGTGGGACTGATGAGGGCTGTCCGGTCCGGGCCCTGACTCGGGCAGCGACATCATACATAACCCATTCCCTGCGGCTGGGACCTACCGGCCGCTCTAGTACTAGGTGATCTCCAAGGGCTCTTCCAGCTCAGCCGCTGGAGGATTCTGTCATCTCTGCTGGATTACTGGGGGCTGACAAGGGACTTCTGGGAAGGGGGAGACTATGCCTTCCCAAGGCCATCAGCAGCCCCGAGCCCACGGTCCCTCTCCTAGACTGACCCAGCAGGCCCACCAAGCTCACTCTGGTGATGCCCACCCAGTGACCCCCATGAGAGCCGGCCTCCTCGGTGCTCAGACCTGGGGGACACCAAGGATGTTCATTTCCCAGATGAAGAAAGTCAAGCAGAGCTATGAGAAGTATTTTCCTACAGTTCATTCAAGACCTGCTTAGAGAGGGCAGATGGGCAGCAGGACAGACAGGTCGGAAGACAGACACGCCAGGCGCCACCTTACCAGGTAGGCAATGACGTCATAGCCTTGCTCCTTCAGCCACACGAGAATGCAGGAGGTGTCCAGGCCGCCACTGTAGGCCAGAACCACGGAGCCTTTGCTGGACATCTCGTCTGGAGGGAGGTGAAGAGTGAGTGACAGAGCCAGCCCCACCCCATCTGCCAGTCCTGCAAAACAGCTCCTTCCTGGCCTGTCCCCCAGCTGCCACCTTGGCCTTGGGCAGCCTTATCCCCTGACTGCCGCTGGGGGGTTGGGAACAGAATGTCCACCGATTATCAGGGTCAGCCGAGCTGTTCCTTCCTGCAGTCACATTCCTGCACACTGTGCACCCCACCCCACCACACGCCATGCTGGGGACTGTGAATGATGGCGGCCCTGCAGGGGGGACGCATGTCTTGGAGCCAATTCTCCACCAGCTAGAGAAGGTGCCTGAGGCTGAGCTGTTTGGAAGAGGCCAGGACATGAAGGATGCACAGCAGTTGTGAGACTTGGGAGAGCTGAGGGCCTGAGCTTCCAGCAGCCCACACCTCCCCAGTCAGAGCTGCCCCTTGCTAAGCTCTGATGGTGCCAGGCAGGGTGCCCCTTTACCCTACTGTGATCCCATGAAGAAGGTATTGTCATGCCCCTTGGGGAGGCAGCGACAGGGGCTTAGGGAGGTAGGTGGCCAGCCAAGGTGACAGGGATGTGCCTGGCTCCAGAGCCTGGGCTCTTGCCAGCATGCACTGCTGCCCCCCAGCTGTAGGTGGAATAGATGGATGGGGGCGGAGACCCTGCCCCATGTACCTCCCCTACCTGGGGCCCCAGTGAACCTTCTTCACACTGTGGAACTCTGGGCTCTTTCCAAGTACCTCTGGGAGGGGAACCATGAGAGACCCTGAACATCTCAGTGACTCAATTCTGCAAATACTCAGTTGGGAGAGGCTCAGAGCTCAACCTCATCCCCCATCCCTCAGGGTGTAGATGGAAACACTGAGGCCCAGAGCGGGAAGGAGATAGGCAGGAATACAGTACCTCTCTGTAACCCTCCCAGGAGGCACAGGTGACAGATCTGTCTCTCTGCGCAGGGGCAGATGTGTCCCACCTGTCCCTCTCCACTACATGGAAGCTTGCAGAAGGCACCTGGGCCTCCTGTCTCCTCGCCTTCACAGCCGCTGTTCCTTCTGTCCAGAGGCTCTCCTGAGCCCTCAGCCTGCATCAGGACTTGCCCCTCACTCTCCACCTGGCTGAGAGCACAGGCTGTTATTGTACCCACTTTGCTGAAGAGGAAACTGAGGGTCAGAGAGGTGAGGTCACTTGCTCAAGGTCATAAAGTCAACCCGTGGCAGTGCCAGATTTGGACTCAGGCCATCTGGTTCCAGCCTCCATGGATGGGGCCTCAGCACCCTGCATCTAGAGTAGGCATGCTTGTGGAAATGTTTACACTGGAGTCTGACCAAGGTCAGGGTCCCTGTTAGACACTACTGGGAAAGATCATGGACACCCCTTCACAGATCTATGGGCCCCGCCATCACCACCACACTTCAAACACTTCACATGTGCCCAGCGGTTCAGAGAGGCCAAGTGCTGTCCCGGTAAGCCCTGCACAGCACAGCCTGGACACAGAGCACAACATGTAACTAGGACACACATCCCACGTGCAGCCCTGACGCACCTCTCTGGCCTGCCCACTGCCAGCCCAGGACTCACATGCCCTTTGGATGTGGAAGGGGACACCCCATGCAACAGTGGGGTTGAGGTGTTTTGATGGATGTCCACAAGCCTCCCATCCACTGGGCATTCAACCACCTGCCAGGCTCTATCTCTGACCAGCTGGGCTGCTGGTGACTCAGTGGACTCTGACCCTTAGGTCAGCTGACAGTGCTCATGGAAACTGCAAGGAAGGAGGTGGGAGGGAGGCAGGAAGGGCTAGGGTAGGCAGTACCTGGACTGGAGGTGTGGGTTCCCGGCTCCTGGAATCTGTCTTCACGGCTCAGTGAACCACGCTGCAAAAGCAGAAGCTGCTCAGCTGCCTGGCATGACAGTCTGGGTGATGCCACTGGCCCTGAACCTGGCCTCTCCACTGGCTTGGAGCAGCCTTGCTAAATGAGGAGATTTGGTGCTGGGGCCAGGTGTGGTCTGGGAAGCCACAGGTGGCTCAGACAACCTGGGTGGCTGGGGTGGGCTGGAGACAGTGGGAAAGAGGGATGCAGGCCCCAGGTTCACCCAGCTCTTAGCATCACCCCTGCTTTGTCACCTCCCCAAAGCACCTGGAACCTACAGGGTGGGCACTGGAGCAGGGAAGGGGCAGCTCCATGGAGACAGATAAGCCACCTGTGCCTGCCCCACTCTGCCTCAGTGGGTCCCCCACACCTCACATGGCCCACCAAAGCATGCCATGCTGCACTCTAATCCCTCCCCAACTCCCCTCCACGGGGACAGCGACCATCCTGTAGACATGCCTGGCATGTGGCAGGCACTCAGAACAATGCTACTGATACTACTGTCTGGAGGTCAGCTCCTCACTTACAGAGAGTACTAACATCCCTTCCAAGCCTGGAATTCCATGCATGCTCTCATCCAGAACCAGGGAGCTCCTCCTGCCTGCTGGGCTGTGTGCGTGTATGGGCATCGAGCAGGGCAGCCCCTGCGGCTGAGCCGTGAAAAGAATGCGTGCACCGGGGGTCCCTGAGTGAACACAAGTGGGGGTCAAGTGTTTGGGCCTGTCTGTGCACACAGATTAGCAGGGCAGGTGGGTTGGGAAAGTGATGCAATCTCCCATGGGCATCGCCCCTGCCCTCTCTGCACGTGCTGAAGCTTCCTGGCCCTCAGCCAGCCAGCCAGGTCCCTGGGCAGAGAGACACCAAAGCCTTGGTAGAAACAAAGTGAAGCCCAGGCCTGGATGCAGGGGAAGGTGAGCCGGGAGAGGGGAAGGCAGTTTCCAGTGAACGGGCTAGGCCAGCCTGGGCACTCCCTCAATTCTAAGAAAACTTATGCACTCTAAACGGTCAAAGTCGGAACAATGACAAGAGCAGATACTATGTTTAGGGCCATGCAAGCTTTATTTCAAGGTGGAGACTTTATTACCATCCCGAGGCTCAGAAAAGTTAAGCAACTTGCCCAGGCCACACGGTAGCGGATGGCGGTGCTGGGCTTGAGACCCAGGCTGACTGAAGACTGTCTGCTCTTTATTGCCCTGTGTCCTGTACGCTCTGGCCTCGAGGAGACTACAGACTGTCTACCCCTCACTTTATGCGTCTTTCAGAAAACAAAATTGCCAATGAATCACCACCAATCAGTATGCTATTTCTCTGTGTCTTAGGGCTACAACCTGGTGTCTGGAACCCGACCGGACATTCTAACTCAGATGAGCTGGGCTGATTAGTTTAAAGCCCTCACGCTATTTAGGCCATAAGACTACTCTCTGATTTGGGGGTTTACTCATTCTAGGATTGCAACTATGACTTTTCTGCCCTCATTGGTGTCTGTACAGCTAGACTGCAATTCCAAGCTTTGACCAGGAGGTGTCGCTATCAGAATACAGCCAGAACAGGGGCCTGATAGGACAGCTCATTTTACCTGCACATCTTTCCTAAAACACAGGCAGGGAGGGATTTTTCTTGCCAACTGACAGAGGAGGAAGCTGAGGTCAAGAGGCTTGCCCTTGGCTATACGCTGAGCGGGTTCTGAGCTGTGGGATACCTGGAGCCTGAGAATCAAATCAGGAACACTGGCTCTCTAGGGGGCACTAGCAAATGTTCTCCACCCATGGTTTGGGGTCGTTCGAGACACGTTGGTGTAGAAAGGTCAAGCCTCCAGTGTTGATGAAAAGGCCCTGAGGTAGGTGGTAGGGGGACTACAGCGATCTTACCATACTCTCATTCACTCATCCCTTGATTCTACTGAAAACACTAAAAAGCTTATGGGCACTGCCCCAAGGGAGGCGGGGAGTCAGGGCCTGGAAGATCAAACTTGCCCAAAGTGTTACAGCACAAATCGGAGCCTTAGACCTGAATTCCCACGAGTGTATCTCTTTCCGCATGGGTGCCCACAGGTAAGGCGCCTCAGGGGCTGTGCGCTCACGTGAAAGCATCTGGCTGTCTGGCTTGCCTCCCAGTTTCTCATGGGGCATGGGGAGTGCTGGCACAGCAGGTGAGTCTGGACCTGGCCCCCTGGCAGGAGTCATGCTCCTGGGGCCCCGGGCCAGGGGAAATGGCTTCCATCAGAGCCAAGTGGCCACACAAGCCCAGTGTAGGCATGCCGTCCCCAGAGGGGCTCAGACTCTGCTGGGGGGGGGCTTCCCTCCTCTACCGGACCCCGTGTCTGCCGGAGTCTAGGCACCCAGTGGGCAGGACTTGTAACTCAGTCATTTGCCCTGAGCAGAGCCAGAATTGCTTCTAAGCATAATGCATAGGTGGCTTCACCTGAGACAGGTCCCCACCCCATGCCCAGGCTCCCCTGCCCTGGCTTTAAGACCAGGATGGAAGCGGGAGAACTTTAGAATGGCGACTCCCCCAGTTCACATCTGTTGTCCAAGTTCCCATCCCTTCCGTGGCTGTTTCTGCCTCTCCTGCCTCCCTCCCATGCCTGAACCTACAACAGGTGAGCAGGGAGCCTGTCTTGCTCCACGGCCCCAGTTGGGCACCACAAGGCGAAGCCTGCCCCAGACAGATAAGGAATGGATGCACCCAGGCATTCTCCGCAGCCTCTGAGTATTTCCTGAGCCTGGAGCAGCTCTGGCACAGGGAGAAACCCAGGTCCCACCCAGTTGTGCCCGCCTTTCCGGCTAGAGGGTGCTGGCTTCCAGAACCTGTCCTCCCCCGGGACCAGCGTGGGCTGAGGGGGGCGGGGATCAGAGCCCAGGGCCTACGATCCATCCCTGGAGAAGAGGACAGGTTTATTCCCGCACAAGGTGTACAGGTAGCCGCGATGTTCCAGGGATGCCCCACTTAGGGAGAGGAGCCCTGCGGTGGCCCGTCACGGGACCTCCCCGGGAAGAGCCCTGTTGGGATGGGAGAGGACTTTCCTCCGTTTCTCAATTACCGCCCTCGCAAGGGGCCAAAGGCAACAGCCACCGGGACGGCGGACGTTTCCTGTGGAGCGGCCCCTCCCACAGCCGGGAGCGCAGGGCCCGCCGGAAACCTGGCACGGCGGCGGGGGGCCTGGCCGGAGCACGCAAATCCCTTTCGGAGGCAGAGCGAGGCGACTGACGCCCTCTGCAGGGGAGGGAGCCCAGGCGTACCCAACGCCGTGGGGCAGGCAGCCCGGGTCCGGAGCCCACCCGCTCGGGGTTAACTGAGGCTAAGGGCTATGGGAGGAGACGTTATGCCCAAGCCCCGGGGAAGAAGGCCAGGGGTGGGGCTGAAACTCTGGTTTCACGCAGAGAAAAAGGAGGAAACATGGACGGGGGTGGGTATGACGGAGGGGGCGAGAGAACTGGGAGCTCCCGCATCCTCGGGAACCCCAGGGTCTCCATCTGGAGGGTTCGCGGCATGGAGGAATCAGGAGTAGAGAAGAAAAACCCAGGACCTCGGCCCGCAAGAGTCAAATAGCCGGATCTGCCCCTCAGACCCCAGATCGCGACCCCGCCCCATCCTAGCGACCCGGGGAACCCAGGAATCAGGCCGCCAGGGGTTTAGCTACAGAAGCTGCAGCGTCGGCCTCCTTCCCTCCCGTGCAGGTGCGAGCCCGGGGGGCGCGCCCCTCGGGGTCAGCTCTCTGTCCCGCCCGCGCGGCCCCCTGGGCCTCCTCGGCTCGCTCTCGGCGGGGTCCGGGGACTGGGAAGGGGACTGTGGGCCCGTCTCGCGCAGGACGCTCCTTACCGGGGCCTAAGCGGTGGCGGCTGGCGACAGAGCAGGGCGCTAGCAGCGCGCAACGCGGGTTATAAGCACCTGGTCCGGCGGAAAGTGGGGAGTAGCGCGCGACAGGCCCCGCCCCCTGGAGACCCGCCTCCCCCCTCCTCGCCCCGCCACGCCCCTCCTCCCCCGCCCCACCCCTGCCCTCTCCTCCGGGGCGGCACGCCCTCCCCAGGGCGAGTCGGGGCGCGGGGTGCGGGTCCCCTCGCCGTGGCTCGCGGGGCAAGCCTTCTAGCGCTTCGTGGTGGGGTAAAAGTCCCTTGGGCGCGGTGAGTCTGATGCCACTTTATCCCGTGGTGGCTTTTCTGCAGGCCTCGAAGCCCCTCCCTTCCCCCCTCGGTGGCCCCTGTGAACCGGAGCCCATAGTGCCGGTAAGAAAACTGAAGTGGCCCTGGAGGGTGGGGGTTTCACCCCTCAGTCCAGGGCTGGCCCCTGGCTGACTCCCCAGAGCCCGGCACCTGATCAAACTCTCGAGGGCACCCAGTAAATAATAGGAGACTGGCCAACTGCTACCCCATCGGGCAGAGGGAAAGTGGGGGTTCACAGAGGTGAAGCTTCTCTCTTGCACGAAGAATTTGGGAGTTGTGACCGGAGTCTGGCCTCGGAAGGTTCTGCGCCTCAGAAGTTTCCCAGCCTGGTTTACAGGCCCCAAAGCACCAGTCACTACAACCAGAGCCCAGTGAAGCAATGGGGGCTGACCAGTCCGAGCAGGCAATCAGGACTGACCCCACATCCTTCCAGTCCTGAACCCCTTAGGAGGTGGAAGCCCTGGGGCACACCTGCTAGGCTTGCCCTTCAGATATCTTGGGAACAAAATGTGGGGTGGGGGCACAGTGGGTGATGTTAAGGAGGCAGCCCTGTCCCAGGCCCCCTCCTGCAACCAAGGAGCAGCCAGAGAAAGGGACCTGGGCAGCGAGGGATAGAGAGGGGTGGAGGTGGCTCGCTTAGTCACCCTCAGCCCCTCTGACAGTCATCCCCCTATCCCACCATGCCTACTCATCAAGCACTAGTCATGGCCAGGTTAGTAGCTGTGAGTCCTTCAGGAGGGAAAAGGCATCAAACCAATGCACCAGCAAGGCCACAGCTTTAAGTCTCCATGAATCACCTACCCTCTAGCTCCCAAACCCAGGTAGTGGCCGTAATGTCGAGGGGATCCCTGTGAGCTGCGTGGGGCTGGGTGGCTGTGGGTGGTATGACAGCTGGCTCCTTAACTCACTCACTGCGCCATCTCTGGGCCTCGCACACTAGCAGGAAGCAAGTGGGAGCAGCCCCCAAACACTGTACCTATGGCAGTCAACAGCCTGGGGCAGGCTCTTTCCCTGGCAGGACTGCCAAGGGGAAGTGAGCATTTGCTGTCTTGTCTAAGTTTCCATCCCATGACTTTGTGCTTAAGTCCTCTTTTCTTCCTTTAAGATGTCACTGCCCTTGAAGAAAGTTGGGGAGGGCATGGGTAGATAGGGATCACCTCCTTGTAGTTATGACAGAGGAAGTACAGAGGGAAACTGAGGCAGTAAGGCCTAATTTCTCTCAAGTTCTCCCAAAATCAGTGATGGCCCCAGAGAGAAGCCCTATTACCCAGACTTCATGAAGAGCATGGGTGAGGGATGAGCCCCTGCCAGTCTAGGATGCGGGGCACAGGGCACGGGGAAGGAAGAGGTGGAAAGGTCAGTATTCTCCAGGACAACACATGACCAGTGTCTGATTGTCCCTCACTACTCTGAAGATCAACTCTCGAGCCCTGTGCTCCTCTGCCCTCACCTATTTCGTTCCAGCTGCACAGGCCAGCTTGTGGTTCCTTCACCGTTTCAAGCTCTTTTTGCCTTGTGGTCTTTGCACATACTGTTCCCTGGGGAGGTTTCCTCCCAGCAGATCAGTCCCTGGTCATATGCTCTCTCTCTTGCTGCCACATAATGAGGACACAGAATAGAGCAACATGAGGGCTCTGGTCCCTCCTCCCTCCCCCCCTGCAGTTGTCTTAGGTCACTGTCACCTCTCACCTGTACCTCTGCAGGAGACGCCTAAGCTGTCTTCTTGCTTATGCTCAGCACCCTCTCTAATCCGCCCTCCACACTGCAGCCAGGGTGGCTTTTCTAAGTTGGCTTTGACTGTTGTGACCACTTGTCTGAACTGCTGAAGGGCAGTGGATGTGATCTCATTAACACTACCCCCACCCCACCTGCAGCCTGTGCACCTGACCAGGGAGTAGGTGCGTCTTGTCTTCTGTCTGCCTCTGCCACTCAAGGGCTCTGCACCTGCTGGTCCTGGAGGAGCCTGGGTGTGTAGAGACCCTAAGCACCTCACCCTGCAGATATCTCATGGTTGGCCCCAGATGCCACTTCGCCACTGCCCAGTCCTGAATACTGGCCCCAGGAGCAGAGAATGTCCTCTAGGCTGGATCCCACGTTGCCAGTCCCTATCCAGAGGGGACACAGAGTCCGGTTGTTGGTTTTTGGAAAAGCTGCATCGGGGAGTTTAATGAGTGACCTGCAGGGCTGTTTTCCACCCCTGATGGTACAGAACAGCCTCGGAGGTCAGGGGGCTGGGTGACTGGATGGGGCCCTGGCCAGTGATGGAAAAGCAGAAGTGCAAAGCACCCTCTTGGAGCTGGCTCCAGCGGCAGCTCCCTTGGGAGGCACCTTCTCTACCGGTGACCATCCCTGTGGATGTGGGCAGGGTGGGTGGAGTTGGGGAGCATAAGGCCGGAATCACAGTCTGGATTCCAGGCCAAGTCTGCCACTGGCCTGCTACAGGACTTTGAGCAATGACTGCTTTTTCTCAGCCTCTGTTTCATAGCCCCAAACAGGAAATTAGGAGAAGGTGGGGGAGGAAGGAGGCACGACTGAACGATTCTCCCTTGGCAACAAAATCAGGTCTTGACTTGCCACAGTTCCTCCTCTTCGCCCTGCCCCTAGCCCTCCCTCTCCTCCCCAATCCTCCTTCCTTGGAGAGTGGAGGCAGGGGGTCCTAAGAGCCTAGAGCCACCTTGATGGGCCCGGGTTTAGTTCTTCTCCCCTCCAGGCTGTGTAAGCTTGGACAAGTGGCTCACCTCAGAGCCCGCATTCCCTCATCTGTGAAATGGGTATACTATGTCTTGCCTCTGGAGCTGCTGGGAGAATTAAATAAACTTGGGTGCATAAGGCACTGGACATTCACCAAATGGCAGTTTTACAAACACAAAGGGCCAGGATGAGACTGGGGAGGTGCAGGTGAGAGCGAGCAGAGGTGGAAGAGTCAAGAGTCTGAGATACCTCCCCTCTGCAGGACTCCCCGTTTGCAGCACCACGGCCCCAGGGCTGGCCCTCTCCTGGGCTGCAAAGTCCCTGGCTCCATAAAAAATTAACAGCTCACCCAAGGGCAGGGCTCAGGTGTGACCTATGGTCCCTAGGGTTGCACAAAGAGTGGCATTCAGCCCTAGGAATGTCCTTACAGGAGGGCACTGCACAAATGGGGCTGGTGGGGGGCGGGGAAGGGCATTGGGAAGACCCTCCTGCCTAAAACCCACCATTAGCGTCTTCAGCAATTTAAACCAGGGGTGGGCAAACTTCGGTCTGCACCTGTTTTTACAAAGCCTGCAAGCTAACAATGTTTTTTGCATGTGTAAATGGTTAAAAAAAAATCAAAGAAAAATGTTTCATGATATGTGAAAATTATATGAACTTCATATGTAAGGGGCCATCAACAAAGTGTCTTTGGCACACAGCCACGCTCATTCGTGTTGCCTGTGGCCACTCTCGTGCTGCAGTGGTGAAGAGAGTAGTTTCGACAGAGACTGTATGTTCCACAAAGCCAAAAACATTCACTATCTGGACCTTCAGAGCAAACATTGGCAGACCCTGGTTTAAAAGAAATCAGCTTTGAAAGTGGGAGTGCCCTGGGGGAGATTTGGCTGGCCTGTTAGGTGGGAGTCAGCAGTCCCTGCCTAACCATTAACCAGTCCTTTGTCAGGCAAGTGACTGGGTCATGTCCCCTCTCTTAGCCTCCTTGTAAAAGAGACACAGCAATTTCTTCTCTGTTTTTGCCAGCATTGGGAAGGCTCTAATTACATAGTCTGATTGTCATTCATCCCTTAATGGAAAATATGACAGTCGTCCTGGGCACTTCGATGAGAGATTGAGGATGCTAAGGGGAGGTAACGGGGTCACAGTGAGCAAGAGGAGCAGGGAGAAGGGATCCTGTCTTTTCGAAATCACATGCAAAAGAGACAGGCTCTTTCTGCCAGAGGCTGCGGCTGGGTGCAGCTGGCCACCGCGGGTGAAGTTGCTGAGGCAGGAGCTGCAGCCAGCCCCAGGAGGGGGCCGGGGCCGGGCGGTGGGCGGGGAAGCAGGAGTGGACCTCTGCTGGCTGCCCTGAGGCTCGCCTCTGTCCTAGCACACTGGACACTTGCCAATTCATACAGAGATGTTCTAATCTTGTCCTTCCCCAGCTCACCCTGTCAAAGCCAAAGTCCCTAGAGTGGCCCCAAGGCCTCACACCTTTCTGATGGCACCTTCCTGTTCCTTCCCCCACTTCCCCGCAACCACAGCTCCCTCCCACCTCCTTGTCAGACCTCCACCACTGAGCACCCTCCTGTCCAGGCCTTGGTACTTGCCTTCCCCCAGCCAGAACACCCTTTCCGCAGAGGTCTGCATGGCAGTCTCCCTCACCTTCAGGTCTCTGTTCGAATGCCACCTGTCACTGAGGCCAACCCTGGCTGGCCTATTAAAAACTGTCCGCTAACCTCTGCCCCCACCTTCCCAACTTAGTTTTTCTCCTTACACGGCTCACTGACAGGTGCACATGCTTCTCTTCATTAAGCCCTTGGCATGAGCACAGGGGTGTTGTGTTCACTGCCTGGCACAGTAGTAGGCCTTAAAGAATCTTTAGTGGATGAGTAAGTGGCTGAATTTAATTAAGAATTATTCTTCATTAAGAATTACTTTTTGCTACCATGTAACCTGAGTGATACGTTTCATTCTCATTTAATTCTCTCCACAGCCCAATGGGAGGGGAGGCCCTCCTGTCATCTTCATATTTTTGGATGGGGAAACAGCCCAGAGAGGTGCCTGGGTCACCCTACTCCTAAGGAGGCCAGCTGCTGGACTCCTACTCCAGGGCTCCTGGACCACAAGGGTGGTGGTCTCCCTCCCAGCCAAGCCCCTCCTTACCAGAGCAAAATAATTGGACAAAGAAATAGAGTTGGTTAAAAGCAAAGGTTTTTATATTATACATACACACACCTGCTGGATTCAGGACAACTGTGCCAGGTGTGGGCTGGTGATAGCTGCTGCCACCCCACGGAGTCTGCCCCTCGCCTCGGGCATCCTGGTGAGCTGTGTCCCAGTCCAGACCGCTCTGGGGCTTGGGGCAAACCTGGAGGAGCCCGTCAGACATGTAGGCTTCACCCCAGCCCTGCTTGCAGGCTTGCCACCTAAGGGCAGCCTTACTTGACTGCAGGGCTGCACCCCAGGGGGATGGGAGTGGAGGGGAGCTGCCCTGGGGTCAAGGCTGCATGCAGGGTTGTGTTTGCTGAAGGGCCCGGGATGGTGATGCACAGAGGCGGGAGATGACATTGCTTGCGAGGACAGGTAGTGTGGGTAAGGGCCACTAGGGCTGTGGGGGTTGGGCCGGCTCCTCCCTGTCCCCCTGGGAGTCACCGGCCCAAATGCTGCTGTCAATGACCGCACCCCTCAGTAGGGATAGGGCGACACGTTGATGAGCAGGACGAAGACATTTTGGTGGCGCGGCGCTGCAGCGCGCACAGTGAGCCGGTAGAGGCCAGAGCGGGTGAGCGCGCGGCGGGTGTAGACAGCACCTTGTCCCGCACGCAGCCGGCGCAGCGCAAAAGGGCTGCGCGGGTCGGGCTCGAGCACGCTGAGCTCTGTGCGGTTGGCGGGGACGCCGGCCTCGGAGAAGGCGGCGAGGCGGGCCACGTCGTGGTGGGCGCGCACGCCCAGGGGCAGCGGGAGCAGCTTGTATTGCAGGGTGGAGGGGCCGCCTGCGCTGCAGTCCTGCGAGCAGCGCCGGAAGCATGTCCTGCGGGCGGGGCAGACCCACCGACTCCCGGTTGCCATTGGAGTGGGACTGGCTGCATAAACCTGGCCTCACCCCCGCACCCAAATGCCTTCGCTACAGGCGCCACTGTCGGCCCACTTTAGAGACGAAGAAAACAGGCCTGAAGAAGCCAGAGCAGGTTCCCTCAGCAGACTTGTCCAGACCATGCCCTGGGGCAGCCATAAAACCTCCCAGGTACCCCCCCCCCGCCCCCGCCACCCAGCCCCCCCCACACCCCAACCACCCTAACTCAGAGCTGAGTCACACTCTGGATTTGCAGTGGTGTGGGGGCTTCAAAGACACATGCTCAGTCTTGCCAAGGGCACCCAGTACCCACCCCGAGGTAGATGGCAGCTACTAGGGCAGGCCACCGCCCAGGACACCTCCCCAAGCACTGCAATGCCCTCACTTTGGCCAGGGTCCCCATGTCTCTGCATGTTTATGAGTGTCTGTGGCCACACCGAGTGGGGAGGAAATGTGTTTTGTGTTTGTGTGCACATGTGTGTCTGAGTCCTGGGGTTTTGTGTGGGTTCCTGGGGGCATTTCTGTGCCTGTGTTGGCCCTGTGCCCTGTTTGAATGTATGCATGTGTTCCCATGTACCCTGTGTGTGGCTCTCTCCACCCCCATCCAGTTCTCGCCCGACTCTGGCCTCTTCCAGGCCCAGTACCCCATGCCCCAGCTGCAGTGTCCCTGTGCGGTAAATGACAGTGCCCAGGTGAGCTGAGCCCCGGGTGGCTGCAGGAACATGTGCTCCATGAGGGCGCGCTGCCCCGTGGGCACAGAGGTCCTGCTCAGGAGTGGCCTAGGAGGGTCTCTGCCTGAGACATGGCCTCCCTGGAGCAGGGCTCTGGCTGAGCAGGGGCAGCTCCCGGCAGACAGAGCGCCCCAATCCACTCCCAAGCCGACTGAGCCCTTACCCTGGGCTGGAGCCCTGCCGGTAGGTGGCAGGACATGGCGTATCCACACACTGGTAGCTGCCTCGGGTGTTGAAGCACATCTGGCTGGGCCCACACTTGATGCCGTCCTCCTCACACTCATTGACGTCTGGGTGGAGGAGGATGGCGGAGAGATGACAGGTAAAAAGACGGGCAAAGTGAAAGGGCGGAGAGAAGTGCCCTCAGAGGACCAGGGAGGGGGGCGGCCCCTCCTTTCGCCTGCAGCCAGCCTGATCCAGGACAGCTCCGCAGGCAGGCCCCAGCCCCTCCCCGTCCCCAGGAGAGCACCGTGGGGGCCCCTGAGCCTCCAGCTGGGTTGTAGAGCTTGGGAGGGATGACGGCTGCCTTGGGGCCCAGAGCGCCCAGTGCCCGTGACCCTTGTCTGCCTCAGTGGAAGCCCCATTCTGCTCAGAGGGCACTCACTGCCCGCATGACAGAGGAGGGACAGGGTGGGCACTTCACAGAGGGCAGCAGCATGATGGGCCCAGCCGGGAGCATGTTAGAGAAAGGACTTGACCACTATTACCAGCATGGCTCTGTGCCCACCCTCCACATATCTCATGTAGCCCTTCAGGGAGGATGGTTAGCCCCATTTCACCAGGAGGTCAAAGCTCAGAGAGGTGAAGCGAGTTGCCCAGGGATACACAGCAGAGATTCAACAGACTCCCAGGGCTGTGTTCAGAGCCTGCCCATACCATCTCCTAGCTGCTGCTTAGAGTGGACTCTGGCCGGCTGTGGGCACCTGGGGTGGTCACTGAACCCCTCTGAGCTCATCTCCCTGCTCCTCCCTCACATGGGATGGTGGAGAAGGGGCAGGAGACCAGACTGGGTGAGAGAGGAGCATTCCCATGAAGCCCTGCCCTGCCCCTGTGGCATCTGGGAGGGCAGCCTGCCCTGGGCAGCGGCTCACCTTGGCAGTTCTTCCCGCTGGGGAGGAGGCGGTAGCCAGTGGGACAGAGGCACTGGTAGCTGCCCTCAGTGTTTTGGCAGGTGTGCTGGCACAAGTTCCTCACCCGGCACTCGTCCAGGTCTGGGCCAGGCCCGGGGGCGGGGGTGGAGGCAGAGACACCGAGTCACAGACACCCAGGGGCCCAGCTCAGGGCAAACCAGGGATGTTCTCCGCACAACGCCCCACCCAGCCCTGGGTCTAGGGTTAGCAGAGTCCCTGGGCTCAGTGACGGTAGGGAACCCCACCCTGCCCACCTCAGGGTGAATGCTGAAGCACGTCCATCCCCAGGGCTCCCCCCAAATCCCCTTTGCAGCCCAGCGCAGGCCTCCGCAGGGTCCAGGAGCTGTCCCTGATCCCCTACCACGCCCTGCTCGTAATCTCATGTCACCCTGGAGCATTCTCCTTCACTCCTGAAAATCTCCCTGACTGCTTCACCTCTGTACACCAAAAGGAATGTTTCTCAAAGCGGGTTCTTGGGAACATTTGCCCAGAAGCCCTTACCTCTGCACAAAGTGTCCTGAAGTCAAATGATTTGGGAAATACTCCATCCCCCTCTTGGGAGCCCCTTGCACATTAGCACAGCCAGGGCTCTGGGATGTGTAGTGAGGAGGCGACTGTCCACCTGCACCACTCACTCCACTTGCCCACCTGCTGTGGGTTTCTGAACACAGGGCGTGATGCCCTCACACCCAGCGTGGGAGCCTGAGACAGCACCATGGGCTGTGTCCCCGACGGGATGCCTGGGGCTGGGCCTTACCTGAGCAGATGCCGTTCTGCCGGATGAAGCCAAGGGGGCACCAGGCCTGGCCCACGCTGCTCAGGGCTCCGAGGCCTGGCCGGAGGGAGACCCAGGCATGGTAGGAGCCACTGGGGATGGGGGCACGGGGCCGCAGCCAGGGCACCAAGGGGCCCCGGTGGCTGATGGTGGTCACATTTTGTCCACTCCACTCCAGAGGGGTGCAGGTCTTGCCGTTGCGAGAGAGGGCCTGGCCCGGCGGGCACAGGCAGCGGTAGCCACCCTGCAGATTGTGGCACTGGTAGGCACAGGGCAGTTGGAGGCACTCATTGATATCTGGAAAGGAGCGGGGCCCGGCAGGGGCCCAACGGCGGCTCAGGGCCTACCACAGTGCTCCAGGGCTCCAGCAGCCTCTCTTGCTCTCAGACCTTCCCCAGAATCCAGCTGCCTCACCTGCGGCATGCAGGCCTGCCCCTGAGCCTTCCCTCCCCTGGACCACCCCAGACTCCTTTCCATCCAGCCTATTCTGCTCACAGAGACCCCACTTCCCCCAGCTCTGAGCCCCATCCCAGACTCCGCTGTCCCCTTCCTTCCACGCCCTGGTGAGGCTCATTCCCTGCTATGCCTCTCTGAGGGGCACCCACTCCTCTCCACCCTCGTCCTCCTCCTGGCTCCCAGGGAGGGTGGCCTTGCAGGGCAGGGGGTGAGGTTTGGTGTGACACAGCAGGAAAAGCTCCGTCAGGCACGTGGTGAGTGCCCATCAGTGTGGGCTGCTGTTCTGGTTATTCACAGGATTCCACACGGCCCTTGTCATAAATGCTCCCTGCCCATGAGCTGGGGGTGCTGAGCAGGGCACCAGAGGGGTAGGTGTTCCATACCTAGGCAGGGCAGGCCCGGGCCCTGGATCCGGTAGCCCCGGGGGCAGCCGCAGCGGTGCCCGCCTGGAGTGTTCTCACAGATCTGGTTGTAGTGACACTCATCCAACTGCTGGAGACACTCGTCCACATCTGGGGAGGCAGAGGCGGGGCTGAGCCCTAGCCCCTCCCCCTCGGCCAGGCCTCTCCACATCTGCACCTCATCCCTGTCCCCTTCTCCAACCTGAGTGCCACCAGGTGGATGTCAACGTTGCAACTGCCCCTCCCAATTATACCAGGTAAGAAGGTTCTGGGTCTGAAGGAAAGAAGAGGCTTAAAAGGTCAGCTGGGCAGGCAGAGTCTTGAGTTCTGCCATATATCAGTCCCTGAACAAGAGGATTCCTCTCCGAGCCTCAGTTTTCTCATCTGTAAAGAGGGTCTGGATAGGACCTCTTCAAGGGGTCACGGTGAGACAAGTGGATCATGCATGTGAGGGGCTGAGGAGCCTGGTACATGGATGGCTCCCAAGAATGGGAGGAAGAGGAAGGGAGGGACAAGGCAGGTAGGAAGCAGAAGAATCCTGTGCGTAGTCAGGGTCCTCAGAGGGCCACGAGGCCACTGAAACAGGGTGATCACCTCTTCTGAGTTCAAGTTCCAGCACTTTCCCCTCCATTGCTGGCCTCTCTCTCAGGAGCCAGGAGGACCTGTGGTCATGAAACTGTAGAATACCACAGCAGGAAGGACCCTGGAGGTCACCCATCCAGTGGTGGTACCTAGGTTTCATCTCAAAGGCCAGCTGATTGCTAGTGGCTGGTGGAGATGCTTCAGAGGCTGTCTCTAGGCTGGGCCATGAGCCATGAGGGGAAATAGGGGAAGCAGCAGCTGATGTGTGTTTGCCACCCCTGACCTGGTCCCCTTTCATGGGACGGAAGAGAAACCTGAGGCCCAGAGAGGAAAAGACACTGTCTCAGGGTATTCAGGTTGCCAGCAGCCAGGCCAGGCCAGGCCTCAGACCTTCTGAGCAGCTCAGGCTTTCTCCCTGCCTTGCCGTGCTCCTTCTGCCAAGAGGGTTCCGGTTTCCCTCAAGGCCCAGAGTCCCAGTGACACACAATATCCCCCCGTTAAACCTGGCGACCACCGGGTTCCCAGGAATAGGGACAGCTCCACGCCATGCCTCTGTCACCTTCACAGCCGGCCCCGTCTGCAGCCACCTGGAAGCCAGGCCTGCAATCCGGGAGGCAGTGGTAGGTCCCAAGCAGGTTCACGCAGCGCTGTCCTTCTTGGCAAAGGTGGGCATCCCACGCACACTCGTCCACATCTGGGGGACAGACGGGGCAGGGGACTGCATGAACATGTGTCTCCCAGGCCTTCCTTGCCATTCGGACCCTGGCCCACCCTACCCATACAGGCTTCATCCCTAGGCCCAGGAGTCCCTGGCATGAAGGCCCCACCCCTCCTGCTAGCTCTTTCCATCAACTCACTCCTTCCCCCAGAGACACAGCCCACCCCAAGTGACCTGAGGGCCTTGGCTTGTGGCTTCTGATATAAGCTTTCAGACAATGCCCCTTGGTGCCCTGCTCAAAGCCCAGTGGAGCCTGGCAGTGATACGCCCTGTTGGTGGGAATGGATGGATGTAGATGGGGGAGATGGAAGGCAGGGCCCTCATCTCGACCATGTCCCAGGGTCAGTTTTGTCATCCAGCAATTTCATTAAGGGGACAAGAAGAACAAGTGGGGCAGGTGGGTGTCCACTCACTTCCAGCCCTAGTTGGCTGGAAATGACCACTGAACTTCTGAGCCATGTTCAGGCTTGACAGGTATGAAGGCCATGAGCACATTATGGCCACACATATGTCTTTGGGGATCCCTATGACCCCATAGCACTTGAGCCTCTCCCATCTACTGCCTTCATAGGAAGTTCCCAGTGGGAACAAGGCATTGGAAACCTCAGGAATAGGCCATCTCCCAAGGTGTGTGCCCCTGGCAAGGGTCTTGGTCCCAGGAACCCTGCACACACCAGGGCCACTCACCTCTGCAGTTCCTGCCGTCTCCGGCCAGGGCAAAGCCAGCCGGACAGGAGCAGGAGAAACGGCCAGGCGCGTTGTGGCAGGAGTGGGAGCAGGGGCTGGGGCCACCCGAGCACTCGTCCCTGTCTGGGGTCGGGGGTGAGGAGAGGTCTGGTGGTCTACACTCACAGACCCTCCTGCCAGCTGGCTGGGACAGGTTACCCACCCAGACTAAAGGGACTCCCTCATCCATGCCACGGTGTGGGGAGGGCACTCACCCACACAAAACTCTCCCTGGGTGTCCAGCTCAAAGCCCTCTGGGCAGCTGTCTTCATTCTCTTCTGCAAGGCAAAGGGGACAGGCCCTTAGGACACTGGGGCCCCTGAGCCCAAGGCACTGAGGACAGAGAGCAGCGCTGGCCGCAGCCCAGGCTCCTAGCTCCCTCCTGTGAGCTTGGTGAGGCCGATGCCCCCCTCAGCTGGGGACTCAGCCCCTCTTCTGAGCCAGGCCAAAGCCCACTGAGTCAGCAAACTGGCTCCTAGCCTAGGGCTGTCGGAGGCATGCCATGAGGGGCTCACAGTGGGCTGGCCAGACTCTACACTGCAGACACAGGAGAAATCTTTAAAGAAAAGCGTAAAGCGGGGCGGCCACGTGTGCAAAACCGCCTCTTGGAAACCTACAGGGGTGAACTTGGCTACTGGCTGTACATGGAGGCCATGCAGAATGGGTACGTGATGGCATCTGATGGGGGCAGCAGGCACATTGCAGGGATGGGGACAGACTGTGGTCTGGAGATGAGAAGGAGACCAGATGACCTACATTATTGTGAGGACAGCACCCTGATAAAGCAGTCACTTGGGGCCAGGCGAGGGTTTCAGAGACAGCACCTCTGCAGGGCAGGTGGTGTCATGCCCATTTCACTGATGGGAACACCGAGGCTCAGAAAGGGCCAGGGAACTGCCCCCAAAGGTCCCACAGCCAGGAAGTGATGAGGTGGGGTTTGCACCAGGGAGGGGTGTCACCTTAGCTTTCAGCCAGGTGCATCTGGGGCCCCTGGCAGGTTTTAAGCTGGAGCAGTCAGGGGAGGAGACAAGGATGGGGTGCCTTACCAGCTTGCAGGGCGGTGGTGAGCTGGAAGTGCAGGGCCTTGGCCTTGGGGTCAAAGGCCGAGCTGACGCCTGAGGCATGCAGGTGCTGCACCAGCCGCGGCTGGGGGCCCTGGGCCACATCGTATTGGATGCTGTGGTTGCAGCGCAGGAGCCCCAGGAGGCCGTCTTGCAGGAAGCGCTGTGTGGAGCCCACAAAGAGCCGGCCAGGCCCCATCTGCACATATTGCTCCTGGAAGTCCTGGAGGAAGAGGAGGAGGAGAATATCTGGGATTTCAACTTCCAAAGGAGGCAGGACCCTCAGCCCCCCACCCCACTCCAGGGGGATGCTGGGGATGGGAGCCTGGTGAGCTCTCTTGTTCATGAAATGGGCAGAACACTGTCCCCGAGAGGCTGGGCCCACAGCATCCTCCCACTAGGTGGTCAAGACACACCAGCCCCTGCTGGGTGTCAGGCAGGAACGGGGGCCTGGCTGCTAGGGCGTGGTGGGGCGGCACATTCCATTCTCAAACCCACCCCTCTGCATGCCCCAGGGCTGGGCCCCCACCTGCACTTGAAGGTCTGTATCAGCCAGGCTCCTGGGGACAACGCCACTGACCACCACATCGAGGAGCAGGAGACCATCGGGATCCAGGCCCCGGGCCACCTGCGTCATCCTGAGCAGCTCCCCTGCAATCCATCCCCACCCAGCCTGGAGTCACCACGGGGGAGAGGCCCTGGGCTCAGGCCTCAGCCCCACCTGGCCCACCCGGGAACGGGACTCGCCTGTGGCAAACTCCACGTGTGACGCCTGCCGAAACTTGCCACCTGTCAGGGAGTGGCCATTCAGGGCATCTCCACTCTCTCCAGCCAGGGTCCAGTAGATGGGGGCGATGGTGACCACGAGCACGCGCATCAGAGGCCCTGGACAGGGCGGGGCACAGAGTCAGGTTAGGGCTGGGTCATGGGGGCAGCCACTTTCCTGCACAAAGTCCCTCTGTGGGTCCCTGCTGCCCCCAGGAGAGCTCAGCCCCGACCCTCGCTGCCACGGATCAGAATCTGGGGACCTCGCAGAGTAGTTGTGAAAGATAACAAAATATATTTATACAAAGAAGTGCACGTCACTTGTTGCTATTCAACTCAATTCAGCAACTCTTAAGGTCTACTGGGTCACCATGGAGGACTGTGCAGACGGTCACCACATAGGTACTGGACTGAGTTAAAAATCAACCAAGTCTCCTAAGCTGTAGACACCTTCAGAAGAGCCTGAGAGAGGAAGGACTGTTCCAAACCACCAACTTTGAAAAAAGAGCCAAAAATTTGCTCTGGACAATGGAATTGCAGACCTTCACAGGTTGCCTGGTCCTTCTCTCAGGGCAGGTGGGGGTGGACTCGGACCAGGGACGGGAACCTGCTTGGGGCCAGGGGTGGCCGAGCTTCTCAGCAAAACTGCTGGCTCAGAAGAGAGGTTCAGGAAGACCAGTGTTGAGAGCAGGACCCTCTCAACCTCTCAGCGCCTCTGTGCCCACTAAGCAGAGGCTGGTCCAGCCAGCCTCTCCACAGCTCCTGCTCCTGAGGCGGCCCTGTCTGGGCAGCAGCTCACCTCATTCGCTCTCTGCTGACATCAGCCCGGCGTGACCCCCAGCCAAGCCCCCTGACCCATCCCCACCCAGCCTGGAGTCGCCACAGGGGGGGGGCCCTGGGCTCAGGCCTCAGACCCACCTGGGAAGGAAACCCCAGGTCTGTGGTCAAGGTAACAGCATTGGGGAAGCTGTTTTCAGCAAAGACCCCATCAGCACTGTCCTCTCCCTGCAGACCCCGCGGTGGGATGCAGGGCCCATTATGTCACGGTCTGCAGTAGCTCTATTTGCTTGGGATAGACTATTTTGTGAATCTGAAAGGAGACATTTCTTGGTTCCTTGAGCCTTCTAGCTAATTGTATTTTCCACATTTCCCCCTTTCTGTCCCCTCCAGCCCATGTCGCTTAATCATTACAACAAGTGAACCCACCCCTTTTCTTCCAGTTCTTGCCGCAACAGTGAAAAACACTTAACACAGCAACCAGAGGTTTCAGAAATCATGATCTGACCCTGCATGCACATAACCTGATTCTTGCACACCCTCTCGGCCTGATTCTAAACACAGTGATTTCGTTCTGCGGGGAGGTTGTGGGTGGGGAGGAAGAAGCCTGTACTGGAATCCACTTTGGCTTGGGACTGAGCTCTCCGAGGTGATCGGGTTTCCTCTGGGAATTAGGCCTGGGCAAGCCTCTGAATGCAGACTTTGCCTCCACCTGGGTCTGGCACGGACTGGAGGGTCCCCAGGAGCTGGCCCCCACTTACCCACACTTGCAGGGATGTGGCTAATGCTGCTCCGGATGGTGGTGACCCCAGACCGTGCCTCCTGTTGTACGCTGGTGTTCAGGGTGGCCGCCCCAAGTTCATGGCCATTGATTACCCCGGTCATACTGCCCCGGCTCCCCTGGGGCTCCCCTGTGAGACAACAGTGACACTATCCACCTCTGTACCCTCTGAATAAGCAGCTACTAGCGTCATTTGCATTTCACAAAGGAGTAACTGAGGCTCAGAGAGGTGAGTGAATTTGCACCAGGGCACATAGCTCATGGGTGATGGGCTCAATGCCCAGCGGATCCTGGCTCTGGGAGAGAAGGGAGGATTGGAGAGGAGCTCTGTCCAGGGATGGTGCTGGCTTCTAGTTCTGGCTCTGCCATCACCCTCCTGGAAACCTGGGTAAGTCAGACCCCCAAGCTACACTTGAGTTGGCTTATCTCTAAAATGAGGAGGTAGGATCACAGATGTTCCCAAGTCCTGTCGGGTTCTAAAATGCCAGGAGCCCGTGATGGTGGGGGCTGGCACACTGGAGGAGCCTGCGCTGAGAGGTGCTGTGCCAGAACTGAATGCCGCCACCTGAACATGCCCCGTTCCTTCAGTGGCCCTGGCTCCAGCTACCCCGCAGCTGCTCTGGCTGGGGCGGGTTTTCTAGCAGCCTCCAGGCAGTCTGTAAGCAGATGCTCTTCCGCACTAATCAAATGGATGCTGCGGGCACAGCAGGCCCTTCCTCTGGCTAATGGGCCAGCTGTCTCATTCGGATGGCATTCCAGGGGGCAAGAGCCAGCAGCCAGCTTGCATCTCTGCTCACCAGCTCTCAGGGGAAAGAAATTAACAACAAATTGCCCATGATCTGTCGAAAAAATAACATGAAACACTCGACTGCCAGGATCCTAAGTGGGTAAATCAGGGGACTGCTTAATTTTGGATTCCAGGAAGCAGGACCATTTTCCTGCAGCCCCTAGATGGGGTCTGATGAGATTTGATGTCCATCTGGGATGTCTCCTGACAATATCTGTAGTTGTGGAGTTTATGAGAGAGACAGGAGAAGGCCATGAACCTATCCTGGCCTTGTAATAACGGGATGAGGAAGGAGTCAGGAACTGCAGATGGGAAGGAAGCAGCACGGCCCTGGCAGCTCCAGAAGGGGAGAGGAGATTGGGGGCCAGCAGGGATAAACCACTGTTGACTTTCTCAGACATGGTATATATAACTCAGCAGCCTTTCGTCTCTCATAAAGCCGGTATGGTGCACCCCCTGCCCCCAGACTGCTGGGAAAGGAGAAAGACAAATTCACAGTTAGGGGACCTCAAAGCCTTTAAACACCTTTAGCAATGCCCCTTAAAGGAATTTATCCTACGGGAATATCCAGGTCATCACACAGATATGTACCACAGTGTAGTTTTCAGAGGGGAAAGTGGAAAAAAAACAACAACAACCTGTTGCTTATTTCAGCCAATGACAATTAAGTTTTAAAAGTGTTCCTATGGAATGAGAGATAATGCAACCATTGAAGAAGATGACAACTTGGTTTATGGCCATGGGATGTTGTCCAAGAGAGAGTAGGGGAAAAGGGCAGCTTGTAAAGACAATCTGTAAATTCAACCTCATCTGTAAAAAGAAAAAAGTGTATCTCTTTACAGTCAGAGAGAAACACATACCCCAAGTAATTGTCTAAACTATTTTGGGTTACTGCATTCTTTGAGATAATTGTTAATGACTTTATTGTCACAGGTTTTTCTAAATTATCTGGCCTTTCTACAATTAGTATATGGGAGGTTAAGAAAAGTAAGGAGGCTGTTATGGGCTGAACTGTGTCCCCCTGAAAAGATGTGTTGAAGTCCTAATCCCCAGACCTCAGAGTGTGACCTTATTTGAAGATAGGGTCTGTCCAGAGGTAATCAAGGTAACATGAGGGCATCAGGGGAAGAGAGGCCCTAACCTACTGACTGGTGTCCTTATATAAAGAAGAAATTTAGAGACAGACATGCACCAGAAGGCCACATGAACATGAAGGCAGAGATGGGGTTCTACAAGCCAAGGAACCCCCAAAACAGGCAGCAAGCCAGCAGCTAGGGGAGAGCATGGAATAGATTCTCTATGATAGCCTCTACTAAAGAAGGAGCCAACCTTGCTGACACCCTGATCTTAGATTTCTAACCTCCAGAACTGAGAGACAATACATTTCTGTTGTTGGAGCCAGCCACTCTGTGGTACTTAGTTATGGCCACCCTAGGAAACTAATACACAGGCCACGTTCAGAGCTCTGTGGTTTGGGTTGGGGGCTCTTGAATAGGAGAAAGTAAAAATTGAGACCAAGCTCTGAAATAAAGGGCGGGTCTGCTCAGACCTGAGACAGCACCTGTGGCTAGGTGTCAGAGGAGCACTGAATTCTTGGAGCTGCGTGCCTGAAGGAGATAATTAGACAAGGGGCCAGTTGGTTGGCAGTGGGTTTCAAGTGGGTTTTCAAGTGGCAAAGTGTCAAGTACCAATTCCATTTAGTCCAGAGGCGCTGCCTAGAGAAGTGTTCTCCAGAGAAGGAATCAGACGTTGTGTGCGGTGATAGATTAGTGATGCCTGCTGTGAACAGAGGCAGAAACCCAAAGCCACAGACATGGGGTACTTACTACAGAGGTGCAGATATAATATTCAGTGACTTGGCCATTATGCTGCCGGCATCATTTTACTGTGGTTTTTCAGGATAGCCTTTTCTCAGTTTTAAAGTTTGGTCTGACCCAAGGGAGAAGGGAACTGATTGAGGAGACTTGAATGGAAGGCATCGATAAGTAGGATCTGTTACTGTAGCATCTCAGAGCCTCAGCTTCCCCAGTTGTAAAGGGCAGGGTAGGGCCCTCTCAGCCGGTTCCTTCTAAGTTTGTGACTCGAAGCAAAGAGAAGGGGAGGGAACTGGCAGGGCAGTGGGCCAGGCTGCCTACAAGCAGCACACAAATCCCCACTGGGCACAAGATCCTGCCTGTGTTCATGAAGGTCTGAGCAGGGAGGCCCTGTACCTCTCACGGCCAGGAACGCCTGCGCTGTGGCAGAGCCCAGGAGGTTGTGAGCCACGCACTCATATGTGCCCGTGTCCCCAGCTTCCACTCGCTCGAGCCACAGGCTCCCGTCAGGCAGGGTCCGGAGCCGCCGGCTGGCCCGCAAGGGCTGGCCAGCCCGCAGCCACTCCACCGTGGGCACCGGCTCTCCTTTGGCCTGGCACTGCAGGGCCACATCATCCCCGGATCTCACTGTCACGTCCTGGGGCTCCACTTGGAATACGGGGGCACCTGTGGGAGGCCCGAGGCAGCTTTTAGGAACATTTTCTTATTTTCGTATATTCAAGCGATACATACTCATTTAAATAGATTAGAAAATCCAGAGGCAGAAAGGAGAAAATAGAATCACAAATGATCTTCCTATTTAATTACAATTCCTGAGTTTTCCCTCCTAGATACAATTGATTTCCTTGTGGTAAGGTGACCGTATTGCACTGAGCCACTTGCTTCACTTTTTTTTTATTCCACAACAAATCATAACCACTGTTCCATGCCATTAAAAACTCAATTTTAGTGGCTACTTGGTATTCCATTGTTTGGTCTACTACGATTTGCTTAGCCACATCCCCATCATAAGGACATTGTGAGGGAGTTCCCAGCAAAGGGGTGCCTCTTGCCAGAACTGCCTCTCCTTGATTCCACATGACATGGGCAGACGAGGGCTCTGTCACTGGGGACTGTTCTTACCAGACCACTCCCTGACCCGCAGTTTTTGCATCTGAGAGATTTTAATTCCTGTGCACTCACCACTCCAGGCCCTTCAGGGTGGCCAAAATGAAAAAGGAAGGAAAATGCCCAGTGCTGGTGAGGATGCTGGGGCTGTGGTAGAGCTGCCAACTGGTAAAACCACTGTGGAAAAGAACTACTGAGGAAAGAGCCAGTGTATATACTTTCTGTGGCTCCAGGGCAGAAGCCATTTCTGGCCTCTTCCATCATCTGCTGGCGGCTCTTGGTCCTTGGGAGTGACGGACCGCAGACAGAGGGAACTTTCGGGAGTGGTAGAAGCGTTCTAAAATGGACTGTAGTGATAAATTTACTGAGAATCACCAACTACACATATAATGGGTGAGTTTTTTCTCACTTTTAAAAGATTGTGGTAAAAAATATAACATTTATCACTTAACCATTTTTATGTGTACAGTTCAATAAAGCACACTCACATCGTCGTGTAACCATCCCATCTATCTCCAGCACGTTTTCATCTTGCATAACTGAAATTCTGTCCCCATTAAACACTAACTCCCCATTTCCCCTCCCTCAGCTCCTGACACCTACCATTCTCCTGTCTCTGAGTTTGACGACTCTGGGGACCTCGTGTCGGTGGACTCCTGCAGTATTTGTCTTTTGTGGCTGGCTTATTTCCCTGAGCATAATGTGCTCAAGTTCCTCTGTGTTGTAGCAGGTGTCAGAATTGCCTTCCTTTTTAAGGCTGAGCAATATTCTATTGTATGAATGGATGAATTTTATGGTATATAAGTTATACCCTAATAACCCTTTTTTTTAAAGGTAAAACTCTGGACAGTGATCACCTGGGGCAGAGGGTAGTGAACAGAAGCATGTGGGTGCTGGGAGCATCAGGGAGCTGGTGTTGATGTTTCTGATCTGGGGGCTGGTTAACTTGATGGGTTCCCGTATGACAACTCATTGAGCTGTATGTACACTTGTGATGTGTGTTATTCACCCCATGTGTGTTAATCTTCAATAAAAAGTCATATTAAAAACCCTTATTTAAACTATGTCACAGGACTAGTTTGAGGCTCAGTGCTTTGTAAACTCTAAGTTGCTTGGCAAATGCAAGAACTGTCACTAGGATCTTGGTGACAGTTTTGAGTTCTGAATAAATGGCTGTCCCCAGGCCTAGCTCTTGGATCCCTGGGTATTCATTAGCCCCAACCCTGTTTTCCATTCCACATTCCGGGGGTGGGAGTGCATTTCATAGGACTTCAGTTGTGTTTTGATAAATATTTGTAAGAGAATTCCAAATCCCTGGCCCTACCTCTCTGCCCTCCATCTTAATCAGACGGCTGGGGTACCAGCCCAGACAACCCCTGAGTGCCCACAGCACAGCGTCGCCCCCCCAGCGCCCAAAGAGGGGAGGACAAGACTCACTCTGCAGCACAAGCATCACCGCTTTCTCCGTGGCGCCCATCTCATTCTCCGCCAGACACTGGTACTGTCCTGCGTCATCCATCTGAGGTGGGCACAAGAGGAGGGCAAGGGGCTCAGGAGAAGAGGACAAAGGCGAGGGGAACAGCTCGAGACAGCTGGGCATGGACGGGGTGACTGGCGCAAACACATATAACCAGGAAGGAGCTTAGAGCATAAACCCAGCCGGGGGCCTGCAGATTCCATCAGCAGTGCCTCGTGTCCATTTGTCAAGGGACATCCAAAGAGAATCTAGCCCCCTTTCACACGTGGAACTTGGGGTCCAACTAAGGGTGTGGATTTGTCACCCCAAGTGGAGCTGTGTGCTGCCAAAGTGTGATTTAGAGCCACCTCTTCCAAAGTGTGTATGCTGAAGTATTATTGGTCCAACGCACATTACAAGGGATTCTTTGAAAAAAAGGGGTCCATGATGGAATAAGTCTGAGTTGAGCAACAAGGTTCTGAGATGCAGGACTTCTCACGGTTTTTATTGTGCGAATGTGCCCTGAAAGTCTTCTGGAGGGAAGCGGTTTGCAGCATCGCCCCAGCGTAGGTAAGCGGGATGCTTTCTTCCCAGGCTGCCCACACTCGGCACACGGTGGTGGAGCTCAGGGAGAATGCAGGCTCAGACTTACTATTGAGTGGCAGCGCCACCATGAGATGGAGCTGGGCACAGCCCGAGGCCTGTCCCCGCCCAGAAGAGGATATCCTGGTGGCCACTCCCAAGGCACTGTGGGGGGGCAGTGCAGCACATAGTTAAGAGCAGATTTGGGGGCCAACCCACTACGGGACCACATCCTGGCTCCGTTTACCATCCTGAACCCCTGTGAGTACTGTTCCATGTCTCTGGAGTGTGCTGTTTCCCATCTCTGAATGAGGAGTGGCCATGGCGCCTGTTGTGAGCATGAAACAAATCGTGCTCCTTAAGTGGGCAGAGTGCCTGGCCCACGCTGAGCACGCCGGGAATGGCAGCCATGATCTCCACTCTTGTGGCCGCGACTGGGGCATTTCTAGTCCTGGCATTACTACCGTCTAGACGCAGGTTCCCAGATGGGCTGAGAACAGGGACCCCGACAAAGAGCTGGACAGGATGGAACTGTCCATTTCTGTATGACCACTGAGACTTGGACCCAGAGGGAAGGCGGGTGGGGGCTGTCCAGTGCCCAGGGCTTTGGAAACAGCATAGAGTAGGGGTCAGCAGAGCTGGGGTGGGGTCCCGTTTTGGGTGCTTCCTGGCTGTGGGCCTCTGAGCCTCTGTGTCTTTGTCTGTAAAACGGGGCACTCTTATCTGTCTCGCTTGTCCCAGGGGGTTGTTCATGATATTTACTGGCATTACTGAGGGACCAGTGCCTCTTAAACACCTGGTATTTCTCATGGTAAAGCTATGAGGTAGAAACAGCTCTTAGCCCCATTGAATGGGTGGGTGACTGAAGGGCAGAGAAAACTCCCTGGCTGAAGGTCGCCCTAGTTAGTGGGGGACAGTCTCTGGACAGTACTCTGTAGCCTGGAAAGGGTGGTGGCAACCTAGAACACTCCTAAACAATCAGAAAAGGCCGAGGGTTATCCTGGGTGGCCCCACCCAAGGCACCAGGCCCCGCCTTGCCTCAGTCCTACGGATGGTCAGCGAGCCATTCTGCAGCTGGTGTCGGAGATGGTTGCTCCGCAGCGGGAGGCCATCTTTGATCCAGTGAATGGCAGGCGTTGGGTTTCCATGGACCACACAGTCCAGCCGGACGCTGCCCCCCACAGGTTCCACCAGGTAGGAGAAGGCCTCCCCCTCTAGGACAGGAGCCTCTGCATGAGGTGACATCAAACAAAGGGTCAGAAAGGAGGCTCCCTCAGGCTCAGCCTCCCGGAAGCCCATCCCCAAAGGCCTGCCTGCCAGATCCCAGGGACCTACTTGCCCAGCATGGTTGTATATGTGGATGCAACAGGGATGACAAAAAGCTTCCATGTGTGGGTCAAGTGGAATCGACTGGCAGTGACTGCCAAGGACACTGCTGAGGATTTGAAGCTGAATGAGAACAGTGCTGTGATTGATTGCTGATGCCTGAGACAGGCACAGGTGGGAGGCAGTGTTATGAGTGTCATATACTCACTCTCACAGACTGATTACCCCAGCTGCGGAGTACCTGCCCGGGACTTAGGAACAAGGACATTGTGATCATTAGGACAGCTTGGTTGGTCACAGCAACTAAGACACCCTGGTCCTCAGAATCCCTTCTTGGATGCCCTGTGCTGGTTTTCATCTTTGCTGGTTTCCTGAGGATGAATCTACCAACAGCTGCTGCTGCGTCCTGGTGCCTTGGGCTGCTCATTCTCCTCCATCAGGCCCTTCCCCACCCATCCTGAAGTGGAGCAAACTAGATCATGGTGTTGCCAAGGGTTACCGCGCTGCTCCTGGTCAAGCAGGGCTATGGGGCACAGTGGGTAGGCTGCCAAACTTCACCCATTTTTCTGCCACGGTACCCTGGCCCCATGCCCTCCTCCCACCCTGGCATCATCCAGCTGCAGGCCGATTATCAGATCTCAGTTCTACCCACAGCCAAGACACCTGGGGGGTATAAAGAATATCGATGCCGGGGTCCCACCCCAGAGAGGCTGGTTTACTGAGTCATAGGTGGAACCCCTGGGCCTCAGTATTTTATAAAGTTCGTCAGGGGACCCTAATGTACAGCTTGGGTAGAGAATTACTAGTTCAGAGGTCAGGAGGCTGATTTCTTAGAAAATACACCGGCTTCAGGTCGATCGGTCCAGCTGGCGCTAATAGACTGGAGGTCTTGAGAAAGGCCACGTGGCTCACACCCTACCCTTCACATGGATGAAGCTGACTGTCTGTACGCGGCCCACTCTGTTCTCCGCCCAGCAGACGTAAGTCCCGCTGTCCTCTCTGGTGACGGCCACCCGCTGCAGTGTGCTGCCCCCATCCTGTTCAGACACCCCTTCTGCGGTAGAAACAGAGATACCCGGGGGTCTCTGAGCCCAGGGTGCTAGGAACCTTCTGCCTGTCACTTCATTCAGGACTGCATATCCAGCAGGTGTTCAATAAAGGCACAGAAAACAGGTGTCCCTTCTCACGTGTGGTTAGAGCCCTTCACAGAAGCACAGATCATGTCAGAGGATGTGCTGTAGAAGCTCTTTTACCAATTTCAGGTCCATATGCTATGAGCTTGATAAGTGGTCAGGGGGGGCCTCTGGGGGCCTATTAACATGTGCCTCCTGCATTAAATCATTCCACCCTCAGAACCCCTCAGTATCTCCACTCTCCACTTTAAGATGAAGAAGCTGGGCTCAGAGAGGCAGCATCCCTTGCCCAGGAAGTGGTGGGGTCGAGGCAAAGCCTTCTTCCCAGGTGTGCAAAGGTGGCTTCTGCACATGTTTCATAGCACCTGTACTCGGGTTTAGGAGGGTCAGGAAACCTCAGTTTGCAGTGGAGGGGCTTAGCAATTCATCAATTCAGCAGACATTTACTGAGCACCTGTGATATGCCCTGGGCCCTGTGCAGGCCTTGTGCCCCTCCAACATCACATGGGCACCAGGTAGGAGGACAGAACCCCCCAAGGGGTCTGCCCAGGGGCCCCCATGGGAGCAGCCATGCTGGCCTGGAACATAGGCCCTCCTGGCCCTGAGGTCTCTGGGGTGGAGTCTTTTTCACATGTGGCTTCCTACCAGGCCTGGCTTGTGACTGATCACATGTGGCCACATGTATGTTTGCCCTGTACCCCGGCACAGGGCCATGTCTGGAGACCCAGAATCCACAGGGCTGCCTGATTTGCTCTTCCTCTGCGGCAGGTTGGGAGTCCCTACTTGCTCACCCTTCTCCACGCCCTCCCCCCAGAGTCCCAGGTCCCCATCCACCCGCTCCTGGCAGGTCGAGACCTGTGACTGGCCGGTCGTTGATGGTCCAGCCAATGCGGGGGGTGGGGCTGCCCCGGGCAGCACAACGAAGCCACAGCCTGTCCCCGAGGTGTAGGCTTCGGTCCCCAGGCAGGGTGGTGAAGACGGGCAGCGCCAGGACGGTGAGGTGCGTGCGGCGGCGGGCGCGGCCCACAGTGTTCTCAGCCATGCAGGTGTAGGTTCCAGCATCCTGTCTCTGTGAGCACAGGGAAGGGCCGACCTGAGGCCAGAATGCTCCTGGGGACCCATTCGCCTGCAGGTTCCCATGGAGCATCCAGCCCAGAGAGGCCAGGTGACTTGCTCAAGGTCACACAGCTAGGAAACGGTTCTGCTGCACCATTGCTCCGTGCACCTCCCTGCAGGCTTCACACGGCTCTGCACCTTCATAATCAAAGCCCTGACTACATGAGGGCGACAGTTCCCGCTGACTGAGTGCTGACTCTGTGCTGGGCCCTGTGCTCAGAACTTGACCTGCACCAGCTCGCGCACGCTCCCATCACTCCTGAGGTGGGTCCTACTTTTGGCGTCTTTATGGACAGGGCCCAGCTGAGCTCCAAGAGAAGTTCCATGTGGCTTCAGAACAGGGCTGGTGTTCTCGCCCCTGCCCTGTCAGGTTCCCTGTGTGGCAGGGCCTGGGGACACTGTGAGCCCTTCCTCTTCCAGGGGTCCCCAGCGAGCAGCCACCCACCCATCAGGGGAGCACCCATACTGTAATTATAGAATCTCATCAGTGCTGATGGATGCAGGGGGTCGGGGATCCCACCCACAGCCCTGGGCTCAGGCCAACACCAAAGCATGGTTGAGAACTAGGTGCAGTTTGGGGACACAAGTCATGCCTCACCTCCACCCCAACCCCCTCCAGGGCTCCCTCGCACCCTCAGGAAATAGCCATAGAGGTTCAGGTTCAAATCTTGGTTCTGCCTCTTGGCAACAGTGTGTCTAGGGAAATCTGGGTACACACTGAGCTTTGGTTTCCTCATATGTACTCAGGGATGAAATACCTATTTCTCCAGGTGCCTGGGATTAAAAACTGCACAGAGCACGAGAAACAGGGCGCTCCGCAAATGTGTGCTGTTCCAACCGCTGTTCCTCTCTGTGCTCTGTGGGGCCAGGGCCCTTACCTCTGAGTTTTTAACCAGCAACTCCCCGGAAGGCAGGACGGTAAACTTCCCCTCAGCTTCAGACACAGGCTGGCCATCTTTTTCCCAGGTGATGTGGGGCTCAGGACTGCCTCTGGCCGTGCAGGGCAGGAGGGCGTGGGTGCCCTCAGTGGTGGACAGGTCAGGGAGGCCAGTCTCGATTGAGGGCGGGACTGTGGGCAGAGGGAGGTCCACTTAGGGACTGAGGCTGGGCTGGGCTGGGCAGCCCCTCCTCCACGCCTTCCTGCTGCCCCACCAAGTCCCTGGTCATTGCCCATGGTCTGGACAATCTGAGTTTAGTGAAGCTGTCACCCATGACCCCATTGTACACTCATGCGCACACAATGACTAAAGGGACAGAAATAGCTATTTTTACTACAAAGCCAAAATGAAGGAGGGTGACCAGACTAGTGTCCACAAGCGGCCAGAAGAGACAGAGGGGACTGGAGTTACTGTCTGAAGCTAGACCTTGGTGCAAAATGGGACACGTTTCCTTTGATTCTTTCTATAGAGAACGCAAGCCATGCTGGGGTAGGGGAGGATGCAGGGATGTGCCTCCCAGGGACTAGAGCCAGCCAGGGAAGGGAGCGAGTGGCTCTCTGGAGCCTCAGAGCTCCTAGCCCTCCAGGGCCCACCGTGCCCCCCTCCCTGGGCCCACCTTGCACCACCAGCCTTGTCTTCCCCACAGCACTGCCTGCGCTGTTCTGGGCGATGCAGAAATAGTTCCCGGTGTCCTCTGGGCTGGCATGGATAATTCGCAGCTGTCCACTGGGTAGGACCTGGGTACTCACTCCTGGATTTGGTGGGGAGAAGTCAGGAGCCAGTGGCCGGGGCAGCAGGACCCCTGAGGAGGGCAGGACCCTTGGGTTGTTCTGTCTGACCAGGGAGCAAGTGACTCACTGTGGCCACAGGGTGAGGGGGGGACAGAGAGAGCATGGAAGCTGGACGCCCAGCCCAGGCCCTCCCCAGCCCCTCAACTCAGCCACTGAGTGCTCAGGTAGGCCTTGGGCTCTGGGTGGTGCACAGAGACAGGAGGGCAGGATGTGAGCAGGGCCAGGGCCTTCTGGGACCTTCCAGTAGGTCTGCTGAGGCCCATGGGGCAGGAAGGAGGAACCCAGGCCCATACTGCTCTGCTCCCATGGCCCCGGCCGCTGAGGACACTCACCTGCCGGGATGCGGAGCCCCTCCTTCTGCCACGTGATGCTGGGCCGGGGAATGCCCGAGGCCTCGCAAGGCAGTCGCACCTCTTCTGCCACCACCACCCGAACCACGCTGGGCAGCGGTTTTACCACGGGGGAGGCTGTAGAGGAACAGGCCGCAAAGGTCCCTGGGGACCCCTTTAACACCCAGGTTCCTCCAAACAGGGGGCCTCTAAGCACCCGAGAGAGAGGCCTCTACATGGAACTCAGCATGACACAGGTAGGCTGATTCTGTTCTCCCAAAGAGTCCCCTCAGGGAGAGATGGGAGGCCGGTATCGGCATCAGGAACCCAGGGTCCTCACCTCCCTCGCCAGCCCCAAGTGCCTCTGGTTCTCCACGCACTCCTGCGCCCCAAAGGCCAGGGCTGTCTGGGGGAGCCCTTACCTTGCACAGTGAGGGCCACCTGCTTGTGGGCCATGCCCGCGGAGTTGCGGGCTGTGCAGGTGTAGCGGCCAGCGTGGATGGGGAGGGCCTGCCCGATCTCCAGGGCCCCTGAGGGTGGGATGGGGCACAGGGAGGTTGAGAGGGTCTGGGACAGAGCCATCAGGGCTCTCACACCCCCCTACCCTGGTGACTCTATTGCAGGCCACTCAGTCTGCCTCCTGCCCGTTGGAAGCAGCATGGGCAGGGGGAGGTAAGGGGACCGGGGTTCTAGGCCTGCCTCTGCTCCCTGTCCAGAGCATAACCATGGGCAAGTCCCTTCCACTTTCTGAGCCTCAGTTTTCCCATGCATACAAAGAGGAATCATATAGGATGGTCTCTAGATCCTTCTGGCTGCGATGTTCCAGAATCTGCCACTGCCCTGCCTGGGATCCCTGGTGCCCCCGTAGTTTTGCAGGCCCTTACCCTGCTTCTCTTGCCATGGTCTGCTGAAAACTTGCCTCCTCCAGGAAGCCTCCCTGGATGACTGCCTCCTCTGTCCTCCCTTTTTTCTTTGTCCCTTTCTTTGCCTAGGGAACACCATTTTAACCTTCCCAGACCACAGGCTGCACCTCAGCAGTCAAGTAAGGTGGTTTCTAAACTGTCCTCTGTGCTGAGGGCTGGCTGAGTGGGCAGGGTCGCGAAGCCTGCTGGACTGGACCACCCTGCAGCCCTCACCCCCAGCCCTGATGGAACCAGAAGCATGGCTTCTTTCACCAGTTGGGCTTCCCCATCACCACTTATCAGAAGGAAGGGTTCTATTGCTTTGGGAGAGTTTGAAAAAAACACAGATTGGCCATGGTTCCCAGACTTGAGGATTTCACTAACAAATACAGCTAATTTGGAGAATCTCCATAAAGTTGACAACTTTATTTTGACAAGCAAAGAGATTTCAAAACTCACTATCTACTCTCACCTTAATTTCATGGAAGAAAGGAAGTTTCAACACCACACATTAAGAGAAATGTAATTTCAGAATAAAGGACAATTCCAATGAGGTAAACCTAGTTTTATGAAAACTCTTATGTAGCTATTATTTTTCTCATTTTGCCATGAAGCAGCACTGATTTGCCTACTACCATCAGGGAACCACTGATGGAAATCAAGACCCTCGTGCATTGGTGGGGATCCTAAGGCCCAGAGGGGGCGAGGGGGTTCTCCCAGGTCACACACAGCAGGGAATGGCAGAGCCAGGCTGTACCGCCCGTCTTGCTGCATGATGCGGCCCCAACGGAAAGCTTTCGCTTCTGCCCAAGTCTCCTAGTGTCCCCTTATGTACCTGAAGGTGAGACACGGTAGCCGCTCCCTCGCACCCCCAGCTGGGTGCCCGCCTTGCTCCAGGACACGATGGGGGCCGGCACACCTGTGGTGTGGCAAGTGAGGACCACGGGCGCCATCTTGGTCACCGTGAAGTCTGTCTGGTCGTCAGCAATGCTGGGAGGCACTGAAATGCAAGCCAAGGCTGGAGGCCCCACTGACGTTCCCTGGGGACATGCGCCACACGCCAGGTGGGTGAGAACTATGCACAGAGTCTAACCCAAGGTGATGTTAGTGATGACAGGCTGGGGAGGGACGTGCAACAGACAGAGAAGTCACCTTCGCTCACTCAGGAAATATCTTTTGCTGGGCTTGGGGGATAGTGTGGATTGCTTTCTTCAGAGATGCCAGCCAAGTATCTCAGGGAATGTTTCAAAGAGAAGGGATATTGGTGGGAGCTCAGAGTGGGAGAGGCCAGAGGCCTCTGGGGGAAGTGGCATTTAATCTGAGATCTGAAGGAACAACCAGGTGTTGGCTGGGTGAAGGGTGTAGGGAAGAGTGTTTGTGACAGGGGGAACAGCATGTGCAAAGACCCCAAGGTGAGGAACAAAAAGCTAAGGTATGCAACTGGATCCCAGAGTAAGGCAGACCATGGGGTGGCCCTGGGGTACTGGCTGGGTCAACCCACACAGGACCTTGTGGGCCCAGGTGACACCTTGCATTCTGTCCTGGGGGCAGTAGGCAGCCGAGGAGGGAGGGATTTTAACCAGGGTGATGGCAAGGTCTGATTTGGGTTTAGAACATTCTGGATTAGGGAGAGGCCTCTCCTGTGAGTTCCCCCATGCCAGGAACAGTGCCGGGGCCAGGGTTATGTCAGTGTGGCTAGGGCGGCTTTGGAGAGGGCTTCCTGGAGAAGGTGGCTTCCGAAGCACAGGAAGGCATAGACCCTGGAGGCAGAGAGCACCCAGGAGAGGGAGGCGCTGTCCCAGCCTGGCTGCCGGATTCCCCTCCTGCCCAACTCACCATGGATGGTCACCCTGTAGAGCCTGCGGGCCTCGCCCACCTCATTGCTCACCACACACTCAAACTGGGCTGAGTCCTGGGGGCCAGGGGCTGTGAGCAGCAGGGCGTTGGAGGGCAGGAGCCTGGGATGGACAGACAGACCCGTGGCTGCTAAGTGACTGGCCTGGCTCACATAACCCAATACAAAGCGCCAAGGTGACCTGGCGCTTAGCCTGTGACCTCCCTGCATAGCCATCTGGGTGGCAGTGGGGCGAGGTGGGTGTCTCGCTACCATTTCCCCTTCCCTTATCTGGACCCCATCCCCAATTCTAGAAGTTCTTTCTTCTTGAAGTTTCTACAAAGATCTAGCTGTTGAGCTTGTAGGTGATTGTAATTTTCATTCCTGTATGTCTCTATACCCCTGCATATTTTCTATAATTACCCTCTACGATAATTTCTGTAATAATAACCAGATCCAAATCTTTGATCAGAACAGCTCATGTTTATTGAGCATCTACTTCAGATACAAAGCTCCATGGTGACCCGGCACTCAACACCACAAAAGACGGTCAATTAATTGGTGAATTGACCATTTCAGGCTCCCAGTGATCACTTCGTGATCGGCTGCATTTGAGACGTGGGGAGACGGGCCCCTGCGGGAACCGAGTATCCAGCTCAGCCAAACCCAGGCCTCCACGCACTGATCATTGTTAAGCAAACAGTGGCTATAATGGTGTTAAAGACCATACATTTCCATTCGGCCCTATGTCCCAAAGGTCCCCAGCCCTTGCCAGGCACCTTAGTGTAAAACCCTCCCGGCCCCCAAGATCGGGACACCAGGTCTAGCTCTGGCTTTGTCGACATCCCAAGCACGTCCCCGAGACTTTCTGACCCGGCTTCAGCTCTACAGGATGGGCAAGCCCTTGTCCACCCTGAGCCTCTCCTGATGCCGCCAGAAGGACCAGCTCAGTACCTGTAGGCACCCTGCTGCAAGTGGAAGTCCAGCTTCTGTCTGTCCTTCCACCAGACCACACGGGGCCTGGGGGAGCCGCTGGCCTCACAGGGAAGCAAGGCAGGGGTGTGGGCAGTCAGGGTCAGGTTGGAGGGGCTGGGGGCGATGGCTGGAGGCTCTGGGGAGAGAGCAGTCATCAGCAGACAGGTGTGGGATGGGGACCAGAGGATCTTGCCACCTTCCACCCACCCCTTCGGAGGCAGGGGACAGGAGGCAGGAGAAAGTCTCTGAGGGAATCTTCCAGCAGGCTCCAGAGTCTGGGGTTCGTGCTCACCCCTGAAGCTGGCAGCCCCTGAATGGGGCCTCGAGGAAGTAACTCCCCATCAGCCCTTCCCAAGGCCAGGGCCCAGGAAGTCGGCTCCACCAAGGGGATCAATTGGAGGGGAAAAGCAGATTAGGACATCTGGCAGTGATTCTGAATCTTATCCTTTCAAATATCTTACGTCTTGTGCATACTCGCTCCATATGATAGGATAGCAGAGAGGGTATGTAATATACGCATAAAAATAAATATGCATCTATTGAGTGTACATGCTCAAAACTTTTTATTAATGGGCTTTGTGGTCAAAAGCATTTGGAGACCATTGCTCTTGGCTTCTGACAGCTGGGATGACCCAGAAACTAAGCAGGACTGGCCCAGACAGGGGATGGACGCTGAAAGCAAGAAACATGCCTTCCTTTGTCTACCTACCAAAGACTTGGAGCTCACGGCCCTGCCGATCGGAGCCCGCAGAGTTGGATGCCAGGCAGAAGTAGTGGCCAGCATCCTGGGCAAGGACTGGCTGGATCCTCAGGGAACCCTCAGGCAGAACCTGCAACCTGGAACAGAGGGAGGGTTGCCACGGAGACCAGTAGACCACTGAGGCCCTGGACCCCTAGTGGTGTCTCCAGCAAGACCCTTCTCTCTGCCCCAGGATTTTCCAGCAAGGGGGTGCTAACTCTGGACTTCTGTATCCATAAGGCCAAGGTCAGGGGGCGTTACAGCCATGGTGAGCAGTTTCCCACACCCTAAAGTAGCATCAGGAAGAGTGAGGGGGCTGCTTCAGGCCTGCCATGCTCCCACCTGGGCCCAGCCTCTCCCCAAGGGTCAGCAGGCAGCGGCATCCCCAACTCTTCTGAGAAGTGCCCCTTCCCAAGGGCTGCGTCGTTACTGTGTACCACCACCCCCGGCCACAGCCAGTTGGACTGGGGATGAACAGGTCACTTAGGCTGGACCACTGGAATTCTCTGCCCCAAGGATTCAGACAGTTTTCTAGGCTCTGCAGGTTGCTTGAAATGAGGAGCTAAAATTTGGGGGTTAGGGAGGAGGCCAGGGGAACCGTCTCTGCCACATTCAGAGAAAGAAGGTATCGAAAGTTGTTCTGAGCGAGAGAGAGAGAGAGAGAGAGAGAGAGAGAGAGAGGCATGCTGCACACCCCCTCCCCCGCCCAACCCAAGAGAAACAGAGATTAGCAGCCAAGAGCCCAAACCAGACAGAAAGACAGACGTCCCTGACACCATGGGCATGCTTGTCCTTGGGCTCTGAGGACACTCGTGTCCTGGTGGTATAGTCACCTTTCTGCTCCAGCAGCCTAGCTGTGTTTCTGCTTATAATCTGCAAAAAGGTACTTGGGACCCTCCCCCTCCCAGCACCCACCTGGGGCTCCCGGGATCCAGGGGGGTCCCGTCCTTCTGCCAGCTCACAAGGGGTGGTGGGGCCCCGTCCGCCTGGCAGGGCAGCAGGGCCGTCTGGGTCACGGAGGCATTCACTGCGGGTGGTCCCGGCCGGATGGTGGGCACCACTGGAGGAGGGGCACAGAGGGAGCAGGTGCAGGAGCTGTCGCTCTAAGCAGGGCACGGCGGGGCGGGGCGGGGCGGGGCAGGGCACTCACCGTGGATCTCCACGCGGAAGGCCACACGGGTGCTGCCCGCCGCATTGCGGGCCGTGCAGCTGTAGTCGCCACTGTCAGCTGTGCTCAGGGCCTGCAGCTGGAGGAACCTGCCTTGCTCTGGGAACTGGGTGTGGGGGTCCGCCTGTAGAGCTCCCCGCACCCCCGGGGTGGAGAGACCCACATCAGCGTTGGGCCCAACCAGGCAGCCCCCAGGCACCAGTCAAAGAGCACCAGCAAGCCAATGGTGGCAGACAGAGGCCTCTGCTCCTTTCTGGGCTGGCCTGCAATCCCTGTGTTGATCCCCAACCGAGGACCTTCAGGGAAATCAGCTCTGATGGGGGAAATGAGCACCCTGCCCCTGGGGCACTGCCGATCAGAGATGTTGCAGAGGGGACTCGTCCTCAGACTGGGACCTGGAGCTTCTGCCAGAAGACTGACAGTCCTTGGGTCCACAGCAGCAAATTGGTCCCATTTCAGGGCTGAGCATAGAAGCTTGGTGACTAGCTCTGGGTAACACAGCCATTAAGCATAGCTTGAAGGTGTAATGCGGAGAACACAGAGACACGTCAGAAGCCCTGGGTGCAAATCAGCCCGGCCTCAGTGTCCCCATCCATAATATGGGGGTGACAGGAATCATAGGGGTGGAGAACATCAGGACAGCAGGTGTGCAAAGTGCTGGCACGGAGCAGGCCTTCAGCACCTGCAGGGTCTGGGGCCTGAGAGGGACAGAAGGCCTGGAACCCACCTGTAGCAGGACGCCGTCTCGGTGCCACTCGATCTCGGGTGCCGGCTCTGCCTCCACTGAGCACTCCAGAACCAGCTGCCCTGGGGCCAGGCCAACCACAGAACGGGGGCCTCGGGGCCCAATAACATGTGGGGGGGCTACATGGGGGCACAGAGCGTATGAGAACTGGGCCTGCCCCTGCAGGCCCCACCCCACTTCCTTCTCCTGCCCCAATCCTGGTACCCCCTACCTTGAACTCTGACCCGGAAGCTCTTTTCGACTTGGCCAGCAGGACTCTGGGCCAGGCAAGTGTATAGCCCAGCATCGCCCACCTGGAGATGGAGCGGGGTGAGCAGCTGCCTCTGGCCTCGGCCTGCCTACCTCCTGATCTGGTTTCCTATGTAACTAAGGACCCAGGGTTCAGACTCAGGCCTGCTGAGTTGGCCGTCCTGCCTTTCCAAGCCACACATTCCCCTCTAGGATGTTTCCTCTCTATCTCTGTCTCACCCGTGCTTTAGGGCTAGGGCCAAGCCTGCTTCCTCCAGAAAGGCCCCTGCACCAAACCCCACTGCCCTTCGGCACCGGCCCTTCTCTGGCCAGGCTGGGGAGTTGTCTGGTTTCTGCATCAGCTTTGGCCCGCTCCCTGCTGGGAGCTCCTGAGGGCGTGGCCCAGGTGGGACATCTCCATGTGCTCACCCAGCACAGAGGAAGAGCTTGGCTAAATTTTGCCAAGTGCCACCGGGTCCCCCCACTCCCCAACCCCAGCCTTATCCCACAGCAGCGGGGCGGGAGCACCTGCACGCCCTCCAGCCGGAGGACCCGCCCGGCCCTGTTGCTGTCCTCAGGCCTGCTCAGGGCTTGCCCGTCTTTATGCCAGGTGATGTTGGGTTGGGGGGTGCCCTGGGCATCGCAGTGGAGCTCCAGGGGGGCACCACTGGTCAGTGACAGCTCTGCAGTCTGGTCCGAGTCCTCAATATGGGGGGGATCTGGAAGACACCCCATCCTGGCTTAGCCATAGGCCATCCCGTCCCCACCATCCAGATGCTGACAGCAGATGGGACCACAGATGGGCAGGTGGAACCTGTGTTGTAGGTCAGAAACCATGGCTACATCTGCCGGGGACAATCATTTATGCTTTAAAACCAACAAGGACACAGCACAGAGGGGGACACACAGTCGACACAAATTTCGCCAACACTGATAAAATCTCATGCTTGAGGCTTAGGCTCTGCCCCAGATTTCAGGGGCTCTTGCCCTCTACAAGGTTTGGGAGACAAGACCAAGGAGCACGGCCCCAGGAGAATGGCCTACAGCAAGGTGAGCGGGGCCTCGGTCCCCCAGCCCTGCACCCTGGCGGCAGTCCCGGGCCTCCAGGGACACCCCTGCCTCCCTCCATCCTAGGCATTGCCCCCACACCCCCAGCTCCCTGCCCCGGTCTAGAGAAGCTGGGGGCAGGCGACCCACCCATCACTGTCAGCTGGAACTGCCTCCTCGCTTCCCCTGCCTCGCTCACGGCCACACAGGAGTAGGTCCCTGAGTCACCAGCTCCCACTGTCTCCAGCTGCAGGCTGGACCCCTGTTCGAGGCTCTGGAACAAGGGTTCACCATCCTTCGTCCACGACACCAGGGGCAGGGGGCGGCCCTGGGCTTCACAGGGGAGGGTCACCGGGGAGCCCCGCACCACGGCCACGTCATTCTGCAACTCCATGGGCTCCAGGACCGGGGGCACTGGGTAGGGCAAAAGTGGGCAGAACTTATTTCATTCCATGGCAGGGGGCCCTCACCCCTGGCCCTTTTCACTGCTCCTCCTGGACAGAACACCCTGCACCTGGACGAGTCCTTCTCATCTCCAGTCCTCAACTTAGACCTGACCTCCTCCAGGAAGCCTTCCCTGAACCCCTGAGGCCAGGGGAGGTGGCCCCTCTGTTCTCCCAGGGCACCTTCCCAGTCCATTATCACTGGTCACTTGGAATTGGGATCCTCTCTTCTCAGAGCTGCTTCCTGCACTGACTTCCTGGTGCCAGGGGCCACCTCTGCTCACTGCCAGACCCTGGTGCCTGGGCACACCAGTGTCCAGTGGCTACTTATGAGATGAGCAAATGGGCAATCAAATGAATCAAGGACTGAGTTGCTGAGTTTGCCCCCAAGAGGTGTGACTCTCATGCCCTAAAGCAAAGGACCCGGGTATTCCACCCTGGGCTCCGTACCATGCACCTGCAAGGTGAAGTTTCTGTCAGCCACGCCAGCTGGGCTTGCGGCCACACAGGTGAAGACGCCAGAGTCTGCCAACTGCACCTGGGAAATCCTGCACCCCTCGAGAGCAGGGAGACAAAAGGGGGCAGACTTGGTGGAAACAGTCCCTCTCTTTCCCATCCTGTCTCCCAATGGCTTGCCAGCCAGAGGGGTATAGCTCTGAAACTCACACTGGAACGGGTCCAGCCTTTGATTTAAGTTCCTTTCCTGGTTCCTGGTGGCCCCAGAATAAAGCCCTGGACTGCCTTCCTGCTTCCTCAGTTCTGGAGCCTCCACTGTCCCACCCAGGACGGCCTGCCTACCCCAGGCTCCTAGACAGTTCCTCTTTACCTTCAGGACTCACCAGACTCATCCCCACTCACTGCCTACTGTCCACACCCTGTGCTTTCCCTCAAAGCCCCTTTCACCGCAACCACTCCTCTGAGCTGCTCTTCTCAATGTCCCCAGGGACCCTAAACCTGTCTGCTCAGCTCCAGGGACAGCACACTCCCCTGGATCTCCTCCTACCCACCAGCCACTCCCCTTTGCTGGGACCCTTCAGACCTGCCCTCCTAACCCTAGCAGCTGGGGGCACATCCGCACTTGCTCTTCAGGGGACTGAGCCAGTCCTGGCCTCCAACATCACCTGTTTGCTGATAATCCCCAAAAGTTTATCTCTTCGGACTCCTGAGGAGCATAGCAAATGCCTGGATGCTATCTTCTCTGGATGTCTAAGAACCTCTCCAGCCAACGTGTTCAAACAGAACCAGGACTCTCCCCTCAACCTGCCCCTCCCACAGTGGTCAGATCTCAGAAGGTGGGGACCTCAACCTTCCAGGGTGCCGGAAGGAGGCCTCAGAGTCATATCGGCAGTGCCTCTCTGACCACCTCCACCACCATGGCTCTGATCCAGGCTGCTCTGCATCTCCCCTGGAATGTTGCCACACCCCCTGACTGCCTCCCTGCGTGCCCTGGCCTCATGGCCTGTGTCCACACAGCAGCCAGAAGGGTCGTCTAAAAGTCTAAGTCACAGCCCAGAAGAATTTAGAGACTTGAACAGATGTGTGTGCATCCATGTTCACAGCAGCATTACTCCCAGCAGCCAGGTGGCTGCAACCCATGTGTCCATGGGCAGATGACGGATCAACAAAATGTGGTCTATCCATACAAGGGATTATTACTGAGCCTTAAAAAGGAAGGAAATTCTGACACCTACTAAAAATAGACAAACCTGGAGGACATTATGTTAAGTGAATTAAGCCAGTTACAGGACAAGAGATCCTGTAGGATTCTACTGATACGAGGTCCCTAGAGTCATCAAATTCATTGAGACAGAAAGTAGATGGTGGGGGCCAGGGGCTGGAGGAGGAGAGGTGGGGAGTTAGTGTTTAATGGGGACAGAGCTTCTGTTAGGGAAGATGATAAAGTTCTGGATGATGGTGGGGACGGCTGCACGACATGGTGAGGGCGCTTAACACCACTGAACTATCCTAAAATATTATGCATATTTCACCACAATAGAAATTGTGTATTTCACCACATATAAAAATATTGAATCACTATGATGTACACCTGAAACTAGTAGGATACTGTCAATTACACTTCAGTTAAAGATAACACCCGTAAGTCACACCCTGAGGCTTCTCTGCTGAAAACCATCCCAGGGCTCTCCATCTCTCCTTAGGAAAACCCAAGTGTTTCCAGGGACTTCTAAGGGCGTATGCACTTGGCCTCCCCCTGACCCATCCCTTGAACACACAGGCACACACTCACCTCAGGACCTTTGAACTTGCTATTCCAACACTCTGCCTGGAAGTTCCTTCTCACAGAACCCACTCAGCAACCTCTCTCACCTTCCACCTCTGCTCACATGTCACCTCCCTGAGGGCCTTTCACTGACCCTAAAATAGCCACTTTCCATCCCCTCACCCTACTTTATTCTTCAGAGCACATATCCTTTGCGACACTTCATTTTTCTATTTTCCATTCCCTTTCCTCCTCGAAGCTGCAGGGGCAGGGGCTGCATCTTGCTCTCTGTTCTATCCTGGTGCCCAGAACTGCACCTGGAACAAGTACTGGCCCATAAGTGTTGCTGAATGCAGGAAGACTCTGCTCAGGAATCTTCTTCCAGAAAGCCTTCCCTGATTTCCTCTACCCTGGGCCAGGCTGAGTCGTAAAACCAGATGTCATCGGCTGGATCTGTGCCTCCCTGATGGGGCTGTCAGAGTTGGAGGGCAGGGCCCCTTTTGTCTCTGGAGCTCCGTTTGGGAGGGGGTCCTGTCACGCTCTCCATTATAAACCTCTGTATGTTTATACCATTTTTATTCTAAAAACCATTCAGCTGTGTTTTCAAACCCAAGCTGCATGAAGAGTGTGTCTGAAGTCTGCAATCCACTGGCCCCTGGGCCCGGGAGCCTGTCCCTTACCTGAGGGTGCGGCCAGAGCTGTGCAGGAGGGTGCGCTGGGAGAGTGGAAGGGGCAGGCCGTCCTTCAGCCAGCTCACGTGGATGGGTGGGGAGCCCCGGACGGGGCACGCCATGGTCACCAGCTCCCCAGGCTGGCTCAGCAGGGTCCCCGTGCCCTCTGTCCCCTGCTCGATGGTGGGAGGAACTGGGGTGAGCAGGGAGAAAAAAGGGGCAGTGAGGGGGTCTGGGGAGGGTGTCCGCATGGGGGAGCGGGCTCCTCCCAGGGAAGTTCCAGGAGGTGGTGTTGATACCTAGACTCTTGCCACAAGCCACCATCAAGTGTGTGGGGCTATTCCTTGCCCCACATCCACCCCTGTGAGGATGAAGCCCAGTGCCGGGGGCACAGGCTCACCCCTGGGCTCTCTTCTCATCTCCCTTAGCCCCACCTCTCCCGCTGCACCCCTGGGCTGGACTGGGTGTGCCTCTAGTCTGAGGACAGGGTGTGGAAGCCTGAAGAAGTCAGACTGTGGGCCTGGCTCCCAGGGGGACTCAGCTGGGGTTGCACCAGGTCTCCAGCATCCTGCCCCCACTCCACCCTTCAGATGCCCCGGGGGAGGCCCACGATGGCCAGGCTTCTGCAGTCCCGGGACAGCAGGGCCGTCCGCCTCTCCTGGCTGCTCACCCAGCACATTCACAGTGTGCAGCCTGGCATCCTCTCCGGCCGCGCTGTGGGCCAGGCAGGTGTAGGCACCTGAGTCTGAGGCCCTCAGGTCCTTCAGCACCAGGGAGCTGCCATCCAGGTAGAACCTGCCGCCGGGAGGGACAGCCAGGAGCAGGTGTGTGAGGCTCTACACGTGGGCCCTGACACCAGGGCCCGGGGGGGTGGGGCACAGGCTGGGCCTTACCGGAGGTGGGGGCCCGTGCCCTGGCCCAGTGGGTCACCATCCTTTAGCCAGGCCACGTCAGGGGGCGGCTGCCCGTCTGCCTCGCAGTCCAGCCGCACCTCCTGCCCCTCCAGGACACTGTGCTCCTGAGTGGTGCCCGAGTTCTGGATCTGGGGGGCCACTGCGGCGAGGGCGGCAGTGAGGCCCCGTGCAGTGGCAAGGGCTGGGGTGGGGACGGAATGTGCAGTGGGTGCGTGGCACTAACATACCTAGCACGGCCACCACGAAGTCCTTGCGGGCCTTGGCTTGGGTGTTCTCGGCCACGCACGTGTAGGTGCCAGCCTGCCCTGGCTGCAGGCGACTCAGCTGGAGGCGGCCCCCCCGGGAGACCACACCATGCGCCACGCTGCTCTCTGCGGAACGGAGGGGCACTTTAGGCCTTCACCTGCACAGACCCACTGTCCCTGGTGCTACCACTAGGCCCCGACACGGAAGTCCTGTGACTCCCAGAGAAGGAGCCTGTACCCCTGCTCACAAGCCTGGGAAAACCCTGGGAACCCTTGAATCACCCACCTGCTCTTTGTGCTCCCAGGGAAACTAAGGCCCAGACAGGGGCAGGACCTCTTGCCATCTCTGACCTCCCTCAGCCTGGCCTCTCTGATTGCACTGTTCCTTACAACCCTTCCCTATTTCCTTCTACTGCAGCATTTTTCCCCAAGGGACGCCACTACCTTGAGTGTCCAGGACTGCCCCTCTCTGGTGGACTCTCAGTCCCACCCCACCCGTCCCTCCGTCCAGCTCTACCCCTGCTCCCTCCCACCAGGAGGCTTCCCATCAAGGTGAACCAGCCACTCCCTGACCAGAAGGCAGGCCACACTTGGGGCTCCCCTGGCCTCTGCTCAGGCTGCGTGCTCACCCCCAGCCTGGAAGGGCTCTGCCTTCTTTCTCTCCAGCTGTACCTCTGCCCAGAAGCCTTCCCTGACTACACCAGCCCAGCCTGATGCACCCTTGCCCAATCCTCCCCTGACCAGCCTGCCTTTCAACACAAAATGTAATAAGGAACTACTACAGGTCCAACTTGGAGCTAGGGAGTCAGAGAAGAGGAAAACACAGTGCCTGTCACCAAGTTATTCAAGATGCATCCGAGACAGTGAAGCAGGCACGATCCTGTGACAGGCCCCTGATGGCGCCAAGGGAGATCGGGAAGCCTTCCGGAGGAGGCGAGTCTCAGCTGAGACGTGGGGGTGCGTGCGAATCAGCAGGGTGAAAGGGGGATGGTCGGGGGACCTGGGGTGGGAATTTCCGGGAGGAAACACCGTGTGCCAAGAGCTGGAGGCCAGAGAGAACAGGGCCCGGAGCAATCCCAGCCCCAGGCGTGTCCCGGAGAGAAAGGAAGCGTGTGTGCCCACAGAGACCCGGGCAGCACATTCTTCCCAATGGCCAAAAGGTGGAAACAACCCAATGTCCACCAACTGACAAATGGACACACCCACACAATGGAATACTCAGGAATACTCAGCGAAAAAATAATAACTTTAAAAAGGTATGAAGCATTGACCCATACTGTAACATGTATGAATCCTGAAGACATGATGCTAAGTGGAAGAAACCAGACACTGAAGGCCACACAGCGTACAAGTCCAACTGTGTGAGACATCCGGAACGGGCAAATCCACAGAGACAGAAAGCAGGTTAGTGGCTGCCGAGGGGAAACAGGGAGTGACAGGGTAATTGTGTGGGGTTTTCTTCTGGGTGAAAAAAGATGTTCTAAAATTGATTGTGGAGATGGTCTGTGAATATACTGAAAGTAACGGAATTATATGCTTTAAATGGGTAAATGGTATCATATGTGAATGATATCTCAAGAAAGCTGTTATTGCAGGGGAGAGGGCTGTGTGTCTGCGGAGCCGAGAGCAGCTGGTTGTCTCGGGAGCAGAGCCGGGCGAGGTGGGCTGGCCCCGACCCCGGGCCCCGCGAGGCCTGCAAGGCTGTGGTTCTCGACACTGTAGCCACAAAAGGATTTTCAACAGACAAATGATCTGCTCAGAGCTGCACTTTGAGATCCCTTCTCCCCACTGTGGAGCCTGTACCGGAGGCACAGAGTGGGCCCAGGAGACCACTGGGGGGCTGCTGCCCTCACCTGGGGGGCGGGGGCGGGCCCAGTGATTGCCGGAATAAGAAAAGCTACGGATAGACAGGAGTGGGCTGGCACCAGAGGTGTTTAACAGCCAATGAGACAAGCGGTTTACTGAGTGACCAGAGGGTGAGTCGGGGGAGAAGAAGAGAGCCAGGCAAGATTCCATATGGGGGTGACCAATGGCCAGGTCAGGAACTCCGTTCCTGGGAGAGGATGTCTTTGGGAGCCAACGCTGAGTCCAGCGTCGGGTTGGCTGGGCCCTCAGCACCTGCTCTGCATGTCCCTCTCATGCGAGTTGCCTACTGACACAAACACAAGGAGCCTTCAAGCCCCCATGGGAATAGTTCTCAAATTGGGACTTCAGGGAACCATGGTGTTCAAAGACACATAGATGTGGGACCAGCAGGGCACTGCCAGCCTTTGATTTTGCCAAACAAGAACAATTAACAACTAACACCCTCCTGATTTCATTGCCATTTCATTAAATAAAGGAATATTTGGCAAAAAGGGAAGAAAGACCAAGTGTACTCACCAACAGGCATTCTGTCCTTCAGCCAAGTGACAGTGGGGGCTGGGACCCCCGTCACATCGCAGCTCAGCACCAGGGGGCTCCCAGCCACCTGGCCCACTGTCTCGGTCTCGGGGTTCTCGAATGTTGGGGGCACTGCAGGAGAGAGGCCAGATTCCCAGAACCCTAAGACTCTGCCTCCCCTTCCCTTCCTCTCAGGCAGACCAAGGATGCTCAGAAGCTCTTCTCTGTGGTTAAGAGCTGACATTTTGTGCTTGGCCACTGGTGGAAATATGGGTTGCTTTATTCACAGATGTAAATAGAACCAGCAACTGGCTATTTCAAAACATTTACAAAGCAGAGCCCAGGAAGGGTCCATTTAGCCTGAGGATGGTAAATACACAGTCAGTGCACCAGCAGTCCTAGGCCTACACCCGGGCAGACATCACTAATCCATCCCAGCACTCTCTTACTCAGCCAGGATGAAGTCATGCACTCCGAGCAGCTGCTACCAATGGAACAAAAATGGCTGTGCTCAGGATGAAACACCTTCACCCTCAAGTGTCAGGCATCTCCACTTCCCACTGCTCATCAGGAGAAGTGGCTGTGAGCTCTGCGCAGCAAACCTTGGGTCAATCATTTTCAATAATAGTATCAATATGGCTCAGGGTTGGATCCATCCTGCTCACCTGGAGGGAGGTTATGGCTTTGCCACCTGTGGCAGACAGCTGATGTCCCCACAACCTGTCCTTCCAGTCTTGCACAGCAGTTTTAGCTGAGCAGAGGACCGACCACTCAAGCAGAGAGTCTATCCGTGAGGGCTCCCATCCCAGTGCTGGCATGCTAGGCCCTACGCCCAGCACTTTATAGGCCGTCATGGAATCCATTGCCCGAGTGCTTCCTGTACGTCTAGCAGGCAGGCATTGCTTTTAGCTCCTTTTACTAAAGGTAAACCTGAGGCTCAGGGAGCAAAGTCATTCTACTGAGGCCCACAGAGTATGTCACAGGCAGAGTTCTGATTGGGTCCTGGTGTTTTCCATCCCAGATCTGGTGCCCTAAACACTCGACAACACCACCTCTTTCCAGCTGCTGCCCTTCCCATCCTTGGCAGCCCCTGTGTGCTGTTAGGGGTCCCATGGCGATGCTTGGGCTGGTCCCCAACTTACCCTGGACACTGAGGACGAATGTCCGCATGGCCTCCCCAGCTGCATTGCTGACTTTACAGCTGTATAAACCTTTATCTGATACCTGGGACAGAGAGAATATGGTGACAGTGGGTATGGGCCTGGAGTGAGGTACCTAGGATTCCCCAAGACATCCAAGCCCCAGAACCTTTCAGAGAAGGGACTCCTCAAATATGCTGGTCTTGCTTGGGAAACCAAAGGGGAGATGGGCCCTCTAGTCTTTCCCAAGAGCTTCAAGAAGCAAGAGGGCCAATGGAAGGTGAGTTCCTGACCTCCACCCTCTCCTGGGCCTGCGTATCGGCCCCCTCATCATGAGGATGAGCTGGGCCGGGAGAGAGGAGCCCAGAGCGGATGCAGAGGAGAAACAGAATTCATCCAACAAACGAACATTTGTGAGCGTCTAATCCACACCAGGGAAGGTGGGCGCAACCACTCCCAGGGAGTCATAACCAGAGGGGCCTGGGCAAGGCTTCTAGATCCTGGGGAGACTGAGGCAGGCCATGGGCAGTGGACCTGCTCAAGGGCATTCTGTGAGCCGGTGTGCAGCTGGGTCTGGGGCCCTGTACTCTTCCCATGTGTCTGGCCCTGGAGGTTGCTAATCAACTTGGTCTGGGGTTGCCCCCCATCCTGCTACATAGCTGTTCCCCCCACCTGCCCAGAACCCACAGCCCTCTACAGCTGCCCATACTGTTGGGCGGCTTACCTGGGTGTCCTGGATCTCTAGCCTCTGACCTCCTGGCAGAGACGGGGTCTGCTGTGCTAGGACCAGTGGCTGCCCATCCTTGTACCAGGTCACAGCCGGCTCAGGGATTGAGTCTGTCTCACAGTTCAGGACTGCCTTGTCCCCAGCCCGCACCAGGACCACATTCTTGGGGCCCCTGGAAGGCTGCCTGAAGGTGGGGGGAGCTGGGACAGGGGGCAGCAGAGTTAGGCACTGTGGCCTTCCTGGGGTGTCCCCCAGCCACAGGCAAAGAGCTCTGGAGGCACACAGGGTCACACAGTGGACCCCACCCCAGGGGATGCACAGATCCAGGGAGTTGGAGGAAGAGGGCCTGGGCCAGCATGCCAAGGACCTGCGGGTGACTGGGAAAAGGCTCCTGGCGTCTCAGGGCCTCAGCCTCCCAGATGGGGGAGGTGTTTGCGGGCCACTGGGGCTCTTTCCGCCACAGGTGGGCCCCAGCTGAGTCGGAGCCCTCAGTGGGGGTCCTCAGAGACCCTGTCCCTCCAGCAAACTGACCTCGAAGTCCCCACCCCGCCGTGAGCCTTCAGGACATGGCATGGTGTCCGGTGCATGGTAGATGAACACCCACAAATAAATGACCAGCCCTGGGGCTAGAAAGAACCTTCCAGAGAGTCCTGGATCATGACATCTTGGGCCAGCTTTCCCCCAAGAGGATTCTGAGGTCAGGAGCCCCAAAGAGGCTCTGTGCTGAGAGCCCCGTGGTAGGCAAGGCTCGGGAAGGGCCCTTCCTGTGGGAGTCCTGTCGCCTCTCCTCAACGTCAGCGCTCACTGCATGACAGGCACTGGGCGAAGCATGCACATACCACCATTTAATCCTATGCCAACCAGCACCCTACAGATGACAGAGCTGAGGCTTAGAGATGAGGAGGGACTTGCCCAGGGTCACAGAGCAAATAAGTGCCAAGCAGCGTTTCAAACCCAAGTGTGTCCAATTCTACGGACCAGGGTCTTAACTCCACACTGCCCAGACGCCGTCACTGCGGGAGGGCACGGGGCATCCCAGGCAACCCCAGGGTTGGCTGCCCCTCTCCTGGCTGTGCTGCCTGAGGGACATGGGGGTGAGAGCTGATTGAAGGAATGGGGGGACAGTGTAGGTAGGGGGACATACAGGACATACCCAGCACGCTAAGCTGCACCAGCTTGTGGTCTCGGCCGGCGGCATTGAGGGCCTCACACATGTACGTCCCAGAGTCCGATGGCTGTGCTCGTCCCAGCTGCAGTGTGTGGGTGCCTGCCAAGACAGCCAGCCCCCTGCACCAGCTAGTGGGCCCTAGGCCCCACGCCCACAATCCTAAAGCCCTCCCAGCCTCCCGATCCGGTCCCAGGTTTGGGGAAGCAACTCTGACTCCCCACACAGCCTCAGAGCCAGGGCCCATGCCTCAGTTTACCCACCAGGTAGGAAGAAGAACCCCTCTCCCAAGGAGAGGGCCTGGCCGTCCTTATACCAAGTGACCTCAGGGCTTGGGTGAGCATGGACATCACAGGGGAGGGAGACGCTGCTATTGAGGATGGCAGTGACCTGCTCCGACTTCAGACCCGTGATTCGTGGTGGGACTGTCCCCGCGGCCACCAGGATAAAGGAAAGACACATGAGACTGCATGCCAGCCGGGCAGCAGAGCCACAGAAGGAAACGCAGAGCCTCTATGAGCTACTGGAGCTTCACCGAGGTGCATCTCCAAACACTGCAGCAGCCGCTATTTGTCATAACTGTCTCACGGATGAGGATGTGGGGGCTCAGAGATCAGAGAGGGAGAGTCACTGATCCAGAGCCACTCAGCTGGTCAGAGGCAGAGCCAAATATCCACGCAGGCTTGGGTCCTAGACCGGCAGCACTCAACACTGTCATCCCTCCGTCCCTGAGGCCACAGCCGCCCCACATCTGGAGGCAGAACTCAGAGCCACTGAGGTGCATGGGTCCCACAAATGCAGAAGCCCAGAGGGCCGACTCCAGGGTGGGGAGACCCCTCCCTGGATGACCTCTCTGGGTCTGTTCCACGGCTATACATCAGGCTGACCTCCTAGTTTCACTGGAAGCTGTCAGTGCAGGGTAAGTGTTCAACCCCAGGCCAGGTACACAGTAAGTGCTCAGTAATGGTGTCGGAAGGTCTCTGAAGAACTGTTCTCTGGCAGCCTCTGAAGTTGCTTAAAGTTATCTGGGGTTGGCCCTTAGCGATCAGGGCCCCCAAATGCTCCCTGTCCTGGGATATGGCTGGTGCCAGGATCAGTTCAGGCCAGGATCCCTGACCTCTAGGCCCAGAGCCCGGGACATTGGAGGCATGGTGTTGAGTCTGACTGTACGGTTAACCCATGGCGTGGGCTGGAGCAGGCCAGGAGCCCAGCCTCCTCTCAGCTGAGGGATCTACGGCAGCCCCCTACTCAGCCCACCTTGCACCCTGAGGGTAAAGAGCTTCTCTGCAGAGCCTGCCGGGTTCTCGGCCACACACATGTAGCTGGCAGCGTCAGCCACCTCTGCGGTGGAAACCTGTGGGAGCAGGGAGAAGGTTCCTGAGAGATACCGTGGCCCCTCAGGCCCATTTGTCTACATGCAGCAGTGCTTAGGGGGCCCCACGGGTGGGCATGCCACTCTCAGCCTTCGAGGGCTTTCTGTGACGTTGCGGGTAGGGAGGTAAGGTTGATGTTGGATGATTCCCTATAGCAAGAGGGTGACAATGGTCTCCCCCAGCCCCAAGGAGGGACGCCCTGTTCTGTGCTGGGCTCCAGAGGCCCCATGCATCTGCATATGGACTTGGGTGGCCGAGGCGCTGTCTGAGCCCCTGGTATCCCCACAGAAGGCGGCCCTGTGCCGCGCTGGGCTCTAGGTGTGGCGTCCGCGCATTTCCTCAGGCGCCAAGGGCAGCCCATGCCTGCCAGCCAGGAGCTGGTTTAAATTCCTGGGCTCCAACATGGTGTCAGGCAAAGAGGCTGACTGGGCACAGAGAGTGGCTGCTCCTTAGTTCCCAGACAAGCAGTGTGAGCCTTCAGCCTGTCCAGGGGAAGCCCTGACCTGCAAGACTTGTCCATCCTCCAGGACCTGCAGCCGTGGGCTCGGGGAGAAAGGCAGCCCATTCTGGAGCCACGAGACGGTGGGCAGGGGGTTGCCCAGGGCCGGGCACTGTAGGTTGACGGTGCTGTTGGCATTGACTGTCACCTCCTCCACCAGCTCCTCCGTATCCCCCAGGATCACCGGCGGGGCTGGGGTCGGGGAGAGGAGGGTGAGGAGCAGGCCACCTCCCTGAGAAAGGTCTCTGGGGTGGGGGGTGGGCGGGAGGAAGGGCAGCCCTTGGTGCCAGGTGCTGGCTGGGGCTCCTTGTGCTCTGTTCACCAAGGCCCCCAGGCCCTGATGCAGTTAAGGACTCTGGGGCACAGAGATGGCTGTGATTTCCTCGAGGTCACACAGCTAGGAAGCAGCTCACTTGGAATTTGAACCCAGTCCTGTCTGGTTTCAGAGCCCAAGCTTAACACTCCTAGGTTAGCAACCACAACGTACTGCAGGACTGGACAGCGCACTCTATCTCGAGCCCCTCCCCTTCCAGAGTGAAGCCCTCATGGGACCCTCCCTCTCCCGGGGCCAGGCCACTCACTCAGCACCAGCAGCTCGTAGTGCAGCCAGGCCTCGCCCACCTCATTGGAGGCCTTGCACGAGTACCTCCCGGCATCCTCTGCACGTACCTGGGGGATCTGCAGGACCCGACCTCCTGTGGGGACACAGGGACCAAGAGCAAAAACCTGCTGTCCTCGGAGCGGGCCTGGGGCACATCACCGCCACCCCCATCTGTGAAACGGAGAGCAGCAGCACGGCCTGCCCAGGCCGCAGGCCATCCATCCATCACAGTAACAGCTTGCTGCACGTCTGCATTCTCCCGGCCCTGGCTCTGCATGTTGTTACCGCTCCCACCTTACAGACAGAAACACTGAGGCTTCCCAAGGGCACCCAGCAGTGCCGAGCCCGGCTCCTCGATGAAACTGGAGGGCAGGGGCAGATGCGTTGGGAGACAGAGGCAGCTCCTGAGCTGTGGTCGTTGGGGATGGGGGCGTTTGGGGTATCACCTGGGACCCTCTGATCAAGAGCCAGCCAGAACCAGACCCTGGCATGTATAGGAGCTGGTCTCTGGAGGGGACCGGGTCAGGGTCATGGTGCACTTAGGGTTCTGGGTTGGGGGATTGCTGGCCCAGGCTGTGGTGGGCTTATGACCAGGATCAGAACCAGGGGCTCATCACGTGCAGAGCCAGGGGACAGTAGCCAGGATTGAGGAGGCAGTGGCCATAGTCAGGGGTCATTAGATATGTGAGGTTGACCTATGGTGAGGGTCAGAATAAAGATCAGCTTTGACCACAACCACTAGGCACCTACGATTAGGGTCAGTGGCCAGGGTCAAAGGTAAATGATGGGGTTGGAAGTTAATGGTTAGGACTGGGGGGTCAGAGGCTGTGGCCAGGGTCCAGGGGATGGCTGGAATTAACCCACGGTCAGTGTTGGAGTTAGGGGCAGGCACGTGACTGAGCTCACTGTGTACCAAGGATTTGGCTCAGTGTCCAGGTCAGAGGGCTGTGGCCAGATTAAGGGATCAATCTAGGGGTTTCTGACAGGAATAAACAGCTTTCAGCAAGTACCACCTCTCCCGGATCTCCAAGAGTCCACATTCTTTTGTAAATGCCAAAGTACAGACTCTGGAATGACCTTGTTTGTCCAGAGGCCTGTGCAAACCCCTCATCTGCCCCTGGCCAGCCCCACCATTGGCCCAAGGCTGGCAGGACACAGGGCAAACCCTAAGCCAAGAGACCAGCCAATCTCCCCTCATGAGATGCTACAAAGCTCTGTGTCTGGGGTACCTCCCAGGTCTGGTCAGCAGAGCCAAGAAGCCAGGTGTTTCTAAGCCCTACCTCTGTAGCTTTTTAAATCAAATTCATCTACAAAAAGTTATTCTAAAATAAAAGGGTTGTTTAAAAAAATTAAATGACCTTAAATAAACAAATATTTAAAGTGGTGAAAAGAAAAAAAAAGCTTGGATCTCAGTGTGGTTATTATGAGATTTTCATCAAGGAACTGTCTCCCCCTCCAGAGAAAGTTACCAGCTTTGACCAGTTCTTTCAGGACATTACAGATCTTGAAGCCCAGACGTGGGCATGGCCCAGGTGAGAGCCTGCCCTGAAAAACAGGCAGACTGCCTTCTTGCCTTCCAACAGGCAGAAAACTTCTAGCCCTGGTTTATAAAAGGCAAGCAAAGGCCAAAGGTGGTCATGCCCTGTCCCAGGTCACACAGCAAACACACAGGAGAGCTTCAAGGACCTATAGAAAGGCGGGTGAGGAGACTAGTTCTGCTGTGGGTATGACCCTGGTCCCTGCCCACCAGTGCCCAACTTCTCTGCACAGCCCCGCACTACCTTGCAGAACAGACATCCCGTCGGTGGCCAAGAGGGGCTGGTCCTCCCTGTACCAGGTGAGCTCCGGGGGTGGGACTGAATCAGTGTCACAGTACAGGTAGGCGCGGTTGTTTTCCACGATCTCCCGGTATTCCATCACCCCACCCCGGGCTTCTTCCTCCTGGGACAGCATCTCGAAGTCTGCACTGGCATCACCCACCTTCTGGAACATGGGGGGCACTGGTGGGGAGGAGGGGGCAACACAGAGGAGTTGTTAGGACAGACGATGCGCCTCTGCTCAGACAGTCCCACCCCAGCCTCCCACCGGGGCCGAAACTCTGCCATTGGAGCCAGTCCCTTAGGTCAAGGTAGTTTTTAAATTAATTCACACCTTCGACCAGTGTTCATCGAGCAACTGCTATGCTGGCCACTAGGATGAGGTTCCTGCCTGCTGGAGCTCATGTCTGATGGACTCAAAAGGCTTCTCGTGACACGCTGATATTTTTCAGGAGAGGAAGCCAGATAGAAGCTTTAGCCAGAGTTTGTTTATTGGAGCACGGAGGGACAAACTCCTCAGCTTTTGGAAGTGGAGGGGGCCCTCAAGGCCACTGGCTCACCCACGTTTTACAAAGGTGAAACTAAGGCCCAGGCTGAGCAGTGATGGCCTCAGGTCATGAAGTCAGTTCATGAAAGAGCCCAGGCCAGAGGTCGGGCAGTCCCACGTGTCAGCCATGAGGAAGGAGACAGCAGCCAGGGAGCGTTCCCTGCCAGGCCACCCGTGCCCCCCACACACCCTGGACGAGCACGTTGAAGTCCTGGTCATCCTCGCCGGCCACGTTGGTGGCCACGCACAGGTACCGCCCTGAATCCGAGACCTGTGTGGGCCGGATCTGGAGTAGCCGTCCTCCACCCAGGATGTGGAGCCGCTCGTGGGGGGTCACGGGCTGGGGAGTGGAGAGAGCGGGAAGGGAGATCAGAAGCGAAGGGCAGAAAGCACCCAGATGAGTGTATTTCTATTTTAATGAAAAAAAATTAAAAACAACATAAAGTAATAGGAATACTCCAACAATTTTGTAACACCAAATCCATGTAACTTAAACACTGGAAGAGAATTAAATGGGTGAATATAGCATTTAATGTTGATGAGACTTGTTACCTACAAAGAGTTGGATTTCTTATTAAAATATAAAGGGTGGGGCGGGCCCCAGACCAGCTCTGGGACCAGGTGCTTTGACTGCCTTTTCTGGAAGGTTCTAAGCAGAGCCATAGGGCCCCAGAGGCCACCCAGGGCATCCCACGCTCACCCGGCCATCCTTGTACCAGCTGATGGTGGGCGGGGGTGCAGCCCAGGACTCGCACTCCAGGGTCAACGTACTGTTGACCTTGGTCTTCACTTCCCTCACGCTGACCTCCCCCGAGGGGTCGTCTTTGGAGATGGAAGGGGGTACTGAAAACCACAGGGGGTCTGAGGAGCAGGTCTGGGGAAGGGGGGCTGAGCCCCTGCACCCACCCTGGTCCTAGGGCAGTTGTAGAGATGGGGGGGTTGCCCCCAAGAGTGGAAGAACAGGGACTCTGGGAACGGACCCACTCCTGGGGCTGCTCACATAGGGGAGAGAGGCAGGGGAATTACTGGGGTGGCCTCTGGGGGATCTTCTGGGGGTATCAGCTCTCAAGCTGTGGGGCCTCTGGTGGCACCGCAGTACAAGTGGCAGAAGGAAACCAGGACTGGTGTGGGTCAGGGCATCCATGTGGCCCGAGTCCTAACTTGTTCTCTCCTCCTGGTGTGCTCAGCCCTATGATGACTGAGCGGGCCCCCGCTGCCTGGCACCCGCCAGAAGAGACAGCTCAGGTGAAGGCACCCGGGGGATCCAGTGCCGCCCAGATCCCAGGTCCCAGAGCAGCCTCTGCCTGCCGGCGGGTGCCTCAGGGGTCCCCAACTCACTGAGGACTTCCACGTGGTAGCTCTTCACAGCCTCCCCAAGCTCGTTGGTGACCACACAGGTGTACTGGCCCGCATCTTCCTTCTGGGCATTTAGGATCTGCAGCCCGTGGGTGCCTACTTGGGGGCGCAGCAGCCAGGGTCACCCCCAGACATGAACCCATGAACCCGTCCCCTCCTCTGGCCCAGCCTGATGACGAGCGCCCTGCCCCCTCAATCCTCCCCCCAGAGAAGGCATCACCTGGGAGCAGCTGGATATTGTTTGAGGACTCAAATGGGGCCCCATCCTTCATCCAGGTGACCGTGGGGGAGGGAAAGGCCAGCGCCTCGCAGATCAGAGAAATGGGGTTGTTGATGGTCACAGTCACCTCCTCATCTGCACTGTCCTCTGTCACTCCCAGGATGGTGGGAACCACTGTGGGGGGGGGGCAGGGTGTGCATGGTAACAGGGATCCCCAACTCTGGGCCCGAGGATCAGGAAAAGTCTCAGACCCCGGTGCTTAGTCTGCTACTTTTGCTATCTGCATTGCACAGACAAGAACCTGCAGCTCAGAGGGGCCCTTGCACGGTGCATCTAGATTTGAACTGAAGCCTGGGTGACCTAGAGCCAAGGCTCGCCACCACTAAGCAATACCACAGGTGAAGCTGGACAATTTCTGCCTCAATTTCCCCATTATGCTCTTAAAATGCAGACTGTCTACTAATTTAACCAGAGCTTCTCGGTTCTGCTTCTCGTTCAAATTTATACCACTCTCTGGAGAGGTTGGTGGGGTGGGGGGTGGGGGGCAGGGCTGATCCCTGCTGAGTAGAAAACCTCCCAGTTTTATTGGTCCTAAAACTTCCTCTTCAGCCCCTGCAGTGAACTTCCCCTTTACCACCAGCATTTTTTAGAAACAAATTTTATAAAACCAGTCTGTGTCCCTTGTGTTTTCTAGACCCTGTTTCTCTTAACAAGTCAGTTCACACTGGTTGCCTTCAGGAGATGGATGGCCTGGGCGTGAAATCATCCCCCCACCCCACACACACACACACACACTGGGGGGCCTAAGTGAGTCTTGTCACCTCCCTAAGCCTCAGGGCTGCATCGGTGACGTGGGGACAAGCACATCTCTAGTGTCCAAATGCTTGGCCCACCACAAGAGTCCAGCCACTGTAGCTGCTGTTACTACTTTTGTGGTTGTTATTGTTGTTGAACTTGGAGAAGTCGAAATAAGAGTCCTAGAGCACTTTGTGGGAAGCTGCCTGTAAGGAGGGGGTCGCTTTGCCTCTCCCTCCTGCCAGCGCCCGGGGCAGCCAGGACCAGGAGATATCCAGAGCTTACCCAGGACGCTTAGCTGCAAGTGTTTGGTCTTCTCCCCGGCGGCATTGGCTGCGATGCAGGAGTAGTGGCCGGCACTCGACAGGTTGGCCTGGAGGACCTGCAGGAGGGCTCCATCTGGAGAGATGTGGTGGGCGTTCCCAGCAACCAGGCGCTGGCTGTCTTTGAACCACGTGACCTTGGGCTGTGGGTGGCCTATACACAGAGGGAGAGGCAGGAGAGACAAGTCAGCAGGTTCTGAGCAGTGTGGCCCAGAGGTCAGAGGCTGCTCCAGGATGGGCCAGGGGATGTGGATTCTCCATCTCAGTCCAGATACCCGTGCAGCAGGGCAAGACAGAAACAGCCACTGAGCCTGGTCGGGGCCCTTCCCTATGTGGTTTGACCACCTTTTCCTTACCAAAGAGTGGGCAGAGATGGCTCGGTACAAACGAGCAAGACAGAAAGGCAAGTTATCCCTTCCCTCCCTCCTACCCCCACAACCCCATCCATCCACTGATCTTCCCATCCACCCACCCACCCACCTATCCTAACCCACAGCATGAAGGGTGCCTACTCTGCCAGGTACCAGGGAAACTATGGTGGCAAGGCAGCCCAGCCCTGTGTCCTCAAGGAGCTTCGAGCTGGGCTAAGATGTCACAAGGCCACTGGGGTCCATGGCTAGTGCTGGGGCAGGGGCACTGCGGCCTGTGGGAGCCCAGTGGAGGCAGCCCACGGGCCCGGGGTGGCTAAGGACTCCTGTGGAGAGTCCTGGAAGCTGAGATTGGCAGGTAGGTGAGGATGCGTGCGCAGGTGAGCAGGGGCGTGGTGCTGAGTCCGAGAGGCAGAGGGGCCCTCCGTGGGGAGCAGCGGGGCTCGGGGCAGGCAGGCCAGGTCCCCGGGCCCCCCTCCTTTCTGAAGCTGCCTTCTCCTCCTTCTCCCAGGCCACTGTGTGTGGCCCTTACCTGTGGCATTGCACATCAGGCGAGCTGTCTGCCCCTCGGAGACCTTGACTGTCTCCTCCACGCCCTCATTCTCGATACTGGGAGGAACTGGGGGAAGCAGGGAGATGTGGAGTGACTGACCAGGGTCGCCCCACTCAGGTTGAACAGCCACGGAGCACGGAGCTAAGAGCCCATGGTGTCTCTCTTTGGTTTCCTGTGCCTCAGTTTCCCCATCCCCTTGTGCCTGCTTCCATGGGGCAGTGAGTTCAATAAACATTTGCTGCTGGCTGAGGAAAGTGCCCGTGCTCTGGGAGCAGGTCCCAGTCAGAGGAGGGCCCTGGGTAGTGGTGAAAATATTTACCGCCTTCCACTTTGGGTCAGCCCCTGCTGTTTCTGGGAAGTTCCATGGCAGCCTCAGGGCATGAGCCCTTAGTCCTGGGCCTGGTCCCCGGCAGGAGGGAAGGGATTCATGGGGTGCCTGTGAGAATGGGGTGGCGACATACCCAGGACCTCCACGCTGAAGTTCCTCCGGGCCTCGCCAGCCTCGTTGCTTGCCAGGCATGAGTAGAGGCCCCTGTCTCGCTCCTGTACCCAAGTCATCTTCAGCATCCAGCCACCTGGGAGGGAGGGGAATGGGCTCCAAGCATGGCTCCTTCTGTCCCAACCTGAGCCCAGGCTGTCCACCAGACATTATAATTAGATATGTATGTGTCTGCCTCCCCCAGTGTTCCATTCCTCAGATGGGGAAACCGAGGCCCAGGAGGGTGAGCAGGTAGATGGCGCTTCCTGCTGTCAGACAACTTGAGGACCCTGTTCCAGTAAGAAGGATCTGTTGCCTCACTATCCCCCAGTTCTGGGAGCTGCTGGGGCTAAAAGGTCAGTAATGGCCTACGTAGTCCTGGCCCAGGTCAGCCCCTGCCCCCACTTTCTACTCCGATGGACCTGGTAAAAGGCTGCCTTCTCCCAAGGACCTCTCAGAGGTGAGCCGGCTGCTCTCGGGGGAACCAGGGATCTAAGACCCGCCCCAGGAAGGCAGAGACACAGGACAAGTCATCACTGCCGTTCCTGCCCCCAGGGCAGATACTGCCGTTGTTTGCCATTCTCCTTTCTGCGCGGACAGGATGCCCTCTCTGAATCCCCATCATCCCCGCGCATCCGGCAGCCCCACCCCAGCTTTGGCGGTGTGGGGCACTTGGTGCATCACTGAAGCTGAGATTCACTGGACCTTAAGTCCTGGCTACATTGATGGGACGCTGCCTCTAGGGCCTCAGTTTCCCCATCTGTATACCAGCAAGAACCGCTGCAAACCAACGTTGTGAGGAGAATGAATATTCAGAGGGGAAGGTTCTTAGACTAGCCCTTCCAAAAGTTTTTTTTTCTTTCTGCACAACTTATCAGAACCTTAACTACGTAAATGGTCATTGTGAGTCTCTAGTTGGGGAGCAGAGCAGAAGCCTTTCCCAGACTTATTTAAATCCAATTTTTTTCCCCTGGAGCACTTCACTTGACCAGAGTTTTGGGGCTCACTTTTGGGGCACAACAGTTGAAATAATTATCCCAACCAGGCCTGGCAGCTCAGGGTCAGAGGTCATGGACAGAGGCAGAGGTGGAGGGCCAGACCCAATAACCAGATACTCCCCTTGTGCGCACCTTACCTGCCAAGAGGTAGGTGCCCTCCCTGGAGCTAATAGGCTCCTCCCCTCGGAACCAGCGGACCCTGGGGGGTGGGATGCCTGCAGTTTCGCAGAGCAGCGTCACAGGGCTGTGCAAGGCCGCAGTGACATTGGCCACAGGGTCCAAGTCTCCGAGGAACTCTGGGGGCACTAGACACAGAAAAGAAGCCACATTCAGGATGCAGGCACAGGCTGCAAGATTCTTCCCTGCACGCCCTCCCCGCCCCCTACCCAACCATCCTCCCTGAGGGCCACGCCCACCCTTCCACCCCCCAGTGGGCGGAGCCTGAGGAGCACAGGTAGCAAGGTCGGAGCTGCTCCCATTAAAGGGAGTGAGTGGTGGCCGCGGGCTGGGCTTCGGGCCTGTTTTCCCACCCCTCTGAGGGACGCCAGGAGGATTCAAGAATATGTGTAACGTGCACAGGGCACAGTGCCTGGCACAGAGCCCACACTGAGCAAAGGAGACTGGAATTCGAGAAAAGGCAGACACAGACACATTTCCTAAATGCAACATCAGAGCTCAGTGGCTACCCTGCAGCTTCCAAGGGAGCCGTTGAGAAGGAAAGCCACACTTCATCAGGCAGGGGTCAGTGGGTGGGGCCAGGGTCCCAGTGACACCGTGCGCATGCTGAGGGCGGCCTCCTGAGCCAGACCCCTGCCGACCTCTCCCACCTTCTCTCTTGCCACTGCCTACCTCCACCTGAGGCATACAGGAGGCGCTCAATAAAGGTTTGGAATCCAGAGCCTGTTTCAGTTACCCTGAACGTGCCGTGTCCCAGGCCTCCACAGAGTCTGCTCCCTCTGCCTGGCATACTCTTCCCCTCGTCCTGGTACCTGGTTAGCTCCTACTCAGCTTTTACATGTCAGCTGAAAGGTCACCTCCTACAGGAAGCTGCCCTGACTTCCCAGGACAATGTTCAGGGTCTTCCTGGCCTCCCAGGCTCTGAATCCCCCATCACATACAAGGCCTGCAGGGTAGGGACTGCTTCTTGTCCCAGTGTCAGAAACAGTAGGGGAACAGCAAATAAGGGAGAGGGAGAGGGTAGGAGGGACATTAGGGCTCCTTGGAGCCAGTCCTGATTTGAGAACAGCCTTTATCAGAGGAGTCAACAGGAGTGACCCCAGGAGCAGAACCCGAAGCCAGAGCCTTAGGACTGAACTAGCTTCACTTTCTCCAGTCCTGCCCCTCCAGCTGCTCGTCCTCACCCAGCACGGAGAGCGCAAACCTCCTCTCTGCCCTCCCGGCCATGTTCTCGGCCACGCAGCTGTAGCGTCCGGCGTGGGCAGCCTGAGCCCGCTCCACGTGCAGTTTCTGACCCTGGTCCTTCAGCCGCAGGCCAGGCTGGGGCCCCACCGGCTGGCCGTCCCGCTCCCAAATCACCCTGGGCGGGGGCTTCCCTGTGGCGTTGCACTGCAGAGTGGCCTCCCCGTCCTGGACCACGGAGACCTGCGTGTGGGGCTCCTGGGGGCTGGTGATCTGAGCAGGAACTGGGGTGGGGAGAAAGTGCGTGAGGGAAGGCTGCTGGCCACCGCACACAGTGCTCGCCATGTGCCATGACCCCGCTTAGCCTGGGTCCCTCCACCACTTGCTGCCTGTGAGACCTCGGCCAGGTGACCTCACCTCCCCGGGCCTCCATTTCCATCTCTACAATGGGGATCATAATGGTACCCACTACCCCTCTCCCACCCTGGGAATCATGGGTAAGCCCCCTGGTGGGAGAAAAAGCTTAAGACACTGCCCTTAAGAAAACCTTTAAGAGGTTTTCTTCCTCCGAAGGCGGGGGCTTCCTGGAGTTTAAGCAGTCGTTGGGCCTGGCTGGGGTGGGGGAGTATGATGCCTCAGGTGGGCTTCTCCCCAGGGCGCTGCACAGCCCTCTTCTCGGTTTTGTTTACTCGAATGGTTTTTACAAGGTTGAGACATTGAATTCCATCACTAGAGGACAAGTGGATAGAGACTGGGTTTCTACTGGACATAGGAGCTTCCTATAAATTTTACATTTCTTTCAGTTTCCAACTGCTTCAAGATGCTATTTTTTCCTCTGGGCCATTGGGGGCTACCTAGGGTCACGCTGTCCATCTCGCATACCTGGGGACAGTTAACAAAACCCCAGCCATCTGAGAGGGAAGCTCTGAGTGTCCTCATCATCGCAGGTCCTGTCTGGGCTCAGGTTCCGGAGGGTGGGGTCTGCCCTGCCAGCGGGCTCAGTTGCCCAGCCTTTCAGCCCCTTGCAGCTGGCTCGGGTCACCCCAGCCACACTCACCGTGCACCTCCAGCCGCTGGTCCTGGCTGCTATTTCCTGCCACGTTGCTGCACTCACAGGTGTACGTTCCCTCCTGGGCTGGCTGGGCCCGTTCCAGGTACAGCAGCCGCCCCACAGCCGACACCTGCTCAAGCCCGGGCCCCTCCTTGGGCAGGGGCTGACCTGGACGCAACAAGGAGGAGGCCCTGGCTCCTGTCCTTCCACACGGAACGTTTGTCTCCCCACCCACCCTGGCCAACTCCTCACCCTTCAGGTGCCCCCTGAGGCACCACCTCTGCCAGGAAGCCTGCCCTGAGTACCAAATCTGACCCTGGCGCCCACTCTGGGCTGCCACAACACCCAAGCTTCTCCCCATCCCCGTTCTGCCTGCAGAATGTCCTCTCGGAATCCCACCCTGGCCTGGCCCCTCCAGGAGACCAGGCACTGCTTCACTTTCCCTGGGGATCTTCAGAGGCTCCTCAGGGCCTGGCACATGGTAGAGCTCTGTGAAGGCTACTGAATGGATGACCCACCCACCTGACTGCGTGGCCAGAGGAGGGGACTGGCACCTGGTACCCCTGGCAGCAAGAAAGCCCCCGTACAGGGGAAGGATTCTGTAAGCCTCCGGCACCCATCAGAGCCTACCTCCCATCATCCCGCATCTGTTCACGGAGGAGCAGCCCTCTGGGATCTGGCCGTCCAGTAACACATGTCCCAGCAGGGGAGAAGCTCTGGTGGCCACACGACAATAGATTCTCCCTCTCATATTCTTTCCTCTGCCTTTCCTATGCTCTCTTCCCTGGTGATCTCAGCTCCCAGATTTATTCCTCGTCCAGAGTTCTCCTGAGCTCCAGAAAGCCACTCATCACTGTCCATTTGCATCTCTTTGGGTGTCTAACGTACGTCTCACAACGAACATGCCCAGGCTCCGGGGCTGCCCTGCAGACCTGCCCCATCAGCCTCTCCCTCTCAGTGATGGCAGCACCACCCTCCTGACTCTTAGGAGTCATTCCTGCCTACTCCTTCTCCTCAGCCCCCTAGGGAACCCACCAGAAAATCCTGCCAGCACCACCTTCGAAATGCATGCCCCTGGGACCACCTCAGCTACCCCCCAGTCTAGGCAGCCGGCCTCTCTCACATGGGGTCCTACTCCGCGCTGGCCACCGGGTGTTCACCCTTGCTCCCAGTGGTCGGTTCTCAGCATGGCTGGATGAACCCGCTAGAGGGCAAATCGTATTGTGTCCCTTCTCTGTCCAGAGCCCAACAGTAGCCCCGTCTCATTCGAGGTGAGATCCGAGATCCCAACAACATCCGATCCAGCCCTGCTGCTTGGGTGGCCGTCTCCCGCCACCTCCCCCTTGCTGCTCAGCTCTGGCCCCACTGGCCTCTTTGCCTCTCTTCAAGCATGCTTGGCTCATTCCCACCCCAGGGCCTTTGCACTTGCCATTAACCTCTGCCTGGAGGGTGCCTTTCCCTGCGATGTTCTCATGTTCACCCCTCACCCTCTTCAAGTCTACATGGTCAAACCTAAAATTGGGCATCCCATCCCTCCCCCACACATCCTCTCCCTCATAATTTTTCTCCATGGCACTGGTCACGCAGGGTGCCTAGTCATTTACTGACTTTTCATTTGTTATCTGACTGTCCTCATTCACTGCTATATTTCCAGCACCTGAGATGGGGCCTGGCACAGAGAGGCTCTCAATAAATATTGGTTAAATGAATGAACTCCAAATATTTATTGAGCACCTATTTCATACCTGGGGCTCACAGACTCATGGAGGAGCAGATATTGAAGGACTAAGGTGGTCCCAAGACACGTTAACATACAGGGACTGTGTCGAGGAGGCCCTATGCCAAGCCCGGGGTAGGGGTCGGCGAGGGCTCCCTGGAAGAAGGGACTTCTGAACTGATCAATCCGAAGGATGAGTCCAGATGTCCCTGGCTGGGAGGGGCCTGGGAGGCCCAGCAGACTTGGGGATGGGGCAAGGGGGGCTGAGGGAAGCACCTCTTCTGTAACCAGCAGCCCCACCCCTGGGCTGCAGCCCACCGTCTCTGTCTCAGCTGCGCTCTGGGGCCAGGGCACCCAGCGATCACAGGGAGTGGGGTCCTTGTGCGGGGCAATGCAGGTGGGGCTGGGTGAGGGCAGCCAGCCTACCGTCCTTTCTCCAGGAGATCTTGGGGAAGGGGATGCCCCGACATTCGCAGGACAGCCTGGCGGGGTACCCTTTGGTCACAGTCAGGGTGTGGGCCTCCGGCGAGGGGAACGCTGGAGGGACTAAGAACAAGAGGGTATGAGGCAGGAGGCAGCTGTGGGCTGGGATGGGGAGGGACGGGATGGAGGAGGGCTGTATCCTGGCACCCGGCCAGGGCCACACTCCCAGGGACAGGAGAGCCATGGTAGAACGGGCGGGGAGGGACCCCAGCCCAGGGAGGGACCCCAGCCCAGACCCCGAGACCCTCACCCCAGACGTTCAGGTTGTAGTGTTTCTCAGAGCGGCCTGCCCGGTCCAGCACCTCACAGGTATAGCGGCCTGCATCCCTCGCCTCTGCTCTGTCCACCTGGCCAAGAGCAGAAATGACCCATAGTCTGGGGCCACACAGAGGTGGGGTTACCCCTGGACAAACAGGGTGACCTTGGGCATGTCACTTTACCTCACTGCCTCCCAACATCCCTCCTGGAACCTAGGCTCCTCCACTTCCTGCACCGCGAAGTTTCCAGAAACCAGTGCCTGCAGTGGTCTGAATGAGCCAGGCACATGGGGCAGGCTCCCGAAATGGCAGCCTTGCCAGCCCCACCCCACCTCATACCGCAGTCCTGCTCTGCTAAGGGTGGTGGGCAGGTGGCTAGCTCAGCCCCGCACCTGCCTCTAATATGCTCCCAGTCTCTGTGGAAAGTCCAGCAGAAGAGACCAGAAGAGAGGGTGGAGAATGAAGAAGGGTGGGGATGGAGGAGACACAGTCCTCAGGGGCAGATCCTGACACAGGGGTGATGGCGCTGGGCTGCGGCTCCGAGGAATGAAGGGAAGGAAGGGTGGAGGAAACCAAATGGGCAGAGGAACCACTCCAGGTCAAGGAAACCAAATGGCGGTGCTCGGGGCTGGGAATGACCGTATCACAAGGGCAGGAGGAGAAGGAGCAGGCTAGAGTGGGAAGTCCTGCCCAGCAGCTGGAAAGGTACCTCCCCTCCTGCAGCTGACATGGCTGAGCTGTTCTCTGGGGCAGGATGGGACCCCACAGGCACTCTAAGAATTATCCCAGCCACCCCAGAAGAAAGGTGCCAGTATGTTTACAGGGCAGAGGGTGAGGCCACTGCCTGAGGTGGCATAGCCAGGAGGAGGTGGAGCTAAAATTTAAGTCCAGGCTGATTCCAGAGTTCCTGACCCTAATCAACCCCTGCCGTGCATGGCCAGAGGCCCAGCGACAGTCTTTAAATGCTCTGTAGAGGCAAGGAGGCTTTCAAAAAGGGAGTGAAAAGCAAGTAGAAAGAGAGAGGCTCAGGTTTGTGGGGGCCCCAAGGGAGGCCCCAAGGCCCAGTCCTGGGGTGTCACTCTCCCTCTCCATCTGGCTTGGAAGGAATCTGCTCTGACTGGGGTGAGACCACAGGGGCCTGCAGGTCATGCCGACTGAACTGTTGCACATGGGGACTCGCAGGCCCCAGCTGCCCAGGGCTCAGCTCTGCTCTCGGAGGAGGCCACACACCTCCAGCAAGGCCTTGTCTGCAGAGAGGCGGACACCGGGCCTCGGCTCCAGTGGGTGGCCGTCTTTCCGCCAGCTCAGCACGGGAGGGGGCACGGCACGGCCCTGGCACTCCAGGACCACAGACTCGTTCGCCACGACAGATACGTTCAGTTCTTCTCCGAGGATGCTTGGAGGCGCTGCGGCAGGGCGGAAGGGCTATCTCAGGTGCATGGGTCAGGCCCGGCCAACTGCCAGCGGCCAGGAGCACACACCAGGGGTCCGTCCCCTGAGCTACAGCCCTCCTAGCCTCCCCCCAGTGACCTAGAGTCCTGCTTCCAAAGGAGGCACCCAGTCTAAATGGGATGGTAGACCATCACAATGCCAAGTTCGCGATTTTGTGCTCTCTTTGTACAAGATACTACCATCGAGGGAGACTGGGTAAAGGTGGCCCACTATCTCTCTGCACTGGTTCTTACAACTGTATGTGAATCCACAATTATCTCAACAATTTTTAAAAATAAATAATTTTTTTTTAAAGTTTTTGAAAAGCAGGTCCCCAGGCCACCTTTCTCCTGAGACAAAAGAAACCCCGTATAGGGCAGGGGTTCAGCAGGCAGGGCCCTGGCCAAAGCACCTGGGCTGGAGTCCTACCTCTACCCCCTGTTGCCGTGTGAGGCCCTGGAGACATTCTTCAGCCCACCTGGGCCTTGATTTCCTCATCTGTGAAGTGGGGGTAACGAAGGTACCCACCTTGTGGGGCCACGGTGAGATTAAACTCAGTGACACAGGGGAGCCCTTGGGCGCACAATCCCTATTAACTACAATCTTGACTCCAGCAAAAGGAAAGAGCTAGAATCGAAGGCTTCCTCACCCCTCTTGCCCAGGGCTCCATGTTTCCCAGAGTTCTCTCATGTGCCTCCACAGAGCCCCACAAGATCCCATACAGGGAAACTTAAAAATGATAGCGACCGTAACAGTGTGATTCATGCGTGCACTGAACCCTGTACGGCCTTTGAGGTGGGCGCTATTTTGCCCCATTTCACAGACGAAGAAATGGAGGCTCAGAGAAGCAAAGTGACTAGCCCAAAGTCACAAAACTAGGAAGTGGCAAAGGCAGGATTTGAAGCCCAGGCCTATGATACTCAAGAGCGGGCATTCCTAACCACCACCCCACACCGCCTTCCCCAGACGGACTGTCAGCCCCGTTGGGCTCAGGACACTGAGAACGCCCAGTCCCTGACTCTCAGCCTGGTGCCCCTCCTGTTCCCTGAATATGGAGCTCTGGGCCATGCAGGGCCACCTGGCTGTCCATCTGTCCGTGACAGGGGAGCTCACCTCCAAATGACCCCCACGTGAAGGCAGCCCAGTCTGAGACCAGTGTCTCCTGCACCCAACTGTCCCCTCTCCCTTTGGCCATGGCTGGAGATGCCCCCTCCCCACCTTCCTGAGCTGCTGGCCTGGACCAGGCAGCCTCTGGAACCCGAGACTCACTGTGGACGTGCAGGAAGACATCCCGGCGGTCCTCACCCACTGCACTCACGGCCACGCAGGAGTAGCTGCCGGCGTCCGAGGCCCGGGCACTGGCCAGGGCGAGGACCCTGCCCCCAGGGAACACCTGTGCCCCGAGAAGGAAGCGCACAAGAGGTTATTACCTTGGGGCAGCACCCACACCTTCCCAAGCCGGCCCCCACACGTGCAGAAGAGGACCTCTGCCAGCTGACAGCCATCACACAAATCCTCCGAAAGGGTCCCCTGGGAACGTGATGGCTCGTGAGCTGACAGCCCACGTGCAAAAGGCACAAGTTTTCCCAAAGTCAGTACAAAAAGAAGAATGCAAAAGATTTGATCAATAATTTTCTTTATTGAGCATGTGATGAAATGATACCTTCTGGGATAGATTGGGTTAACCAGAATATATTATTTAAAAATATATCATTTAAAAATATATCATTTATATACATAATCTATATATTTTTCATCTGTTAATAAAATATATATCATTTTTTTCATCTGATTCTCTTTACTCATTTTAATGTGGCTACTAGAAGATTTTAAATTCCAATGGCTCATCTTTGTGGCATGTATGGTTTCTGGAGACCACGAGCTCTCGACTCTCCACTTAGCAGCTTCCCTTCCTCCCTCCGGCCAGCTGTCCCTGGTGGTCCCTGCTTCTCCCCCACCTGGTTCTCCCAGGCCCGGATCTCTGCTCCCAGCACTTATGGAGGCACCAGGGAGGTGACTGGGGCCACCCAGCCCACTGACCTGGAGGCCGGATGTCCCTGCAGTGGACACGGGGTTTCCATCCTTCAGCCACATCAGTGTGGGGCTGGGGGCTCCGGTGGCGTCACAGGTCAGCCGGACGGGGCTGTCGAGCGGCACGGGGCCGGGCAGCCTGGGCGGCAGGGTGATGCGCGGGGGCACTGCAGGGAGGCGGGGACATGGGGCACAGGCTGAGCCCCACTGGGGCAAAGCAGGGAGGGCCCTGGCTGGGCACCCCACCCAGGACCATAGGGCCACAGATATACGCATGGGGGCAGCCACTCGCAGCTCAGGCACGCCGCCCCACAGTTCTCCAGGCTGCTCCTCTCATCCTTCAACACCACCGTGAGGCTTCTGTAGATGGGAAACTGAAGCCCGGAGAGGGCACATCCCCTGACCAAGGCTGACCAGCTAAGAAATGGCAGGAACGGCACTTGAACTGGGGCCTTCTCGTCCGCACAGGGTCATTACCATGGAGCTGGGGTGGGGTCCCCAGGCAGGTTTGTTTTTCCAACTCAGTGGTATCACATGAACCTCTGTCCTCCAGGCAGCCCCTCTTGAGCAGAAAGTGGTGGGAGGATTCAGTTGTATCTGGGAGACCCAAGCTGTGTTGCCCAGGGCCCTGGAGTCCTGCCCAGCTGCCTACGTTCTTAGGGTGAAGACCCGACCTCTCCAGCCTCATCTGGGACCCTCGCCACTGGCCTGCCCCCTCCTCCCACAGTCCTGTAAGCTCCAGGCCCCGTCCTCCTTTCAGTTCCTTGAATTCCCCAGCTGTCTGCAGCCTTGGGCCTTGGCGGGTGGTCTCCATGTAAGCATCCAGCCCTCAACACCACCTCCTGGGACCCCCAGGCCAGATTAGTGCCCCAGTCCCAGGCACTCAGTTGTACCTCACCTTTACTAGGTCTTATGACAATTGTCAGGAAACAGTACAGATAATTGATAATTACCATATCCTCCATGGGGCAGAAAGTTCCTGGGTCTGTCTTGGTCAGGGCTGCAGCCCCAGGGTCTGCCCCAGAGCATGTAATAGGTAAATGTGGTTGATAGAAGATGGATAGATGGAGGAAGGGATGGCTGAATGGACAGAGGGCTGAGTGGATGGACAGATGAATGGTTATTTGGGTGGATGGATTGGATGGATGGTTAGATCAATGGATGGATGGATGGATAGAATTAAGGATGGATGGAAGGATGGACAGACCAATAGACAAATAGATGGAAAGACAGCTTTTTGGACAAGGACTCCTTTAGTCCCAGGGCAGCTCACCATTGACCCGCAGACCATACTGCAGCTCTGTGCTGCCCGCCACGTTGGAGGCCACACAGCGGTAGCTCCCCGAATCAGAAAATTGGGCTCGCGCAATGTGGAGAACTCTCCCATCAGCTGACACCATCGTTCCCTTCTGGGCAGAAATGGGCTGGTGGCCCTTGAACCAAGAAATATCTGGGGAAGAGAAGAGAGAGGTAAAGGGTTATGCCAGCCCTTCAGACTGTGCCAATGTGATGGGCATCCAAGAGGTGTTTCCCTGGTAGCCACATGGCAATGCCTTTGTTTCAGGCACTGGAGAGAGCCAGCTCTCCAGGAGAGGCATTGTTGTCGGAGACAGGACGAAAGGCAGAGAGGAGGCCCATGGGATGGAGGCTGGGGCGGTCAGAAGCAAGGAGAGTCAGAGCCATCCCGGCCCTATAACCACCTCCCACAGCCAGGAGAGGCCTCACAAGGGAGAGCTCTGGAAGAGGACATGGTGCACCTCAAAACAGCTGCCTCATAAGTATGGGCCAATTGTATCTTCAGCTTCCTCACATCTGCCAGGGCCCATCCCAGAACTCCACAAGAAGGGTGAAAACACCTCCGGGGCTCACTACCCCTGGTGAAGCAGAGTGGACAGGAGATGGGGGACAGGACATGGACCCTCCTCCTGGGCCCATCCCATCTGCTGAATGCCCATACCTACCCCCAAGCTCCCAGCCCTTTCCTCAACTGCTGGTCTAGAGGCCCAAATAGGTGGCAACTTGGAGGTCCTGGTTCCCACTTCCAGCTCCCAGGCAGCCCTGTGAACTTGCAAACCAAACAGAAGCCTTGCATATTTGTTTCAGACACCAATGCAAAGGCTCTGGGCCCTGGCAGACGGGCAGACTGGCAATGTAATGGGTATTGGATAAACAGCTATGGAGAAGAAAGGAAAATTGGAGAAATAGGGAGAAGGGCCTACTGATTTCTCCCCAGTTTGTCCACAGCATGAGCAGTACCTGGGGCAGTGGCCTGCCTCATTATTTAGGGGCCAGGGGCCAGCTGGAGGGGGCTTCCAGTGGAGAGCAGGGGTCTTACCAGGAGGCGGCACCCCTGAAGCCAGACACTCCAAGGTTACTGAGGCATTTTCCAGCACTGCTTTGCTGAGTGGGCCTGGCTCGATGTTGGGGGGCACTGCGGGAGATAAGGAAAGCCCTGGCTAGGGGGTGGCAGCTCATCTCCCTGCCCCTCATGTCCCTCTCCAGCCTACCCCAAAGGGCCCAGGCAGCAAAAGCCCCAAATAGCTCCTGTCTTCCGACCAGGGATTCCCACTGAACCAAGCACAGGAGCAGACACTGAGCCGCTACCTTTACTGCAATTGTACAGGCATGACCCCTGTGCCCAGCCCTCCAAGAACAGTCGACATCTGGCACAGTGGGGCGGAACCCCGGGCAGCCACAAAAAGTGACAGGTGCGGGGATCTGCCCACTCATGCGAGGATGTAAATAACCCCGGAAGTGAACAAAACAAGCAAAGGTGACATGAATGCAGACAAGGACGTACTATGATTAGTCAAACCCTCTCTCCCTCCCTGACGGCCCCCATGGCAGCCCCGAGGGCCCTCAAGGGATCACCCTCCATCCAGCACCTCCATCCTCACCCAAAACCTTGAGAGCCACAGCCCTCCTGCTCTCCCCAGCCAGGTTAGTGGCAGCACAAGTGTAGACGCCGTCATCCTTCAGGTCCACCTTCTCGATCTGGGGAGGGAAGGGCGCAGCATGTCGGCCACGGGGATGGGGGTGGGGGCCTAGAGCCTGGGACTAGAGCACATTCAGAGAGGCGCCGGCACACGGTGAGGAGCCCGGCTGTGGCAGGGCCCAGGGGCAGGAGAAGCAGGGTCTGGGGGGCCGGTGTGGTGCCAGGGGTGGAGTTCTGAGCCACACAGAGAGATGCCAGGGACCCTTCTGATCTTGGGATAGTCCCCTTCCTCCCACTTTTTTCCCCTGATATCTGGAGCTCTGAGACCTGGACCAGGCTAAGGGCCCCACCCCCTCTTCAGGGTCAGCACCCAGTCTGTTGAGCATTCCCAGGTTGAGTGGGTTAGGTGCTCGCCCTGCCCCCAGGCTGCCAGAGCACCACTTGGGGTCTCCAGGGCCCCTAAAAAGCAGCCCCTCCACCTGCACCCAGTTGCCCTATCAGCCGTGGGGCCCTTGCACATACCTGCAGGTTCCCTCTCGAGGCCACCAGGGCCACCCCATCCTTCCACCAGCGGAGGCTCGGTGTGGGCACCCCAGTACCTACACATTGGAGGGTCACAGGCTGCAGGAAAGGGGCTGTGATGTTCTCACCCCCACTGATGACCACCGATGGGAGCTCTGGTCAGGGGAGAGGCAGAGAGGGCCAGGGTGAGGATGGTGCAGGGGGACCCAGCTAACCCTCAATGCCTGGGAAGTAGGGAGCAGTCTTGCAGGGCTGGCTTCTAGCCTTGCCCACTCAATCCCCAAGACACCTGGCTTAGGGGGAAGAGTATCAGGCTGGGAGCCAGTGGAGCAGGTATTTCTCTTTAAAAGTTCTCCTGTCTATCCCTCTGTTATCTATTTGTCCTTCCATCCATCATATAGCCATCATCACCCATCATCCACACATACATCCCTCCATCATTCATCCATGCATGTCATCCATCACCCATCCACCTACCTATCTAGCCATCATCCATCCAGCCAACCACCACCCTTCCATCCATCCATCCATCTGTGCACTGAGCATGTACGAGGTACAGGGACACAGTAGAGAACGGTGGCCACCATGCTGCCCTCTTAGAGGTCCCAGAGCTGAGCAAGGGAGGTGAACAACCAAACGAGTAATCCCATAGAGTGGGTGGCGGGTTATGGCCAAGAGAGGCAGTGCAGATGAGACCACTGTCCAATCAAGGAGGGCTTCTTGGAGGAAGGCATATTTTAGAACAGACCTAAAAGATAAAGAGGAGCTAAGCAGGCAAAGAGGAAGAAGGAGACTGTCCCAGGCAGAGGGAATAGCATTTGCAGGCTCAGAGGTGAGAGAGCTGATGCACTTAGAGAACTGAGCAAAGGTCAACATGGTCAGCATGAAAAGAGTGGGTGAGGAGAGGGAAGGCCGGGGGCGGGGAGCGCAGCGGCCTGTGGATGGAACATTTAACAAGTATGGGAAGCAGCTGAAGTCAGCCTCTCACACCCGCATCTTTTTGGGGAGCTGGGCAGTCTAGCCCAGACAGGCTGTCCAGAGAGACCAATCCCCTGCCCTACCTAGGTCCACTGGACCTGTCAAAGGCAGACGGCCACAGCCTTGGGCTCCAGCCCTCCCTGCGTCTTGGGCTGCCTGTGGCCCCTCACCGTGCACAGACAACTCCACCTCGGCCCCAGCAGTGCCTGCCTCGTTGGTGGCCTGGCAGGCGAAGAGGCCCGCGTGGCCCAGCTCCACGCGGTTGATGTGCAGGGTAGTCCCCTGCGAGGCTACCCGCACCCCTGCCAGCTCCTCGGCTGGGCGGCCGTTCTGCAGCCACCTAGGGTGGGTGTGGAGGGGGACAGGTCAGCCTGAGGGCAGGACAAGCCAGGAGCCCAGCAGCATCTCCTGCCTGCTCGCACATCCCTAGCTCCATGGCCTCCTTCATCGGCCCGGGAAAGGGGAGGTCTCCCATCCACCCCCCGCCCCCCGCCCAGAGCATGTACTCTATGCTTGTCCCCCGCCCTGCCCAGGCCCCACCCCTACCCCATACTCACTGGATTGTGGGCACTGGAGCTCCTGAGGCCTGGCAGGGAAGTTCCAGGGTCTGTCCCACCAGGGCGGTCACCTGGCCCAAGCCTTCAGCCACCAGGAGCTGTGGAGGCACTGCGGGCAGGACCCACACTGGGTGTTTGGCGCTGAGCAAATCCTGGCCTGATGCCCTACCAAGTCCCCAGAGCAAGGCCCCAGCCTCCCCTCCCTTTCAAGTCCCATCTGCACATGGCCCCTCCTCCAGGAAGCCTTCTGGAACCACCCAAGGCAGCAGGAAGGCCTCCTGACCTCCCTACAGGCCTGGCCTGTTTATCCAACCTCTCGCTCCCCACCGCCCAAGGGCTCAGGAGTCCATCTGCTTCATCCCCGACACCATGTGGGGCTGGCGCAGAGTTCATGCCTGAGTAATGTCTGCTGAACAGAGGAAGGCAGACAAGGCTCCCACCCTACCTGCCCCAGAGAAGAGCTCCCACAACCCAGCTCAGCCTCAGGGACCCGCACCCAGTCGGTGTGGGAGAAGGGCCGTACAGCCAAGGTGACTTAGGGCGGGATGGGCCGTGGCTCACCCTGCACCTCCACGGAGTACTGCAGCACGGCCTCCCCAGCAGGCCCACGGGCCACACAGCTGTACAGGCCTCCAGAGGCCGTCCCCAGGCTCTCCAGGCTCAGCACGCTGCCGCCTGCCTCCAGCCACGTCCCGTTGCTCTCCGCCACCGGCAGCCCCTCGTGGTACCAGGAGAGGGTCGGGGGCGGGTGGCCTCTGGCCACACACTGCAGTGCCAAGGGCCTCCCGGCTATGGCCTTCACCCTACGAGGCCCTCTGCCAGTGCCCTCGATAGTAGGTGGGACTAGGGAAGAAGCATGGGGGCTGCTCAGGGACTGGGGCACCAGCCTGCTATCTGCCCAGCAGTCCTGCCAACCCCACCCCGTGGGACGCCTCCTCCCTCATCTCCACCAGCTGAAATCCCCTGGTCAGACATCCCCTCCTCTGAGAAGCTCCCACCCAGCCCCTGGCTGGCAGCCTCTGTCCCTCCTCTGCCCCTTGGCGGCACTCCCCACCCCCTGGTGCATCTCATCTCCATTGCCAGCTACCCCCTGGAGCTCATCATTGAGCAGAGCGACAGCTCAGCTGCGTCTGTCTCCAGTGCCCGCACACAGCTCTCCGCACCTCCCCGGCTCCCACAAGCCCTCTCCCCGCCTGGGGGTGGGCCCGAGCCCAGATGGCCTGGCCTGTGGGGGCTCCTGACTCAGCCCCTGATGGCTGAGGGGGTAACCAGAGGGGGGCCTCCCTCTCCTGAGCCCACAGAGCCGTCCTCGGGGAACGTGTGACGATGACCGGATGTGCTTCTCAGCTTTGTTCTGGTCACAAGTCCCTTTGAAAATCTTACAAAAATGTGTATTTTCCATTCCATTTCCAAGACGTCCTCTGATCTCCAAATATGAGTCCCTGAGCCGGCAGCCGGGCCCATCCTCAGAGGCTGCCTGACGACCCCCCACAGCCCAGCCTCCCTTCAGGGGCCCAGGCCCTGGGATATTTGGGGGCCAGAGCTCCGGAGCTGAGTCCCCAGGGGCCTGCACTCTGCCCTCTCAAACGCCACCTGTTGGGACCCCATCCTGCCCACCTACACACACCGTCCCCTCTGATTGCCCACAAGCCCTCGGAGCCCAGGGCCTCGGGGAGGGACAACGCTGGGGTGAGCAGGCAAGATTCATAGTCAGGCCGCATGGACCGGGTCCCGTCACCTCCTGGTGGGGGACTCTGGGCCAGCCTCTCGCCACCAGAGCCCACGATGCTCATCTCTGAGTGGGGAGACAAGGGCCTGCATCCCTGAACTGGCTGGTTACATGAGCCGGTGCTGTGAGGGGCCGCTGCCGGCTCACGGTGGGCGATGAATGAAGAGCAGTTCATTATTAGTAGTGGTCGTGGGGGTCTGGACATGGCTTCACAAAAATCCGAAACCAGGAGAGCAGACCTGGATTCTCCATTTGGCTACACCTGAGCACCCAGACAGGCCCTTCCACTCCCCACCTCAGTTTCCCCACCTGTCTGAGATGACCATTCTCCCCGCACAACGCTTTAGTCTCATTATCCTGGGCCCCTGGCCACTCCCCTCAGGGACTTTGGAGACGGGTAGAGTCCACCACGGCCCAAAGTCCTTCCCACTGACATCCCAGCTGGCCTCCACTCACTGCTGCAACCCCGTCCACTCACCATAAACCTCCAGCCTGGTGGCCTTCTCTGTGGCCCCCACAGGATTGCTGGCCTTGCAGGTGTAGACGCCAGCATCCAAGCCCTGGGCTCTCCCGAGCTGCAGCTGCCGGCCACCCCTGGTGTAGACGGCCTCAGTGCTGGGAGGGAAGGGGGCCCCGTCCTTGAACCAGGTGATGTCGGGAGCGGGCACTCCTCGGGCCTCGCACAGGAACCGCACTGGGTGGCCTTCCATGACAGCCACCTCACTGGTCTCATTGGAGCCCCAGATGGTGGGTGATGCTAGGGACAGTGGGGGGCTAGTCACAGGGAGTCTCCCCCAGGAGGCTGGCGCCCCACCCTCCGAGCGGCATGCGTGTGCCCATGAGCCGCCAGCACCACACACGTCCCAGGCTTCTCCTGCACGAGTCTGGGAACAGGGGGACGAAGGGGGTGGGGCCTGGGGACAGAGGGAAGAGGCCTCTCGGGATATGCTGGCACGGGAAGCAACCCCATTGTCACAGGAGGTGCAGAGGTCAGGGAGGGGCCACTGGATCAGGCTCAGGGCTCCACTCTGCCTCTAGCTCATTGTATGACCCAGCGTAGGTCGCTTCCCATCTCTGGGCCTCAGTCTCCCCGTCTGTAAAGTGAATGCCCAAAGTAAACTGAGGGGTCCCACAGGGCATCACACACCACTGGTGGTACCCACTGGGGTCCCTGAGCACAGGTGAAGTAACATGGCATCACGTAAAGGAACAGCTGCACCTCCCCAGACCTCCTTCCATCTGAGGACAGCAAAGGAAAAGGCTGTTTGGTCCAACTATGTACTCAGCCTTTCTAGCACTTTCTTTGTAGCCTTTTTTACCAGAGAGAGAGCAGCCACCCCCTGGTGCTCTCTGCAGGCAGCTCACGCCTGGGAATTTCCGGCCTGGCTTTCCCGTTATGTCTGCACTTCCAGCTTCTTCCCACCGAGGCCCAGTGGCCCTGGTTTCCTCCTTACAGCTGAGCTAGTAAATCTCCTTTTAGATATAAGTGTGCTTCAGGGGAAAGAAAAGTGACCTGATGTAGAGAAGAAGTTAAAGAAACAATCGTCCTAAGTGGTCTCAGGAACAGTAAAACTTGGGAAGCTGGGATGGGGACAATGGGGTTTGGGAGCCCAGTGAGATTCCTGTGTCCCTCCCCCAGCTTTATTGGCCTGGGGGCTCACTCCTCAAGGGCCCCCATTTCTGCCCCCGTGCTCCCTCCGTGCAGAGGGCAGCCTGTGGTCGGGGTGGGAAGGGGCCAGGCTCACAGTGCACTCTGAGCTGGAAGTCCTTGGCTTGCTGGCCGGCTGGGCTGAAGGCCACACACTGGTACCGCCCCTTGTCCCCCAGGTGACTGCTGGGGATTCTGAGAACCTGGCCATCCTCCTGGAGCTGGATGTGAGGGTCTCCCAGCAGGACAGGCCTGGAAGGACAGGCAGAGCACTTGATCGGTAAGGCCAAGGCGCTGGCAGGGCCAGGCTGCCCACAGGGAGCCTGCCACACGGGGAAAGGAAGATTCAGAATCGTGGGAAGGTGCCCATCAGCTGAGGCATGGATGGACCCACGAGGCCGACCCTACACTGCAGCATTATTCAGCCGTTAACAGGAATGAAGTCCTAATGGCTGCTGTACCATGGGGAGCCCCAGAAACCGTGAGTGAAAGAAGCCAGACACCAAAAGCCCCGTACTGTGTGAGCGCACGAAACTTACATGAAATGTAGGTAAATCTAGAGACAGAGGGCAGATTCGTGGTTGCCAGGGCCGGGCGAAAGGGCAGGGGAGTGACTGCTTCTGGGGAAGGGTCTCCTTTTGGGTGACAAAGTGTTCTGGAACTGGATGGGGGTGATCATGGAGCAACACCGTGGCTGTACAAAATGCCACTGAATTGTGCACTTTAGAATGGTTAATTTATGTTATGTGCATTTAACCACACACACGAAAAGGAGTTTATATTAGAAAAGGAAGGCTGGCTGAGTGTTGAGAGAATCCTACTGGATGAAAGCAGGGTCTCATCTGGTGACCCCAGGCTGAGGCGGGGGTGCCCGTGCTGCCCGCTGCCTGGGCCCTGGGAGCATGCTAATGCCTCTCAAGCTCCCCTGCAGAGTTCAGCCACCCCGGATCCCCCATCCACCCTGGCCAGGCCTGGGCGTCTCCCCAGGGCCATTGGCTAGAGGGGCCACTCACTGCCCATCCTTGGTCCATTCCACCTGGGGTGTGGGGACTCCTGAGGTCCGGCATTCCAGCTCCACCTCCTCACTAGCCAGGCCCAGCACCTCCTGGGCAGCCCCAGCTCCAAGCACAGAAGGGGGAACTAGGGGCAAGAGGGTTAAGTGGTGAGAACGCCTCAAACCCTGCCAGCCTCGCCCACCACAGGGCCTTTGCCCATGCTGGCCCTCTGCCTGGTGCACCCTTCCCTTCTACTCATCCCTGACGGCACCGTCCCCCAAACCCTGGCCCCTTCTCTATGCTTTATCAACAGCTCACACTGCTCTTTTGCAGCACGTGACCCACAGTAATTACTTGGTTAATTATACGATTATCTAATCTGCCCTGATAGCTCCGAGGACAGGGATGGGGTCTGTTATGGGCCCCTCTGTGCCCTTGGCTGTCAGCAGGCAAAACCTCCTCTTTCCCCTGGCCTACCTTAAAAGGTAGGGGCTGAAAGGCCAGACACTTGGGGGCTGTGGGGCTCAGGCCTCACTCACTGAGCACGAGGAGATCGAAGTCTCTCTGGGCCGTCCCGGCCTGGTTCTCCGCCCGGCAGGAGTAGAGGCCAGAATCACCCTCCTGGATCCTGGGAAAGTGGAGGGCCCGAGCCCCATCTAGGAGGTGGTGGCTATCTGCCTTTGGGATCTGGGCAGAAGAGGCAAGAGTCTGACCACCCCCAGCACCAGCAGTGAGGAAACTGAGGCCCGGGGAACTGGTTACTGACGGGAAACCAGGGCTTCTGACTTTCAGAATAGTGCCATGCCCTCTCTACCACACAGCCCTCCAGGCTTCATGGTGGAAACACAGTCCTCCACGGCCCTGAGCTCCAGGGCATGCCCAAGGACATCTGTCACATCTGCCCACCACACCTGGCATATGCAGGAACCCATCCAAAAGGCCGACACCCTATCAGAATCCCCGCTGCAACTCGGCCACCCCAGGGGACACCCACCGGCTGCCCATTCTTGAGCCACACGACCTCAGGGGCTGGAGAGCCCTTCGCGTCACACTCCAGCGTCAGGGACTGCCCCGCCACGCCTGACACGTTGGCCCCGCGCCTGTCCTCCCGGATGCTGGGGGGCACTGGGGAGCACGGAAAAGCAGAGGGAGCTGACCCTCCTCAGAGAGCCACAGCCACCTGGACCCTGTCTGGGCCTCTCTTCCTGGCCTGGACAGGCAGCCCCAACTTCAACTCTTCCCCAGGTTCTGGGGGGTCCCAGGATGCCAGCACCAGCCCCTAATCTGGCCACCAGGGGCCTGTGGACCTAGTCCCTCACCCTGGGACTCACACACCCTGGGGGTGTCCAGGTGCCCTGATGCTCTCTGACATTGACCTTTGCAATGCTGGAGCTCCTCCACCACCCATCTATCCACTTCTACATCCAACCTGTTGTCATGGTCACCTGAGAGATCACCCAGGTCAGAACCTCTGAAGGTGGCGCCTGGGTATATCTTCAAAATAAACCTCCCAGGCAAGTCATTACATGGCGAGCCAGGGTGGCCATCCCGGGAAGGCAGAAGGTGGCCTATTAGGAGCTGTTAAAACTGCTTCCCCACCCCTCCATGACACCCTTATTAAGGGGGAGGGCTCCCTTCCTCTGCACACAGCACCGTGGGGTGGTGCACAGATGGAAGCTCTGGAAGAACATGAGCGAAGGGTCAATGGGCTCTCAGTCTCCACAGCCACCAATGCTGTTTCCAATGAATTCACCTCCCAGGCCATTTTAAAAGCCACTCCAGGAATCCCAGGTTCTTCCCCTTGGGGTCTCTCTGGGGAAGGGGGTAGCCAGGCAACCTATCACTCTCCCAACACCCTCAAGTCTGCACCCTGTCCCAGGCCCCTGGGGGGCAGGGACGTGCAGGCTTCCTGCTGTAACTGAGGAGCGAGCACTCCCACACCTGGTATCCTGGGGGACCACTGGGAGGTGGGCACAAACCGCCCCCAGGTCTGGGGTCCCTGCTCACCGTAGACCACCAGTTCGGCTCTTCTGGACACAGAGCCCGCCTCATTGGTGGACTGGCACCAGTAGTCTCCACTGTCGGCGGGAGAGACTGTGGCCAGGAACAGAGAGCCATCACCCAGCACCACCAGGCCTGGCCGGTCATGCAGGGGCTCCATGGACGGGCCCTTCCGCCAGGTGACCTGGGGCTTGGGCGTCCCTGGAAGGACACATGGGAACATGAGCAGACCATGCTGTCCCCTTCCCCCTCCACACCCATACTGGACCCCTTGTGCAAATGTCGCTGACCCGGCGGGGTGGTTCCAGGCCCCTCCTAGCTCCTGGCTGGGCAGTGGTTCCCCCAAAGCTCCAGGTGCCCACATGCCGGCAGCCGCCCCACCCAGTGTTTCAGGGCCGCGTGGTCTCCCAGTGCTCTGAGGGCCACAGGCGTGGGGTCCCAGAGCACTTCACATTGTTCCCTTCTCAAAGAGGCCCACCTCCTTTAGGATCTGGGCCGCGGCCTGGCACACAGTGAGGGTGCGACGCACAGCTGCCCCCCTGGGGTCAGGCACGCAGCAGGTCCTCAGCCTGGTGTTGCAGGAACGACCCGGCTTCCAAGCCACACACATGCCCACGAGACAGTGGTGCCCGGTGGCCATAGCAGGACTCAGGTCACAGAAACCTGGGGGGCCCACTGAGGTGCTGTGTGACCCTGGGACAAGGGCAGCCCTCACCTGCCTCGCTACTTCCACTAGCTCTGAGTAGGAGGGGAACCTGCGGGGGCCGCTCCCCTCTGCCTCACAGCACCCTTAGCTCACCCGTCACCCCCATCGTCCACCACCAGCACTGGCCCCCAGGACCAGACAGCATTGCTAACACCAATTATCATTAACAATACCCCAGGCGCTACCTGCCGTCTCCCCCGGCAGCATGGGGCAGACACACACTCTCTGAGGGAGGGAGGGGCTATTCCATTTGGGTGGACATGGAGGACAGAAGCATCCTACGTGTCATCTCTTTCAGGAGGCCCCTGGCCCACTCCACCCTGCACTGACCACCCTGCCTTCAGTGCTGGGGACTCTGTCTGCTGCCCCGAGGGGAACAGAGGGCCCACGTCTGCCCATGCTCTGCGTGTCTTTGGGGACTTCAGCCCCCCAGGTCTGTCTGCTCAGGGAGTCCTCTGCCATCTCCTCTGGGCCTGCCCAGGATGCCTGCTACCAGGGTCCTTGTCCCCACTGTGGGGACACACTCATGGACACTACGGTGGGGACAGTCCAGGGTCTGTCACTGAAAAATCACTCACTTCCCCATTCCCATTTTGCAGGGGCCAAGAGAGGGGAAGGACATATCCAGGATCAGGATCGCAGGCCAGCTCCTGGTCTTCCCACCCCACCCCAGGAGGAGGTGGCTGTCACCACCCCAGGCCCCAGAGCTCTGGCGACCAGGCGCTCGGCCTGGCACTTGCTCCTTTAGCCCCTAAGCCCGGGGTCCCATGGCTGGTGAATGCCAGTGCCCGGAAATATGCTGGCTGGGCGAGGAAATTTATAGGTGGGGGCTTGCATTATGCCGACTTGGCCCAGAGCACAAACCCCTGACTGACAGGAGATGTTGTGGGGGTTGTGGGCAGCCAGGGGGCACCAAGGGCAGGAGGCCGGCTCAGTGGGTCCCACCTCCCCCCTCTGGAAGAATGCAAAACGGCTGCTGGCTGTTACAAGAAACTGACACAAGGTGGCGCCCTGGTTGAGAGCAGGGCTGTTGGGCCCTCCAGGTGGGCAACTCTGCACAGGGGCGCTCACCCAGAACCTGTTCCCCACCTGCCTCCCCTTGGTCCTGTTCCAGGAACTTCCCTGGGCCCTGTGGCATGAGGAAGAGCTTCCAAGACTAGGCCCAGCCCTCCTGGTTCCCCCCAGGCTTTTGGTAAGCTGCCCCTTGCTCCTCAGACTCCAGACACCCGCCCCTCTGGAGTGCCGTTCCTGTGCAGGGGAGGCAGCACATCCCCTCGCCGGTACAGAAGGGCCAAAGCATAAACAGCAGCTCCGGTAGGCGGGGATCCTCAGGTGCGGCAGGGAGGCTTTACAGAAAGATAGGCTCACTGGCTCCCCACACCTCCCCAGGAACCTGCTGGGCACCAGGCGCGGTCCTGGGGCCTCAAACTCCCAGCCCCGGGGGCCCTGTGTGGAGGGACCGGCACGACCCCACTGCACAGAGGAGGAAACTGAGGCCCCAGAAGGAGTCTGGGAGGGCCAAAGCAGCACTCAGCATGGGGCCGTCGACCTCGGGGTGCCGATCTCGGCCCCACACGGTGCAGCTGCCCCAAAGGGGACCCCAAAAGGGATGGTTTGCCCAGGACCATGTGAATGCAACCTCTGTGAGAACGTCTGGGGCTTAGGGAGTGGCAGGGGACCCCCAAAGCTCAGGCCTTCCTTGTCTCGGGCATTACAGTCCCCGGGCACAGGGGCTGGGCCTGGCGGGCAGTCGGCCCTGGGGACCAGGCACACCACTGTTTGTGAGTCACCTCCTGGCCATCTGACCTCGGACAAGCCGCTTCACTGTTCTGGGCCTCAACTGCCACTAATAAAAGAGTTGATCCTAATCCCCTCCTCTAGGGTTGTTGATGGGTTGAAATGCAGGCATGGCCCTGGCTGGGAGTGAGGACCCCATAACCCTCTGCAACCCATGGGCTCCTTCCCCGCCCAGGCCACCCGAGGCGCAGCCTCACCTCTGGCAGGGCACGGAAGGCTGGCGTTCTCTCCCGCCACTCTCTCCAGCAGGCCACCTGTCTCATCGGTCCCCCAGTTCGGAGGCTCTGGCAAAAGAGAATGTGGCCACACTTACACCCCAAGCCTAAAGTTTGTGCTCCCTCAGGACCCAAGGCTAGTGGAGAGGACATTCCCATCCAGAACCCAGCCAGGCACAAGGGGGCGTGGGTGCAAGCTGGTCCCCCTCCCTCGGGGTGGCCTCCGGAGCAGCCGCCGAGCTGTCACCCACGACCCCACGGGTTCGGGAGGCTGAGCCTGGGCACTGCCCTGACCTGCGCCCGCCCTGTAGCTCCCTCCAGCGGTGGCTTTCCAAGTGTACTTCAAATTCAAAATAGTGAAAGTGCTAGCTGCGCTGATTCACAGCTTGCTATGAGCCAGGCGCTTCACACTCATTCTCTCCCTGACCCCACACATCATCGGACCCATTTTACAGGGGAAAAACCGAAGGACAATAAATGACTGGCCTGCAGTTGTCCAGCTGGAATGCGGAAGAAGCTGGCCCAGGCCCCAGGCACCTACTCTTCAATTACTACCCATGGCGCTCTGTCCAGCCCAGAGGACAGAGTGCCCACGTGGCTGACCACAGTCCCATGGCCTCAAGGGTCAAGGATCTCAGAAGCCCAGGCTGTTGCTGGGAGGAGGGGGAGAGGTGAGCTCTGGGGCTCAGGGGAGACTCACCCAGCACCTGGAGCTCCAGCTCCCAGGCATCCACCCCAGCGCTGCTGGAAGCCTCACAGCGGTACCTCCCGGCATCAGAGGTCTGGATGGCTGCAAAGTGGATGGAGCCCTCGGGCTCCCCGCCCCGCAGGGCCATGCCATCCTTGGTCCAGTGCAGTTGGGGCTTCGGGCTGCCCTCAGCCACGCAGTTCAGGTCCAGAGCCTCTCCCGCCAGCACCTTCAGGACCCCCGGGCCTGGCTGCACCTGGGGGGGCACTGACAGGACCACAGGGAGAAACATATGGCAGGGGTGCTGCAGAGTCCAGACCCCCACCTCCAGCCAGCAGAAATCATAGTGGGGGGTGATCTAAGGCTGACCACTCACATCCCCGAAAACAGTAGCACCTCCCACACTGTGCTGAGCACCTGATGCCGTGATACCCCTCCTGACAATTATGGGATGGGCATTACTGTGGCCCCCACTTTACAGAGGAGGAAACCAAGGATCAGAGAGGCTGAGAATGGCCTAAGGTCACACAGCCAGTCAGCGGCAGAGTCAGGATTCAAACCCAGGCCTGTTGACTCTGAGGCTTTGCTGGTCATGGTGTCCCACCACTTGTGTCTCTCTCACATGCTCCTATAAACCCACAGCAAACCTTTGAGCCCTCTCCCTCTCTGAGCTCCAGCCTGTTCACTGTGATACAGCAAGTTAGCCTAGATCAGGGTCACCTTATTCTGTAAAGGGCAAGATAATAAATATTTTAGGCTTTGCAGGCCAGATGGTTGCTGTCTCAACTACTCAGCCCTGCTGTTAGGGTGTGAGAGCAGCCACAGATGATACGTAAACAAATGTGTGGCTGTGTTCTAATAAAACTTGTATTTATGGACGCTGAATTTTGAATTTCATGTAATTTTCACATTACAAAATACGGTGTTTTCTTCCCCCAATCATTAAAAAATGTAGACACCATTCTTCACTTGTGGGCCATATGAAAACAGGGGGGTAAGCCAGATGTGGGCTGAGCACCATGGCCAGCTGACCGCTGTCTAGATGATTCCTTGGGCTCTTGGAGATGACAAGCTCCCTGATTTTTTCGTGGGAATCACTCCCTGGCTGTCTTCTGTGGATGGGACCAGACACCCAGGTGAATGCTCACTCCTGGGCCCCCAGCCCAGCCAAGAACCGCAAACCCCTTCTGAATGCCCAAGTGCCCACAGCTCTAGGCACCCCTCCCCACCTCCAGGTCCTGGCCTTTCTTCTCAGGGGGCCTCTGAAGAGCCTCTCCAGGCCCCAGCCAAGGGATATGGGAGAGGGGGACGGGGCAGAGAAGGGGCTGGAGAAAGATAGGAAGTAGAGGTGATGGGAAGAAGGAAGCATGGGGAGCCCTGAGGCAGGACGGAGCCTGTGGGGGTGGGGGAGGGCACCGAGAGGCCAGAGGAAGACAGAGCGAAGGGCAGGGCCACGGGCCTGTGAGAGGCCGCCACCCCAGGTCCCACCTTGCACCCGGAGGCTATAGTGCTGAGAGGCAGATCCCGCGGGGTTACTGGCTCTGCACTTGTAGAGGCCGCTGTCATCAACCTGGGCCTGGGCCAGACGCAGAGCGCCCGACTGGAGGAGGTGATGCCTGCAGGAGTGACAGGCTCTGGTAAGACCCCAGTCGACCCCCTGCCCCAGCTGGAAAAGCTTCAAGACCCAACTGGGACCAGGCACTTCTCCCAGGAGTTCTGCCAGGACTCAGGCAGTACCCACCACCCACCCTTCACTCCTCGCCCTGTCTGCAGGCTCAGGCCCAGGTCCCAAGCGGACACGATAAAGAGCCCTGGGCTAGGAGTCTGCCGGCTTGGGTTCGAGTCCAAATTCTGAACCCTCCCTTGCTGGTGAAGCAAGTCTCATCCCCTGTAGGAAATTCCATCTCCTCATCTGTGAAATGGGCGCACTAAGGAGGTCTATGTCTGGAGCTGGTGAATAGATTCCCTGTGGGCTCAGCCCAGGGCCTGGCAGCTGGCTGAAAGGAACTCTAATGCCTCCTTAGTGCCCATGAGTGCCGTTCACCCGCCCTGCCCTGAGAGGGGTGCAAGTCCCCCTTTGGAGGCCCCTGCCTCGGCTCTGAGGGAGAAGCGGCCAGCCCAGACTTGGACTCAACCAGAAGTTCAGTGCTGTGTTGGACCCTCAGGAGGAAGTCGTGGAAGCCCCACCAGTCTGGCCCACCGCACTGAGGTCACCTGGCCCCCATCCCACAGGGATCCAGGACCCCTGGCCAGGCTCCTGCAGCTGGGCTGGACCTCAAGGGGCCCCTGCAGACATGATGTCAGCAGTCCATATGTGCTGGCTCCATGCAGCCCCCTGCCCCCGTAAAGCGGGAGGGCAGCTGCAGCCACTGGCCCCAAGCACAAGCGGACTGCACGGGGGTGTGGGATCCCAAGGGCCTGACCTCCAGCCTGTGCTCACAAGGTTACATCTGGCTCTAGAGCCCAACAGAACTGGCCTCCAGGCCTGGTCCCACCCCCTTTCTGGGGAGCCTCAGTTTCCTCTGCAAAGCGGGGGTGATGGTTGCCCCCATCTCCCAGGCAGCTGTAAGCGAAGTGCTGGGTGTGCATCTATCAGACAGGCCAACATTGCTGGCAGTTCACCTTGTACAGCTTCGGGCTCCCAGTTTTGCCCCGCTGGGCCACTGTCTCCCATCTGAAAAGTGGGGTGATAATCCCTCTGCCCAGCAACACCTCCTCCAGTTTGCCCGCAGCTTCCAATGGGCACTTGCGGCACATTCTCTAAAGCCCGCTGTGAACCCTACACTGGGCGCTGGTCTCTAGAGCCCAGGCACTGGGCCTGACCCCCATTCTGCCATGTCTTTGCTGTGTGAGGTCGGGTGAGTCATTTAACCTTGCTGTGCGTCGCTTGTCTCATTTTGGAAAACAGAGACAGTAGTAGTGCTCTGGACTCTATCTCAGAGGTGGCCCTGCAGTTCTTCCAGGAACTTTCGAGATCACAGAGCTGTCTCCCCTCCCCCAGCCTCCAGTTGTCCAGAGAATGGAATGACCTAATTCTCATCACAGTGCCTGGAACAGAGAAGTACTCAGCAAAGGACAGCTGTTACCATGGTGACAACAACACCATGCAATACAGTTTTGCACTGTTTCAAACATTTATATAAATGGAGCACGTGTACGTGTGTACAGCTAATTCATTCGCTTTTCACTGGTGTATAGTACTCCCCTATAGGACCACCCTATAATAATTTGTTCCCCTTTTGGTTGGCATGTAACTATTTAGACATTTTTCTTTCTTCCCTCCCCCCTACCTTTCACGCATTCTTTCTTTCATTTACCACCAGAGTTCCAGGCACACTGCTCTGTGTGTCCCCCACATAGCAGGACTCCTGGGCCACAGGCCCACACACTGTCAGCTCTTACAGGTAGAAACTCCCTCACTTACACCTTATAGGACAGAGCTTCTCACCAGAATCTCCTGGCTTCATGGGAAGCATGCAGATTCTCAGGCCCCATTGAGAGACTCTTAAGTGGGGAGAGGTAAGGAATTGGGGTTTTACCAAGGTCTCAGGTGGCTCTGACACAGGCGGTCAGGGGACTGCCCCTGGGAACACTGCCCAGAGATGCAAGGAAGTGCCCCTGACCCAAGAGTCAGCAGAGCAGAGCAGATGGGAGTAGGGTCACCACAGCAAGTGGCCCTGGCATGAGCCACCACTCTGTCCCTTACAGGCTGACCTTGGGCCGAGGACTCCATCTCCCTGAGCCTCAGGGCCCCATCTGGAGTCACAGGAGGTGGCTAGGATGAAGTGACATGATGCACGCAAAGTGTCTGGGGCGCAGTAGGTGCTCAACAACTGCCCCACCCTCCCCACCCCTCACCCAGCTACCGCCTGGGTTCTCACCCCCCAGTCCCCAGTCAGCTGGCAGCCTGAGCTGGTCGCTTAATCTCTCAAAGTGAAGGCAACACGCCACGGAGAGCCTTACTGTCCCAGCAACAGGTGAACATCACCCCTGCGTGGCTCCATTCTGCCCAGCCTGGCTTTTTTCATCAAAAGGTTTTTTTTTTAAGTTACATAATGTTGACATCCACCAAACAGGAGCCCGATCAGTTTGATGCTGGAACACACGCTCAGTCACATGGGAGGCGGGGACACGGGTCCCTCCCAGGACTTCACTGCAAACCTCAGCTGGCAAAAGAGGGACAGCACGGATCAGCAGAAAGAGGGCTGGACGGGGAACCAGAGCTCAGGATCCCAAGCCCTTTCTGCTACAGACAAGCTGTGCGACCTCCAGCAGAGTAGTTCATGTCACTGAACCCGTTTCTTCATATTTGAAAAGGCAGCTCTGGACTTCCGTATCTCAGAGGTTGCCTTCTAGTTCTTCTGAGAACTTTCAAGACCACAGAACACTTTGCTCCCTCCCTCACCAGCCCTTAAAAGGATAGGAAATGGGAACTTCAAGAAAAAAAAAAAAGAAACAATAAAAGAAGTTTCCAAGAGTAGAATAAATTCTCAGCAATAAAATAGGCATCTTGTCTGTCTTATGACGAGCCCAGGCCACTTCCTAGAAAGGGAATGTGTTGCTCGCTATATCACGAAATAAATGGAAAGAATGGAGACTCCACCCTACAGATGGACAACCTGAGGCCTGGCAGAGGCCAAAGGACCCCACTGAGCCTGTCTGTGCTCAGTGCCAATCTGGCCACATCACTGCCCTGCTTTAAACCCCTCCATGGATGCCCACTGCTTACTGGACAAAACCCAGCACCATGGCCCGTATGGACCTACATGGACCAGGCCCCATCCCCACTGCATCCCACCACGTGTAGCACTCTATTAGGGTTCTTCCTCAGAAGGGCCAGGTCACCTCCACTCCACTTCTTTGTACATGCCCTTCTTTCCACGTGAGACACTTCTCCCCCTTCTATTCACCTGGATCACACTTGCTCAACCTTCAATGCTTAGATACCACCTCCTCCAGGAAGGCCGCCTTGGACTCCCACAGCTGCCTGCACTCCCCCCCCACCCCTGCAGCCTCAGCACGCTGGCTTGTGGCCCAGCTCTCCCTCCACTCTCCCAGAGGCTCCAGCAGTTTTGGGGGCTGCAGCGCAGGGGTGGGGGCAGGGGCAGGAGAGAGATGGAAGGAAGCAGGGAGAACAGGGCTGTTGTGTGTGTGGCATAATTAGCAGCAGCCACTCCATCATGTGTGAGCAGCCAGATGGCTCTGTGTGGCGCCCAGAGGAGAATGGGGGGTGGGAGGTTCGTGGGGAATTTCCTGTTTATGACATCCATCGGGCTTAAGCCTTCCCTGTAGGCTGCGAGGTTCACACAGCCACTCAGATGGAGGCCGTGGCAGGGGTGGAGCTAAGAGGTGTCCATCTGTCCTGCTGGGCCCCTCTGGTTCTGCAAGCTCCAAGGGGGACCTAGCTGCCCAGAGAGACCAGAGGTCACCTGATAGAAGTGCTCAGAACTGTGCAAACCCGCAGGCCACACCCCCTCACCCAGCACACACTGTCCCTGCAACCCCACTCGGCCACCTCTCCAGCTCCCCTTTGTCCTCTGTGGTTCATGGATGTGCTGCATCTGGTTACAAGATCCTGGAGCCATTACAGCATGTATCACACCAGCGGTCACCTGTCATTGTTGGCCGGCTCAAGCGGGGGAGGTATCCCCAGGTTTCTGCCATGTCCCCAGGCCCTGGTGCTCCATAAATATCTGACGGCAAATCCCAGCCGACCACGCACACACACTCCCTTTCCCACCTTCGGTCCTCCCCCTGCCCAACCTCCTGGTCTCCAGACTGCAAGGCCGCACAGGTGCCAGCTCTTCCGTGAAGCCTTCCCTGATACTTGCCCTGCTCTGCGTTGCGTGGAGCCCAGTTCAGCCAATTGCTCCTTCATTCATTCACTCATTCAACAAATTGCCACTGGGTCCAAGGTGTGCTGATGGCCACAGTGGTAGGGAAATGCTCCGTCCTCAGGCTGCTCAAGCTCTGGAAACTTTGTCTGCACGCAGTCCCTCCTGCTGTGTCCCATGTTGCTCGTCCTGCTGACTCTATTCCTAAAGGGCCATTTGCAGCTCTTCCAACCCTACCACGTAAACAGAGCGTCCAGCAGGGGGACCAGCAGCTGTCAAATGAACAGCACTTGGGCAGTTGCCCGCCTGCCAGAGAGCTGATCGCCACCCTGGATGCCTACCGCAGGCCAGTCTGCTGGCGCCAGGGCGGGGTCTGAGCCTGGAGCAGAGGCTGCTCTGGCCCTCCTCCCCTTGCTGGAGCCTCACCTGTGCCATAGACCCTTGTGAGGAAGCCCCACGTGGCAAGTCCAACCTGGAGAATTCAGGAGAGGGGCCTGATACCCACCAAAGGGCCAAGCACAATGCAGGGGAGGAGGAGAGCATATCACCCCAGGAGCCACCCAGGGTCCATCCAGCCGCGTTAACGGGTGGCCGTCCACGGCTGAGCACGCTCCCTGTGTGCCACAGTGTGGCTGAGCACCATTCTGCACATTCCCTCTTGAACCTCCCAGTAGCCAAACCTGCAAGGCAGGCAGATCTACCATGTTCACTTCCTCTTGCATAGGAGAAAACAGACGCAGAGGGATGCCCTGCTGTCCATAGTTTCACGCTGGTCAGGGCAGCTGGTTGGCCTTCAGGCTGCAACACGCTCCCAACCACTGTGGTGCTCTAAATGTCCAACTCTGCAGTTTATTTCAACTTAATGTTCTCTAGAGAGAGCGCTGCTGCCCACAGGCTGGCAAGACCTGACCTCAGAGCTGCCAGCCAGGAATCAGCATGACCTGAGGGTCCACCAAGGTAAAGACCCCTCAGGGGGCCCCTGGGCCATGCTACCAGTTTCTGGTGAGGAAGCAGCTTTTCTCCGGGTCACCAGACCACAGCTGCAGCCCCCGCCGCTCCACTCCAGACTAGCTGGGCTAGGAGAGGGGGTGGGTGTGCTGACTGCCCTGCAGCATCCTCCCAATGCCCTGGCCTCTCGCGGTCCCCCCACCCACCCCCCAAGGGCGGCGGGGCCTGGCCCTGTGTGGGACCCTGGCTGACTGCCCCCGGGAACCACACAGCTGTCCAGCTGCACAGAAGAACCACAAACAAACACGGTTGCTTAGAAACACAGCATCGCCCCAGCATCCCTGGGCTGAATCATGGGACCAGAGCCACTAGGCACTCTCTGGCCACCACGGCCTGCCCAACCCTTTCATTTCTCAGACAGGAAGACTGAGGCCCAGACGGCAGAAGGGTCTTGCTTAAGTTCACTCAGTGAGCTGGGGGCAAGGCTGGGGTGCCACGCCAGGTCTTCTGCCCCCTGATCTCACACATCAGCCCGAGCCTGAGTCTTTTCTCTCTGCTGCTACTTCGGCCCAGTCCCGGCCACGTGAGATCCCTCAGAAGTCCTGCTGACATCAATTCTCAAGTCACAACTCCAATGCATTTTGACAGACAGCAGTTCCCCAGGGTCAGAAGCACCCGATGACCATTCCCACCCTCGGACTCGGCTGTTTGCCTTCGGAAATGTACCCCAAGGAAATGACCCAGAAGATAAAGACGAGCATTTGTGCACTGACGTTCCAACAGCCCCATTTATCACCGCCGAAAACTGGCAACGGAGCACATGCCCCAAACAGAGGAGCGGCTTAGCAACGATGGGAGCTGGACGCCCTGGAATGTTATTTTGCCCTTTCAGTGAAAAGCAAACAATATGGGCCAGGAAGAATCAAGAAAATGGGTAAATGGGGGAAAAGCATCAACCATGAGGACAGAATAGAAGATGCACTAAGTTTAATTCTATAAAAGCATTTACACTTTCAAATTGGAAGAAGCTGTGGGCACAGGTGGGTGTTTTTGAGTTTACGGCCACTCAAGCTCCACTGTGTTTTCTATCAGGACTTTCTGCCCAGGGGCGTCAGGGAACTCTGAGGGTACAGAATATTCTCTAAATTGTCCAGAGAGACCAGTGGCCCAGAAACCTCATATATACGTGTCTGTGCATTCTCATGTCTGTGTCTCTATGTGTGTCTTGTGTACGTGTCTGTGTCCAAGCACATGTATGTACATGCTTATGTGTGTCTGTGTGCATGCCAGGACCCAGCCCCAGGGATCAGAAGGTGGTAACCCACTTTCCCACACTCATGTACTTGTGTCCTCCTAGCTGCCCTGGGCGTGATGCCACGCCCCGTCCCCATCTCCAGGATGGCTGGCAGGAGAAGAGGGCCAGCCCTGCCCAAACGGAGAGGGAGGTGGCCCTGGAGGCCCAGCCACATGCTGGGTCTCAGCCTGACTACAGCACAGAGTTAGCAGGGGGCTTTGATGAAACAGCAGCACTGGAGCCCCACCGGTGACCCTAATTGGGCTGAGAGCCCCTGGCCAAGGTCGGCGCAGGGTCAGGAACAATGGGCCCTGGGCAACCACAGAGCGAGCGCAGGCCTTCCACTCCTGAGGACAGACAGCGGCGCACCGCACACGAGGAGGCAGCTCGGGGGAGAGGTGGAGCGGGATCGGAGGCAGAGGAACACCTACGACTCTCCAGGGTAAATTCTCAAGCTTCCAGAATGGCAGCTTTGAAGTTCAGCCTCGGGACTCCCTCGGAGAAGGGAGAGGAGTGCTGGGGGCTGGGGGGACACGGAGCAGACAGACGCAAGCCTGCCTGCTCAGTGTTTCCATGGGGTTTTTTCAACCTCCATTTCCTGGCTGAACAGCTGTGGGACTAAGGGTTGCCGTGTGTCTGTGAGGAAACTGAGCTTTGCTCTGGGTGGGGATGTGGCCAGAGAGCCACAGGGAGGCCCAAACCACCACGGGGCCCAGAGCCTGCTAATACAGTTTAGATATAATCACAAGTCAGTGAAGTTATTCACGACCGCCAGATGCCCACCACAAGCGAGTGGAGAGGCCATGTTGCGTGGTCTGCCCACACGGTGGACTATTAGCCACAAAGAGGAATGACGTTCTGAATCACGTGGTGACATGGATGAACCTCAAAAACAGTGCTCAGTGAAAGGAGGCAGACACAAAAAGCCAGTTATTGCAATTCCACTGACAGAAAACAACTAGAACAGGTCAACCTAAAGACAGAAAGCAGCTGGGATGGGGCTGGGGGGGCACGGTGTGGCGGGGGGTGGGGGGGAGTTGCCAGCCTCTGGGGTGGGCATGGGGTAGGAGCGGGGACTGGCCGCCAACAAGCATGGGGTCTTGGGGGGTGGCGGCTGGAAATGTCCCAGAATTGATCATGGCCAAGGCTGCACAGCTCCGAATATACTGAAAACCAGAACTGGAGTTATATCTCAATAAAGCTTTTCTATTTAAAAACAGTGGGCGAGAATAAAATGAGCTCATCAATGTCATGATGATAATCTTAAAAGCCAGAAATGTCGCCTTAGTTGGTGAAGAGCAGGCTCAGGGAAATGATTTATCAACGAGAGTGATTTCCCCACACTTCACAACGTACCGCGCACTGGGCGGCCATCACCAGACCACACGAGCATCATTTAAACAAGGTCCACTTTAAGATGGAGAAACTGGCTAGGGGGGGCTGGTGGTCCCCACGGCCACACCACTAGTACAGAACCAGCAGGACCTGCACTCGGGTCTAATGCTCTTCGCCCGGGCCCACCCCCAGGCCTATGTTCCTCTTCCTGTAGATAAACTCCCAGAATCTCATAAATCACAGAGAAAACTGGAAGCCAGCAAGAAGTGGAGGGGGCAGGGGAGAAGGGACAGAACAGAACTGCAGGATTGCAAAAGCAGTTTTCACAAATTTATGGCTCCCAATTGGTCTGTTAATGCATCACAACAAGGAGGGGTGAACAAATGGGTATGTGGCTCTCCATTTCAGTAACAAGCCATAAACAAACAAGCACCCGGCTGGCCACCACGGCCCCGCTGAGAAGCTAGAACCAGGTTTTCTGCAGATATGCAGATTCCCCGCCCTCCCCACCACCTCACCCCTACACAGGACAGGGCGCTGCAGACCCCGGCGGGCATGGGGTGGGGGCACTGCAGATCCAGCCCAGGTGCAGGACCCAAGCCACATGCAGGGGTGCAGGCTTTGGAAGGGCTCACAAACAGATGTTCTGAGATGCAGACGTGTGGGTGTCAGGGGGTGGGGGGCTGCACAGAAGGCTTCCTGGAGACCTTCTTGGTCTGGAACTCAAAAACCTTGCCAGGGCTGATGTCACCGGCCACAGCCACCCCCACCCACTCCAAGGGTCAGGAGCCCCAGGCGTATTGAAACCTTTTTGTCTGTTCCCCACCCTTCTGCCCAAGCCTGTCTCCTCCCTCTCTGCCCACTCCCAGGATGCCTGATGGTGGGAGAGAAGGTGAGTCAGAAAGCCCACCACCAGACACCTGGTCCGTGGGGCAGGCAGGGACTCAGCATGGACACAGCCAGGACGCCATCCCGACCACAGAGCTCCTCTTTTCCAGCTGGGTGACCACAACCAGCTCACCCCACTTTGCTGGCATTCAGTTCAGCTCAGACGACAAGGGCTGCCTGGCAGATTTCAGGAGATTCTGCATGCGGCACCCAGGGGCTGATGCACAAGGTGCTGGGTGCATGTCACTTCAGAGGGGTCTCTCCCTGAGCATCCATGATCCCTTAGAGGTCCCCTGGGGAGCTGCAGGGAAACCATGGACAAAGCACCGTGGACGGAACTGAATGTGCGTCCCCTGGGCGTGTCCACAAGCTCCCACACACCAGCTGGGTCATTGGCCAGCTTGACGCCAGTTTCCTCAACCCCCAAATTCTGCCCATTCCTGGAACCGAGGCCACAAATTGGAGGTTACCTGTCCGTGACGGGTGGCACAGGGCGGGAGTCCTTGGTCCAGGTGATCAGTGGGGATGGGGAGCCCTGGGCCTCGCAGTCCAAGGTCACCTCATCACCAGCGTTGGCTGTGACTCTCAGAGGCTTGTCTGCATCATGTGACCCATTCCCACGGATCCTGGGCTCGGCTGTTGGCGGAAGCATGTCGGGGCTGTGAGCGAGGGGAGCCGTGGGATGGGGCCTGGAGGGGTCAAGATGGCTCCGCCAGGAAGCACGGGTGGTACTGCCACCCAGGGGTGAGGGGTGCAGGTGGGTGGGCTCTGGTTCAACAGAAGAGTTTAGGGGGGCGGCTCAGATGCAATGGTTCCCCCCAGACACACCCTCCACCTCCCCACTGTCACCCTCCCTCTAAAAGCTCCCGATCTTGCCTTGCTGACCCTGATATGGTCTCTCCTGCCCAACATCTACACCCCTCCAGCTCCTCTGCTTCCTGCTGGCCCTCCCCCAGGGATGTTCTGTCCCCCCCTTCTCTCTCGCCCTTCTCCCCCTTTCCCATCCCATTTATTCTCAAGGTGTCAACCACCAGATGAGGCGCAGTCTCCCTCCAGCCTCCTCAAACCCCACGGAACCCAGGGGGAGGGTTAGAATAATCCGTGCACATCATCTCTTTCTCATATGAAGCTGATGGCTTCTGATGGCAGAAATTATCCTGTACCCTTCCTCCCTTGTGCCCCCTACCTTTCCAGCCAGGTGCCCATGCACTGACGGCACCCAGGATGCACCTGAGGAACAATAATTAACAAGCCAGCCAGCTGGGGGCATCAAATCGCCCAACACATGTGGCCCTCACGTGTTCCCTGTACATCATTCGTTTAGAAGGGAAAACATTCCCCTTAAATTTTTTTTTGTAGTATAAAAATATCAACACTAAGAGTATATGAGAGAAAAATATTGTGCATTTTGCTCACTTATCTGAGACAGTCACCGAGTGCCCAGCTTAGGGGTTAATGCTGGGAAACAGAGCAAAGAATACAGGTCCTGCCCCTGTCCTCACTGTGTTTAGGGCCCGCTGGGAGCGCCGGTACCAAGCACACAATTAACTGGTTAGTCGCCGTGGTAGTGGGTAGTTATGATGGGGACACCCCAGAGAGTTGACAGCAAGGTGATGGGCTCAGCCCCAGGGATCAGAAAGCTATGATCTGACTGATGGGAGAAGTAGGCTGGGCCGAGAGGTGGGGGGAGGAATGGCATGAGCAAAGGCCCTGAGGCAGGGTGGACTATTTAGGAAATTGAAAGGAACACAGAGGGGCTGCCAAGGTGGGAGGGGTCCAGGGTAGGGCCATCTTTCCAATGCTTGTTAATGTGATGGCTTCCCCTCCATCCATTCAAAGGCTGAGCTGGAACTACTCTTAAAGCAAGCCCATGCTACTGGGGACAGTGGTCCCTCCAAGGAGGACAGCTTTGGTCTACATGCCCTCAGATGGGAAGAATTTAGAGTCAGGGTTGACAGATGCAGGTAAGGTCAGACAGTCCATGCCTCTGCCTCCACTGCTGCCAAGCCCCTCTCCCAGGACACGGCCAGCACCACTCACTGTTGACAGAAAGCCGCATCTCCTGGCTGGAGAAGCCCACGGCATTGGTGGCCGTGCACACATAGGCCCCTGCATCCTGGGCGGATGGCTTGGTGATGAACAGGGTGCCGTCCTTGCTCACATTGTAGTGGGGTCCCCTGGAGGTCAGGTCATTGGTTTCCTGTGGCAGAGTCACAAGTGTCATTAGCAGAGCCCATGCCCCATGGCGATTGGCATCATTCCCTTCCCATGATGCACTGGGCCTACCTCGCCAGTCTCTGCCTACCTTGGTCCAGGTGATGGTGGGGGTGGGACTTCCTGCGGCCACACAGGGGAGAGAGACTGGAACCCCTTCGTTGGTGACGTGGTGGGTGGCAGTGGTTTGAATTCTAGGTGGCACTTATAAAAACAAACCAGTTTTGTAACCAAAGTTCACAGCAGCATTATTCCCAAAGGCCAAAAGGTGGAAAAAGTCAATAGGTGATGGATAAACACCATGTGTACATATAGAACATTATTCAGCCTTAAAAAGGAATGAAAGTCATTGGTATGTACTACAATGTAGGCGGACCTTGAAAACTTTATGCTAAGTGAAATAAGCCAGACACCGAAGGACAAACACTGTATGAGCCACTTCTCTGAGGTACCTACAGTCATCAGATTCACAGAGACAGACAGTAGAAGGGTGGGTGCCCGGGGCTGGGGGAGGGGGAGTGAGGAGTTCACGTTTAATGGGTGCAGAGCTCCAGTTTGGGATGCTGAAAAAGTTCTGGGGATGGATCGTGGTGATGGTTGCATAAGGCACTGAATGCCACTGAGCTGTACACTTAAAAATGGTAAGTTTTGTGTTACGCATAGTTTATCAAAATTTTTAAAAGTTTCAACAGAAGACGACAAATGACATACTATCTACAGCCACCACTGCTATAAATTCAAGCCCCAGACAGAGGGCAGCCTGTGCCTGGGAACGAGCAGGGTCATTCCATCCCTCTGGAAAGCCCCTTAATCTTTTGGTACCCATAGTCCTAGATCAGTAAAAAAGCCCAATTAACCTCAATTCTCTGCCCACTCTCTGGGGATGCACGGATGAGAAATGGCAGAAAATAATGTTCACGGAACACACACTTGAGAACAAGTGCCAGATCCATTCTGGACACCATCCAGATTTGCAGGCATGAAAATGGGATCCCCAAGAGGACAGGGGTGGAGGAAACAGGGTGTGGAAGGCTGGGAGGGGAAGCCAGAAGTCAAGGGTTCTAATGGTAATACTCAGGGATCCTTTAGGGAGGGAAATGCCCTTCTGGATTCTCCCAGGTAGCCAAAGCCAGCAAGTTGCTAAGTGAGCCGAGAGAGCAGGAGCCTGGTCAGCCACCCCCCAGAGAGGCTGTGCCAGCACGGGGGCAGTGGGGGGTGCAGGGGGGCAGTCTTTGCTGATCCCGTGATCTCAGGGAGTTACTCTCTGAGCCTCAGCTTACTTAACTTCAGAATGTGGTGTCCTTTCAATCCCATGTCTTGGAGAAGTTATACAACTTAAGTGGAACCTACACAGAACCTCACAGAGAACTGGCACAAGATACACACCCAACCTTTAGTCACTATATCACCTGGAATTAGAGGGAGACAGGACAGCTGGGTTCTAGACCCAGCCTCCTCCTGAACTGTGGTTTGCCCCTATCAATGAAAACAGTGCCATTCTTCCCACTTATCCTTCGGAGGTTTTATGAAACAAATGAAAAAAAAAAAAGGATATTACCATACTTGATGAATGAAAAAACATAAGCAAAATTAGCTTAAACTTCTCATCTTAAAAGAACAGCAGTTTCAAAACAAAGAAAGTAGCAAGAGATAAAGAAGGACATTACATAATGATAAAGGGGTCAGTCCAACAAAAGGATATAACCATTATAAATATACATGCACCCAACACAGGAGCGCCGACATATGCGAAACAAATACTAACAGAATTAAAGGAGGAAACAGAAAGCAATGCATTCATTTTAGGAGACTTCAACACACCACTCACTCCAAAGGACAGATCAACCAGACAGAAAATAAGTAAAGACACAGAGGCACTGAACAACACACTAGAACAGATGGACCTAACAGACCTCTACAGAACTCTGCACCCAAAAGCAGCAGGATACACATTCTTCTCAAGTGCACATGGAACATTTTCCAGAATAGACCACATACTAGGCCACAAAAAGAACCTTAGTAAACTCAAAAATATGGAAATTCTACCAACCAACTTCTCAGATCACAAAGGTATAAAACTAGAAATAAATTGTACAAAGAAAACAAAAAGGCTCACAAATACATGGAGGCTTAACAACATGCTCCTAAATAATCAACGGATCAACGACCAAATAAAAACAGAGATCAAACAATATTTGGAGACTAATGACAACAACAACACAAGGCCACAACTTCTGTGGGACGCAGCAAAGCCAGTTCTAAGAGGAAAGTATATTGCAATCCAGGCCTATTTAAAGAAGGAAGAATAATCCCAAATGAATAGTCTAAAGACACAATTACTGAAATTGGAAAAAGAAGAACAAATGAGGCCCAAAGTCACCAGAAGGAGGGACATAATAAAGATCAGAGAAGAAATAAATAAAATTGAGAAGAATAAAACAATAGAAAAAATCAATGAAACCAAGAGCTGGTTCTTTGAAAAAATAAACAAAATAGATAAACCCCTAGCCAGACTCATTAAGAGAAAAAGAGAATCTACACAAATAAACAGAATCAGAAATGAGAAAGGAAAAATCACGACGGACCCCACAGAAATATAAAGAATTATAAGAGAATACTATGAAAATCTATATGCTAACAAGCTGGAAAACCTAGAAGAAATGGACAACTTCTTAGAAAAATACAATTTTCCAAGACTGACCAAGGAAGAAACAGAAAATCTAAACAGACCAATTACCAGCAACTAAATTGAATCAGTAATCAGAAAACTACCCAAGAACAAAACCCCCGGGCCAGACGGGTTCACCGCTGAATTTTACCAGACAAATAGAGAAGAAATAATACCCATTCTCCTTAAAGTTTTCCAAAAAATAGAAGAGGAGGGAATACTTCCAAACTCATTCTATGAAGCCAGCATCACTCTAATACCAAAACCAGGCAAAGACCCACCAAAAAAGAAAATTACAAACCAATATCCCTGATGAACGTAGATGCAAAAATACTCAACAAAATATTAGCAAACCGAATTCAAAAATACATCAAGAGGATCATACACCATGAACAAGTGGGATTCATCTCAGGGATGCAAGGATGGTACAACATTCGAAAATCCATCAACATCATCCACCACATCAACAAAAAGAAGAACAAAAACCACATGATCATCTCCATAGATGCTGAAAAAGCATTTGACAAAATTCAGCATCCATTCCTGATTAAAACTCTCAACAAAATGGGTATAGACGGCAAGTACCTCAACATCATAAAGGCCATATATGACAAACCCACAGCTAACATCATACTTAACAGCGAGAAGCTGAAAGCTTTTCATCTAAGATCGGGAACAAGACAGGATGCCCACTCTCTCCACTGTTATTCAACATAGTACTGGAGGTCCTAGCCACAGGCAATCAGACAAAACAAAGACATACAAGGCATCCAGATTGGTAAAGAAGAAGTCAAATTGTCACTATTTGCAGATGACATGATATTGTACATAAAAAACCCTAAAGACTCCACTCCAAAACTACTAGAACTAATATCTGAATTCAGCAAAGTTGCAGGACACAAAATTAATACACAGAAATCTGTTGCTTTCCTATACACTAACGATGAGATAACAGAAAGAGAAATGAGGAAAACAATTCCATTCACAATTGCATCAAAAAGAATAAAATACCTAGGAATAAACCTAACCAAGGAATTGAAAGACCTGTACTCTGAAAACTACAAGACACTCCTAAGAGAAATTAAAGAGGACACTAACAAATGGAAATGCATCTTATGCTCTTGGCTAGGAAGAATAAATATTGTCAAAATGGCTATACTACCTAAAGCAATCTACAGCTTCAATGCAATCCCTATCAAAATACCAACAACATTCTTCAATGAACTGGAAAAAATAGTTCTAAAATTCATATGGAACCACAAAAGACCACGAATAGCCAAAGCAATCCTGAGAAGGAAGAATAAAATAGGAATTATGCTCCCTGACTTCAAGCTCTACTACAAAGCCACAGTAATCAAGACAATTTAGTACTGGCACAAGAACAGACCCACAGACCAGTGGAACAGAATAGAGAGTCCAGACATTAACTCAAACATATACGGTCAATTAATATACAATAAAGGAGCCTTGGATATACAATGGGGAAATGACAGCCTCTTCAACAGCTGGTGTTGGCAAAACTGGACAGCTACATGTAAGAGAATGAAACTGGATCATTGTCTAACTCCATACACAAAAGTAAACTCAAAATGGATCAAAGACTGGAATGTAAGTCATGAAACCATAAAACTCTTAGAAAAAAATATAGGCAAAAATCTCTTGGACATAAACACGAGCAACTTCTTCATGAACATATCTCCCTGGGCAAGGGAAACAAAAGCAAAAATGAACAAGTGGGACTATATCAAGCTGAAAAGCTTCTGTACAGCAAAGGACACCATCAGTAGAACAAAAAAGACATCCTACAGTATGGGAGAATATATTCATAAATGACATATCCAATAAGGGGTTGATATCCAAAATATGTAAAGAACTCACACACCTCAGCAAACAAAAAGCAAATAATCCAATTAAAAAATGGGCAGAGGATCTGAATAGACACTTCTTCAAAGAAGAAATTCAGATGGCCAACAGGCACATGAAAAGATGTTCCACATCGCTAATCATCAGAGAAATGCAGATTAAAACCACAATGAGATATCACCTCACACCAGTTAGGATGGCCAACATCCAAAACACAACAACAAATGTTGGCATGCATGTGGAGAAAGGGGAACCCTCCTACACTGCTGGTGGGAATGTAAATTAGTTCAACCATTGTGGAAAGCAGTATGGAGGTTCCTCAAAAAATTCAAAATAGAAATACCATTTGACCCAGGAATCCCACTCCTAGGAATTTACCCTAAGAATGCAGCAGCTCAGTTTGAAAAAGACATATGCACCCCTATGTTTATCGCAGCACTATTTACAATAGCCAAGAAATGGAAGTGACCTAAGTGTCCATCAGTAGATGAATGGATAAAGAAGATGTGGTACATATACACAATGGACTATTATTCAGCCATAAGAAGAAAACAAATCCTACCATTTGTACCAACATGGATGGAGCTAGAGTGTATTATGCTCAGTGAAATAAGCCAGGCGGAAAAAGACAAGTGTCAAATGATTTTACTCATATGTGGAGTATAAGAACAAAGAAAAAAACTGAAGGAACAAAACAGCAGCAGACTCAGAGAACCCAAGAATGGACTAACAGTTACCAAAGGGAAAGGGACTGGGGAGGATGGGTGGGAATGGAGGGATAAGGGGGAAAAAGGGGTATTACGATTAGCAGGTGTAATGTTGGTGGGGGCAAGGGGAGGGCTGTACAACTCAGAGAAGACAAGTAGTGATTTTATAGCATCTCACTACGCTGATGGACAGTGACTGTAATGGGGTATGTGGGACTTGATGATGTGGGGAGTCTAGTAACCATAATGTTGCACATGTAATTGTAGATTAACGATACCAAAAAAAAAAAAGAGAATAACAGTACATAGATGGGTGGGCATAGGGTAACAGGGACACTCCAGTGCTGTGGATAGGAGAATAATTGTGCAAAATACACTACAAGCCCTAAAAATGTGCAAGTTCTGTGAGTCAGACTCAGTTTCATATTAATGGTTTCATCCTAAGGAAAGAATCGGGCAGATGGGCAGAGGTGAAGCACCAGGACATCTATGCTGGCGAGAGAGCAGACCTAAGGGTCAGGAAACTGGGCTCACCCAAACAGGGACGTGCAGTCTTACCGTGACTCACCTGAGTGTTTATTAACAGAAAATGATCATAATCTACTGTCAAGAGAAACAGTCAGGCTGCAAGACGATAATATCATGTGGTCCCAGTTGGGTTTTCAAAATATTTCTATGTATGTGGATATAAAGAATTCACTGATAGGTAAATTTAAAAATATATATGTATATATGCACATACATATAAAGATCTTAAGTGTAACATACAAAGAACATATATTATGAAAAATGACTTATATACAGTGTACATAAAAATGTATATAATTTATATGTAACTTATTTTATACAGTATATGTATATAAATGATACACACCAAAGTGTAACATGAGTCTGGTTCTTAGCTAGTTACTATGGGAGTGGTTTTTTCCCAGTTGTCCAAGCTCTAATTTTCCTACAGTGAATATGCACCGTTTGTGCAGTTTTTCTAACCAAAGGTGTTGAAGATCACGTTCCCCCATGAGCCTTCCCTCATTCCACCCCCACCACCTGGGACTCACCCTGCACAACCAGCTCCACGTCTCTGTGCTGAGAGCCGGCCGTGTTGGTGACCTCACAGCGGTACCTCCCCGTGTCCTCCCGCAGTGCCTGGTCAAGGTGGAGGCTGCCGTCCATTCGGACAGAATGCCGGCTTCCGGGTGGCAACTGGTGTGGGTGAGGAAGTACCAGCTTGGATTGCAGGCCCCACGCAGAGCCAGCCAACCAAGAGGGGCCAGGCAAGCAAGCTGAACTGAGAGGCCAGGGGTCCGAGAAGGTAGGGGGGCTGGCGGGTGACACTGACCTCCCAGCCGCCACCCCTTCCCTGAGATTCATCACTCCCACAGACCCTCAGGCCAGGTGGGCCTGAGCCCTGCAAACCCCTGACCCCACTCTCCCATGGCCAACTGGACCAGCGCAAGGTGCACCATCCAGGCTGGAGACTGGGGCCAGAGCCCTCACTGAGGACGGCCTGCTGCCCCATGGCCCTTCCACACCAAGGCCCCAGACAGGAGGGTCAACAGAAAGAGCCATGCAGAGTGGAGCGAAGTGTGGCCACACCTGCCGTGGTCCCAGAGAGGGAAGCAGAGAGAGCAGCTCCAGGCGGTGGCCCAGGCCGGTCCCCACCAGGACCATGCTGGGGCTGGGAGCGCTGGCCTGGGCTAGGGCCAAGGGTAACCCCTGTCAAGAGGCCCGGCCAGTCCGTCCTTGGTGAGGGACCCGAAACCCTTTCAGCCTGGCCCGAGCTCGCTTTCGTTCTCCCCGCCCCACCCTGTTCCATGAGCCTCGCAGCGTGGTCTGCCCTCTGGTCACCAGGGGATGCTCCTGGGCTGCCTCAGCTCCAGCGCTCTTTGGGCTGAAGGAGCTGGAAGGGCTTGGTGTTCCTCGCACCCAGCAGTGAGCAGGTGCAGGTCCCCCCCCCCGCCCCATGTCCCTGCAGAGCTGAAACAGGCATCCCTGGCCACTCCCCGTCCCAGCACTGACACAGCCCAGGACCACTCCTTCCCCACGTGCCCATTGGAAGGCTCCTGCCCAGGGTCACATGATCACAGGCTGCAGAGCCCGTCTGCAGAGCACCAGGGGCCGGGACCAGGGCAGCGGGGACAGAAAGACTGCCACACAGCCACTGCCTCCCTGGTGTCCAGTGTCTGCCCATCTTCTGGCGTAAGGGCTTCAAGGGCATAAGGACCCCCATATGTCTGAGGACAGAGCAGAAGAATCAGGGAAAAGAGAGAGGCTAAGAGGGAGTGGACAGGGCAGGGGAAACAGAGGCAAGCAAAGCAAACCAAATTGATAAAATAGATAAGGAGCCACTGTGTGCCCAGTGGTGCGTGAGGTGGTCGGGGCAGATATTAAACTGCACAGGTTACATCTCTGTCCTGGAACCACCAGGAAAAGGGTGACAAGTGACTGAGTCTGTGCCCCCTTCCCTGAATTCCTGCCCCAGCCACAGCTGGCGGAGCGTGAGATCCTCCCATTGAGCTCCAAGGGGGCCAGTAGCCTCCTGATCCCTGGGGGGACTTCAGAGGTGACAGAAGCTATCAGCACATCAGAGAAGCTTCTAGGAAAAGGCAGGAGAGAGGGAGGAAGGAGGAGGATGCTCCAAACCAGGGAAGCAGCAAAGCAGAGGCTGCGGTGCGACCATGACAGACCCCTCCCGTCCCAGGGACCACTGTGCACCGCACTCACGGGCAGGCCAGCCTTGAGCCAGCGCCTCTCCGGGCGGGGTCTCCCAGCCAGGATGATGCAGGGCAGGGACACGGGCTGCCCCTCAAGCACCCGGACGGTGGGGGCACTGCTGGCGATCTGTGGGGGGCCTGTGGGCCAAGGAGATGGTGCTGGTCACAGCAGATTCCTGAGGGTGGTCACATGCGGGACAGAGGCCCCCCACCCACCCACCAACTCCCCAGAGAACCGTAGAAGCACCAGCATTGGGGATCCTGAGGGCCTGCAGGGCATACCTCCTGAGGGACACTGCTCTAGAAGCCCCTCTAGAGAACCTGGCAGTGGACATATCTGTCCCAAAGGAATGTGCAGCATGGGGCCTCCCTGGGGGTGCCGGCCTCTCCACCAAACCCCCCTCTCCAGATCCACCAGCGAACCGTGGCCAGTCACCACCAGCTGCGCCTCTGCCTGGACCTTCCCAAAGACATTGCGAGCCTCGCAAACATAGGGAGCCTGGTCTTCAGGGACCACACCTGCGGGGCAGGAAAGAGGCGGGCCTGTCAGGGCATGCGTGGCTCCAGCCCCCACAGCCTCCAGCTCCCCTTGTCCCAGAGCCTTTAGCACAGCCTGGCCCTGGCAGAGGTGAGGTAGGCGAGCTGGGGCGGCAGAGAGGAGAGGGGATACAGCCCAGCCTTGGAGAGTGAGAGGGCCTCAGCTTACTCATCTGTAGAATGGGGATAATTTGTCAGCCCCTACACCTTGCAGGGTGACTGGGAGGGGTAAGATGGTGTGAATCTGGTGCCCAGCATCCGGCCTGGTGCGGAGTAACAGTGATGATGGTGAAAACCAGGGCAACACACCTCCCACTGTGCGTCGGGAGCTGGGCTAAATGCCCTGGTGTCCTACCTCCGTACGCCATGAAGTGGGGGGGGGGCTGTCATTAAACCCAGGTGGTAGGTACTGTTATCATTACTGTGCCCTGAATAGTGGAATGACTCGACCAGTGTCACCCACCCAAAATATGGCCCTGCATCAGCCTGATTCATGACCAGTGCTGGGGGTCAGGGTCCTGCTCCCAGCCACCCAGGCGGGGGGCTGAGGGCGTCGGAAGCCTCCCACCCCCCGTCCACCGTCCCCAGCCCCAACCTCTTACTTTCAAAGAACAGCACTCCTGAAGGGGGCTGCCCCGTCCTGCGGCCCCGCCCGGCCTCCAGTGGCTGGCCATCTCCACGGCGCCAGGTGACCGTCGGGGGAGGGCGTCCCTGAACCCGGCACGCCAGCAGAGCGCTCCTCCCTAGCTCCACGGTGACGTTCTGGGGCAGCTCCACCAGCTGGGGTGCATCTGCAGGGAGGTGACTGGTCAGCCACACTGGCCCCCAGGCCATTGCTTCTGCCGCCTGGCTCCTCTCCCATTGCTGGGAGATCCTGGGACTGACTCATCCAGGGGCCAACCTAAGCTCAGCAGTGCCCATCCCTGGAGAGCCATCAGGGAGGAGGCAGACGGAGCAGCATTTGACAGGATGAAGCTGCCAATATGCCTTGTACCCCTGCGTGTGGGGTCCCAGGGGCCTCTCTTTGCCCAGCCCGGCAGAGGAGAGCACACCTGCTCCTGGAAGCCCACCTCTGAGGGGCTGCAGGTCATGCTCCACCCTGCTCGCACTCTCCTGGGCTACAGGGAGCTTCCTCGGGCAGGTGTCCCAGACCCGGGCAGCCATTTCCACAACCCCAAAGAGCCAACCCCAACTGCGTGCAGGGACTGTAAGTCATCTTCTCCACATCCCTCTCTCCTTGCTGAACTTCTTGTAGTGAGCATGTGAAAGTCTACCACAAAATCAAGCCATGGTTATTATAAATAATATGACCTTTCACTTTATGGTCCAAATGGGATACTAGAGAGTGAAAAGGGCCACATTCATAAATTACACGAGGACAGCAGACCTGTCTCACTCACCTGTGCTAGCAACAGTTCAAATATAGGGGATACATTTCCCTTATTTTTCTCCACCCGCCTCATATCCCATGCTTCCCCAAGGTAGCCACTGACTACTCTGTAGCGTTCTGCCAAGTGTTTCTTTTAGTAATGTTTTTTTTTTCTAAGCATCGTCTTAACTTTTATAATCAGGGGGAAAAAATAACTTATTTCCCAAACAGAAACTCATATGATCCTTTCTGTCCTTCAGCAGGCCAGGAGCAGGTCCGACACCTGACAGGTCCAGGTCCTGTCCTCTGCGGCTTCTGGGCACTGTCCTCAGGTCCCTATCCCAGATACATGACCAGAAAGGTTCTCCAGCCCTTTGTTAACCCAATGCACCCAGCGCTGTGGAGAGTCCTCCACCTCTTTGTTCTTTCCATCTCGCTGCAGAAATCTCCCCCATCCATCCAAACCATGACATCAAATTTCCCTCCTGGCCTCAGAGATTAGGGAAGTTCCAGGGAGATATAAACACAAATTGGAAAATGACTACAGGGATGAAGACGGTCTTGGACCCAACCTCAGATCCCGCCCGCACACAGGCCTGGCTTTCTTGCTGGGGCCCGGCAGCCGCCAGCACTCAGAACCCCAAAAAGCCTCTGCTCTGGGCCCACCTCAGATGGGGTCACTGGTGCCAACCCCGCTACCCTGGCCAGAGTGGAGGCTCAGCTCCAGGGCTGGGTACCCACAAAGCCTGCCTTCCCTGGCTCGGCCCAGCCCGCCTGCAGGGCACAGCTCAAACCTCCCTCCTCCCGGCAGGCCTCCCATCCACCACCCCTCGTGGACTTCCTGACCCCTTTCCTCCTTAGCTCCAAACAGCCTGGCGCTGTCTCCCAACTCTGAGACATCATGAAGCGTGCTCTCTTCCCCATTCTCTTCCTAGTCCTGAACCTGCCCCCTGTGAGGAGGGACGGCTGATTTATAGCAAGCAAATAATATGCAGAAAGGCCAGCAGTTGGAATGCCTACTAAGGGACAGGTGTGGTGACAGAGCTTTTGGAAACATGATTTCATTAATGGTCTCAATAAACTCGTGAAGTGGATATTATCACAATCCCATTTTACAGATGAGCAAACTGAGGTCAGAGAGATTAAGGAACTTGTCCAAGGGCACAGCTGGAAGTCAATGGCAGAGTTTGGATCAGAGTCCAGGTCTGGCTGCTGCTGAAAGCCAGGCTCTCGACCACCGCACCCCCTTGTCCCCCAGGTATGACCTGGCCACGGCCCCAGCCAGAGTCACACCCATCTCTTCCATTCTCTCTCTGGGGTGAATCCAAAAGCAGCCACATGTCAGACTCAAATCCTGCCCAGAAATCTGTGACTCAGTCTCCAGTGCAGCCATTCACACTCTTTGTTGGAGCCCCCCGAATGAGGTGGGACCCCAGAACCCTGGGATGCCAGAGCTGAAGGTCCTCTGGTCTCCTGGGTGTGCAGGTGGGAGACTGAGGCCTGGGGGAAGGGAGGGGTGGAGCTGGTCTGGGTCCTGCAGCCTGTCAGGGGGACCCAGCTCCCAGCCGGGCGCTCTGCCCAGGGCCACCTCCACGAGGCTCAGCTACCTGGGCTCGGAGTCCCCTCCACATAGACTCCCAGCTGACCCTCTGCAGTCCAGGGAGGGCCTCTGAGTTGGCTCCACTGCCATCTGATTTCCCCAGGGATGGCCCTTTCTGCCTTGGCCTCGGGCAGGTTTCCAGGGCAGGAGCTGCAAACCCCCCAAGACAGCAGGACGGTGCAGCAGCTGCCAGAGAGGTAGCCGAGTGTGTATGGGAAGCTGCCCTGTGTGGGGAACCCAGAATACGGGCACTGAGGTGTGCCGGCCCCTAGCCCCAGCTGGGCAGGACCAGGGACTCTGCCCTCCCTGCCTCTTCAGAGGAGCTGCAGTTAACTGGACCCGGCAGGTGATTTTCCAGTAGCAGAGCCCCCCAGACTCTAGCAGCCACTGGGACGTGACCATGACAGAGGTGATGACTTCCCTGCCTCTTACTCAGCCCCCAGGGCAAGGGACACAAGCTGGAAGGTCCAAAGCCTGGGCAGGACCCCCATACTGCCTCTGCCCCATGGGGCACCCATGGGTGAGTCCCTTCACCACTCTGGGCTGCAGTTTCCCAACCGGAAAGAGGTAACTAGTTTTAGCTGGTTCCCACACCCTGAAGTTCCAGGGCTCTTTATCATCCCCCAGAGACCCCACAGCCCCCCAGTCTCCTCTGCCACCCCCAGGTCCTGTGGCTCAGAGCCCTGGCGCAGGGCTGGGGGCTGAGCCAGCTAGGAAAGAAGAGCTCAGCCAGCCTTGACTCAGGTTGGCCAAGAGGCAGGGGATCTCAGGCAGTCTGCAGCTGGGCAAGGCGACCACCCGAGAGGCTGGCCTCCCGCCCCTCCCCCACATTTAGAGGGCACGCCGGGTGTCTCTGACGCAGGCAGAATGGCCTCTGCAGCCCCTCTAGGAGACTTGGACCTGAAGCCACAGCCCCACTGGCCAGGGCGGCTGGATGGCTCCCAGGGGCCTCATTCCCCATAAGATACTCTAAAAACAATTTTATGACTACATTGGTATAATGACAAACCAACCCAGGCTGGATTCATTTTTATCTATCCCCCATTATTCTTTTTTAAATTCTTATTTTAAGGGAAATGAAAATCAGAGTGTTGTCCGGGTTCCATAAACCATCCCAGACCGTGGGCCGGCGCCCTCTGTGCCTGATGGAAAAACCATCTGGATACGGGTCACACCTGTCACAGGGACCAGGCTGGCCAGAGGGTTTTTGCACCACAAAAGCATCCCCCAGCTCCCCTGCTCACCCACCCACACCCAGGGGCCTCCAGGGCAAGGACTGAAATGAAAGGTGGGAGAGGGCTGAGTGAAGTCCATCCAGAGAGAAATCCAGCTGGGCCAAGGTCACTCAGCTCGGGGCAGATTTTTAAAGTCATAGAAAGGGCACTGAACTTGGGTGGGGAGCTGCCTGCCTCAGAGCCAGCCAGGCCACCAGCCACGTGACGAATCCTCTGCCCCACCAGGCCCTCCTCAGCCTGGTCCAGCCTACAGCAAGTGGACCGAACATTTATTCCATTCAAGCCCTGAGTGAAGCCCATTTTCTCATTAAACCTCTCAAGGGCCCTGTGTGCATCCTGGCCCACGAACACCAGGACTCACTGTCGGTACAGGAGGGGCTGCCCTCCTCCCCAGGCCCCAAGCGCCACCAGGAAGCCAGTTCCCAGCTCACCAGCAGGAAGGAGGCACAGTGCCCACCTGTTCCCAGCCCTGGGAGGCTTTTGCCAGCCTGGCCATGAAGGCTGCACCACAGCTGCCACCCAGATGGGCAGGAAATTCCATTTCCCACTGCCATTGCCAGGCCAGCTTGCCCCAGACACACAGGTGCTGGGCCACTGTCCACCCCTTCCTTGACCTAAGGGCCAGAGGCCACCCCAGTGGCCCAGTGCCCCAGAAGCCTGCCTCTGGGGTGCCAGATACCTCCTCCTTCTGATGTAGGGAGTGGTTTCAAGGCTAATGGCTGATGGGTGAAGACAAAGGACCAGGCAGGCAGGCAGGTCGGTCCGGGCCTCAACAGCGACTTTGCTGGAAAGAAACCCATCTGGGAAGAAAGGGTGACTACCCATAAGAATGCCAAGTGCGGCCCCCCCACCCCCAATAGCCTCTCTGCTCACCTAGAACCAACTATTGACAGTGACAGTGGCATTTATCAGATGCTGCTGTGGCCCAGGCCTTTCTTATCTCTCATGCACACAACATCCCAGAGACATTTTGCAGATAAGGAGCCCAAGGCTCAGAGTAGGGAGGCAATGTCCAAGCTCACCCGCTGGTGAGCATCAGATCAAGTCCAGGGGCTAAGGGCCTGGACCCTGGGTCCAGATCAACAGCTGTGGGACCTTAGGCAAGTCACTTAACTTCTCTGTGCCTCATTTTCCCCATTTAGAAAGAGAATAATGATAAAGCACATCTCAAAATGTTGTTGTGAGGATTATATGTTAGTATATAAAACATTCTTAGAGCAGGTCCTAGCACATGGCAAATTCCATAGACGTCTTAGCTTATATTTTAATTATTATCAGACTCTAAGCCCAGGGCATCCTACACCCACCCTGCCCCACGCAAGAACCCAGCCACGCAGTGCACTCTCCACAGGGGAAATCTGAGTACACTGTTCTCCTTAAAACCTCTCTCCAGCCTCTGCAAGACAAAGTCCAAAGTCTGCTGGCCTCCGGAGGCTGCGGCTGGGAGTGGCCTCCCCTCTCTGTCCTGTCCAGCTCAGCCCTGGCTTCTTTCGCCATGGGGGAGTCTGCACACGCTAGTCCCTCTGCCTGGAACGCTGTTGCCCAGCCCACCACCTGGCTGATCTGCTTCTGGGTTCAGCTTAGACATCACCTCCTCCAAGAAGCCTTCCCAAAGTGTGGTTAGCCTCCTTCCCTGGGCACCCACAGCTCTCCAGGATGGCACTTCAAATACTCTGTATACTGGCTGTTCAAACTGTCTGCTGTCTCTCTCTCTCTGACACCAAGGGCAACATGGAGGCAGATGTTGAGTCTCCCCTGCCATTTTGTCCCCGACACAGGTCACCTGGTGACCATGTGTTGAAGGAATGAATGATGGAACAAATGAAGGCTATGGGGATCCCAGCCCCGAGATGGCACCATCCTAAATGAGGCTGCTCTGCCCAGGGCCCCCCACCCTCCCTGGGGAGCCGCTTGGCCATCCCACCCGCCCCAGACAAGCACATTCTCATGCTGGGCACTTCCCCAGAACTCTCCACCCATCTCTTGCCCTCAGCCACAGCAATTCCTCAGAGCCCATTCGTCCCAGCACGGCCCGCCAAGGAGCTGTGCCCACAACTTCCAGGCAATTCCTAGAGCCTGGGACCCAGGCCTGGAACTCGGACATCACGACAATCACAGCCGAGGCCATGCACCAGCCACAGAACAACCCAGACTCCCTCTCTGTGAAAAGGGGATAATCAAGCACTCACAGTGGGCCAGACCCTATCCTGAGCATTATGTGCCCAGTTCTACTAAACCTTCACAGCAACCCAGTGGAGGAAGTAGTATGGCCAGCCCCATTTTACAGACGGGGAAACTGAAGGCTGACAACTTGACAAAAGCACATGGGTGGTTAAGGGGTGGAGACAAGACTGGAACTCAGGTCTCTGGGACGACAGCGCCCAAGCTTGACGCAAACTGTCTGTGTGGTAGACAGCCTCCAAGCTGGCCCCAGTGACTCCTTCCTCCTGGTAGTCACACACTCAAGTGGCCCTTCCCAACCACCGTGTGCCAGGGTTGGTCGGTGTGACCAGGAGTATATGTAGAAGTGATGACACGTCACTTCCAAGACGGGCTGGTTATAAAGGCTACAGCGTCCATCTTGGCTTCTCTCTCCTCCCCTGTTCTCTCTCAGTTCCCTGGCTCTTGGGGAGCCCACATCACAGGAAGCCTTCTGAGAAGCCCACTAGGGCGAGGAACAGCCATGAGTGAACTCGGAGGGGCTCTGCCAGCCCCTGTCAAGCCCTCAGATGGTGCAGCCCCTGCAGATGTATTAACTCAATCCCATGAGCCACCCTGAGCCACACCCACCTCACCAAGTCACTTCTGGAGTCCTGCCCTCCTGAACTATGGGACAATAATGCTTACTGTTTAAGCCACAGAGTTTTGGGGCAATTTGATGCACAGCAAGAGGTAATGCATGCATCATCTCCTCTGACATCCTTGTCCCACATGCTCTGGACCCGTAAGACACAAATTCCACACTGGCGGTGTCCATGAGAGAGTTGTCTCTCCCTGCTCAGAGGCAGAGCAAGGGTGGGGACAGGTGGGGACAGGTGTACACTCACATCCAACCTCCAGCCGGATTTCTGCCGAGGCATCGCCCAACTCATTGACAGCTCGGCAGGTATAGATGCCAGCATCCCTCTCCTGGGCCACAGGGATCCGCAGCGTCCCAGTGCTGGAGCCCCCAGGAGCCAGAATCATTTCAAGATTCCCTGGACCAAAGATAAGAAGGTATCATGCAGGTGCCCATGGTTGCCCTGAGAGGCCAGGGTATCAGGCTGCTTGAGCCTTCCTGACCCTGGGCTTCTGCACCTGCATGAGGCTGGGGCCTGGGGGTGGGGGAGCTTCCTTCCCAAAGTCAGAATGCCTGTTACTTAATGGAAACAGAGTTTCAGGTGACTTGGACAAAATGCTCAACCTCTGAGCTAGTACCTGCCTGTCTTAAAGCCAAGGTAAGGCTCTGACAAGATCGCAGACAGGTGCTGCAAAGGACAGAGTGTGTCCAGCTGGGAGGGGGCGCTGCTGACCCTGGCTGACACCTAGAAAGGAGCCCAGTATTCTGCTCCTTGTGGGACTGAGCCCAGCACCCACATCCATGGAGAGCAGCTCTGTCACCCAGACTCTGGCTGAACGTCTGACAGCCAGAAAAAGCCCTCTACCCGTTAGCTCCAAAGAGCTCAGAGCAACCCTATTACCATTACCTCACCAATATCACCAGCACTAAATACTGAGCCCAGCCTGTGTGCCTGGCTGATTCTAAACACTTGACACATGGAGGCATATTTAATCCTCACACAACCAACCCATATTTGACTTTTCCCGTTTACCCGATAAGGAAGCCAGCCAGAGATGTCAAGTCACTTGCCCACAGTGACCTGTCCAAGGTCACCCAGAGGAGCCCAAATTCAAATCTGGATCTACTCCATGTACTGCCCCCATCGGCCAGCAATCCCGACACCCCATTCAGAGTGCCCCCCAAAGAATGTTCTAGAAGGCTGATCCTCCAGGGCCCCAGCAGGTCAGTCCTGGAAGCCCCTCTCCCACCCAACGATGACGTACCTCGATACCAGATGACCCGGGGCCGGGGCACCCCGGATGCCTCACACACCAGCACGGCCTCCTCCCCGACTGCGGCAAGCACCAGGACACTTGCGGGGGAGACTGACGGCGGATCTGGGTGGAGAGGAGCGGTCGGGGAGTTGGGACCAACCCACAAACTCCCCAGGGCAAGAAGGAGGCTTTCCACAGCAGGGGCAGGGCCATGGGGATGGAGCAGGAACTGAGCACCCTGCCTCCACCACCAACCAGGTACTGTCACCCCAGAAGGGTCTAGCCACGCTGGTTTCTACAACGCTTCCTACGCAGGACATCAAATTCAAGCCAGTCACTCCGGGGACCAAAACACCCCTCTAGTTTCTCATTGAACTTACCATAAAAGCTGAACTCCAGCAAGGTCCTCAAATGCCTTGCCTGGTCCACCTGCCCCACGCCACTCACTCCACACCAGCCTCCTGAGGCGCCAGACCCCTCCCACCTCAGGGCCTTTGCCCCACCACACCCCTCTGCCTGCAACACCGTTCCCATTCCTGGCTGCAGCAAGGGTCACCTCCCCGTGGAGGCCTCGCTGGTCCCGTGTGTAACAGCCCTCTCGTGCCATCCTGCTCCATCCTCCTCCCAGTGCTCTCACCGCCCAAAGCGCCCTATTTATCTTTTCGCTTGTTTGCTTCCTGCCTCCTTTGGAATATAAGCCCCACCTGGGTAGGAACCATGTGTTCCCTGCTGCTTCCCCAGTGCCTGCCACGTAGCAGATGCTCAATAAATATTAGTGGATGGGAGGAGGAAGGGAGGAGGTCCCTCTCTGGAGATGCTGGTGGCCCAAGTACCTGTATAGTAGAGGGTGACCATCTCCTCATCTGTGCCGACCTCATTAGCAGCCTGGCAGCTGTAATTCCCAGCATCCTCTGGGGCCACTTCCTGAATGATCAGGGTTCCCTGGGCATCCACACGGATTCTGGAGCCACACCACAGAACAATATGTTCAATAGCAAGGGTTAGATCAGGTCACACAAGGATTGCCGCAGTCATCATCAATAACTAATAACATCACTACTTATTAATTAGTAATTAATGGCAATAACATCACCATTCTGCACTGCCTGCTTGCTCTGTGTTGGGCTGTGTGCTCAGCTCTTTACATAGATTTGTCTTTTTTCATTCATGAGGCTCAGATAACACAACTTGCCCCAGGCCGCACAGCCTGGACGGCTGAGGAAGGCTTTACGCACAGGTCTGCTGGACTCTGGAGCTGCAGCTCCTGACCCCTGAGCTCGCACTGAGGCATCATTATGTTTCTAGAATATCTCGCTCCCGAGTCTCAAATGATGGCAGGAGGAAGGCAGGGCAAATGCTGCCCCTCCCCGCCCTCCACAGGTGAGGAGACCGAGGCCCCAGGGGGTCCTTGTCCACCAGCTCCTAGGCCCCCTGCCCCAGCCCCTCACCTGCTGTCCTCCTGCAGGGCGTGGCCCTCATGGCTCCAGGAGATGTGGGGCGTGGGGTCCCCCGAGGCTGAGCAGCTGACTCTCACCTCCATGCCCTGGGAGAAGCGCTGGGACCACGTGTGGATGCTGATCTGTGGAGCCTCTGCAGCGTGGAAGAGCCGCGTTTTCCCAGGCACTCGGCCCCACAACCCTCCCCATCCCCAAAGCCACAGCTGGGTGACACAAAGGAAGCAAAGGCCCCGAGGGCCTGAGTCCCCAGGAGGGGCTTCCTGGGGAACTGGGGTTGACCAGGCAGCTGATTCCCCAACGGCCCCCGACAGTAGCCTCACGCTCCCCAGAGCTCTGCTCTGGGCTGAGCTCCTCAGAGAGGCTTAGGGAGAAAGGGCAGATGTCAGGGCTGGAGATGGTCCTCATCTCCAGGAACCTTGAGTGGACCCCAAGGCCTACCCAAGTATTGGCCCCAAATTCAGGTTCCACCCTGGCCCTCGGAAAGCTCACAGCACAACAGAGTTGTCTGGTTCAAACAGGCCCCGCTGACAAGCTCGCCCCTCCTGCACCAGTGGCAGGCATAGCTAATAGATATGGCAGAGCCTAGGTAGGGCCTCAAAATCCTTCTCAGCACATTCCAGGCAACCAGTCAAGAGCTGCTGGCATGAGAGAGAACACTTGTTCCACACCTGGGGAAGCAACCTCTCCTGGGGAGGAGGCTCTATCTAAGTCCTGGGTGGGCCAGAGGCCACATCAGGTCCTAAAACTCCCAGACAGGCACTCTTCCCACCGCCCCCTCCACCCCCCTCGGGTCTGTGCTGCCCAACGCCTGCCAAGCACATCTGATATCTGGACTTTCAGGAGTTCCCAGTATTCTGTCCCTGTCCTGCACACTGGGGGTGAGGGGGGGACAATGCAGGTGCTGAATGACATGGGAAAAGAGCAGGACACAATGAAACTGGCTTGGCTTACAGCAGCAGAAATTTATGTCAGATAGTAGGGTGAACTTCCCGACATTGAGACCCACTGGCCTAAGGCTCGGAGGGCCCAGGATCCTTTCTCTGAGGGAATCACTGAAAGGCCCGGTGCTGCTGCCTGGAGGTGATGTGGGCTGAGGGATGGTGGGATGGGCTTCAGGGGCAAACGCTGGGTAGTGTGTTGAATTGAGAGGACAGCAGTGGCAGGAAGATACTCACCTCGCACCAGGAGCCAGACGGACGCCCTGGTGACTCCGTTGGCGTTGCTGGCCATGCACTGGTACCGCCCCCTGTCACTGGGGATGATGCCACTGACCTCCAGGGACAGGTCGGCCAGCTGGGTGACTCTACCCGTCGAGGACGATAGGACTCGCCAGTCCCGGATCCACGTCAGGTTGTAGGGGACCTCACTCAGGACCTGGCAGGACAGGATGGCAGTCTCCCCCGGGGACACGGTCACGTTGGCGGCAGGGACCAGCTGGGGTGGAGGGTCTGCAGGGACATGAGCACAGGAGGGGCCATCCTGCAGGCCCTGGTGGGGTCCTGACTCACGCTGGTCAGCAGAGCAGACAATGAATAGCACCTGCTCACCATCCCCAGGTGTCACCCCCACAGAGGGCTCACTTCCCCACTGCCACCATACCTCTGCCGAGGGCTGCATGGCGTGGGTGTGCACTTTCCACACAACAGCCAGCGGCAATATTTAAGAAGAGCCAATAATTCCACCCTGGGGAATAAAGCCTTGGAAATAATCCTCAAGAGGGAAAGAGCAACAAATACAAAGCTATTCTCTATGCAAATAGCAGAGCTATTACCACAGCCAAAATGTAGAACAAAGGCCCAAGGATGGAAGAGCTAAGAAAGCCACTCTCTCAATAGGAAAAAGTGATGAGTCGTGGAAGCTCAGAGACCATCTAAGCAGAGACGTGGGCTCGAAACCTACAGGAAAAGAGCTGGGTCCACACAAGCCATGCATGTCAATGACCGTGACGTCCAAGCATACGTGTGCTCACAAAGAGCGCCTGAACTCTGCAGACACTGAAAACAGTATTGTAGAAACCAACGGGATATGACATTCTGGGGCCAACGGGGAAATTTGACACCAGGCAAAATTAAATAGCATTAAGGTATTACTGTTTTTTTTTTGATCAGGTGTGTCCCTAGAATATGTATTATGTAGGAAAATCGACTTTTTTCTTAAGAGATACATACTGAGTTATCAGGATGCCTTCCATTTAAAAATAGTTTATCCAAAAAGAGGAAAAGCAAATATGGCCAAATTTTAGCAATTGATGAGTCTTAAGTAATGGGTGTGCAAATTTCCTTATACTTCTCTGTACTCATCATTTGCAAAAAGGAAAATTTTGTTAATTCATGCCGTAGAAGCCTATTTGCTGCCATGCTGTATTGTTAGATGACAAAGAATCAGTGGTTGTAAGCATGTAAGATATTACCCCGTTTGTGTTCAAACGCACACATAGATACAGGTCTGAAAGGGAGTCGATAAAAATTCTCTCAAGGCCATCTCTAGGCTGGAAGAATTTGAACCTTTTGCCTGTTTATATTTTCCCAGTCTTCCTGCGAGGAGCACATGTGACTCCATGTAGGACTCATCTTTCTATGCTCCTCGGTCAACTTTTCTTCTCTTCAAGAGAGCTTAGATTCGTAACTTAAAAAATAAAAAATAAAGCCAATTTCATTTCAAGATGGTCTGTGGCTTTTCCAACCTTTCTGAGCTCGATGGTGCCACCCTGGTGGGGACCCAGAGGCATTAAAGGACAGGGATACCAAATAAACCAAGAAATCAGGGTTGAGACTGAGGCTGAATGGGGGAACGGCCATGGCCCCAGCAGGGCTTCTCAGCCTTCCTCAGCTGAGACCCACAGGCCATTCCTGGGTGGGACGCCCCAGTGGGGTGGGCGGCAGTGTGCGCAGCCAGACTAGATGATCGACAGTCCCCAGCAGCTCCCTGCAGATGGGGACACCCTGGGAGGAAGTCCTATGGGGAAAGACCAGGAAAGTGGTGGGGAGCGGATACACAGAGGGGCCCACAGGGACAGACCTGTGACAACAATCTGGGCCTTTGCTCGTCCAGTCCCAGCCCTGCTGACCGCTGTGCATTCGTACTCGCCTGCCTCGGCCTTGGAGGCCCGTGGGATCTCCCAGCTGCTGTTTCCTGACTCCCTGAGAACACAGAACAGCTAGAGACATGCAATCACCCTGAACCCAGTTGGGGTCCCCCATCCTTATCTGGCCTTTAGGGGGCTTGGTACCCTGAATCCTGCCCAGAGGAGAGGCCCCAAATCCTCTTGGACATTTGATAAGACGAGGCAGACAGCCAAGGACACGCAAATTCCATGACACACTGTGTGACTTTGAGCGAATCCCTTCCCCTCTCTGAGCCTTGGCCTTCCATCCATAAGAGGGAGGGTCTCAGAGGGTCTGTCCTGCCCTGAACCCCATGGAATTGGGCCCTGCATGGGTTAAGCTTTCTGGAAGCTGAGGAAGACCCGCAGCTCCTTCGGGAGCCTCGGGGACCACCCTCCCCCTCTCCCTGGCTATGCTGGGAGGTGCCTGGATGGGTAACATGACCGAGACAAAGGTCCCCCTCCTGCCACGCATCCCTCAGATCCCTCCGGGGCTTCAGAACCCCAGGAGCCCTGGGGCTGGGCACAATGGGCCAGCCCTTGTCCACTCACCGAAAGCGCCTCTCCTCGCCCAGCCTGGCTCCATCCCGCCGCAGCTGTAGCCTGAAGGGGAGGGGGCTGTGCACAGAGCAAGAGACCAGCAGGGGCTGGTGCAGGTAGCCGTGGATTCTGGGGGGCATGCTGACCAGCGGGGCACCTGTGGCCGAGGACCAGAACTCAGGATTCCTCCCTGCCGCCCCTTGCAGCCTGCCCTCACCACACGCAGCAACACAGAGGCCCACACGGATGAGCCCGGAGCCAGAAGCCTGGGATTCCATCCCTGGCCCACCATCCAGTGGTTCTCGCTCTGTAAAATGGGGCTAATCATGGTGTCTGAGGAGTTGGTGCGAGGTGGTGTGTGGAAAGCACTTGGCACATGCATGTGGTGTGGCCGGCTCCCTCAATTAAGGCTTGTGTGGACACTGGCCACGGAAGACGAGTCTGTGCCACCACTTTCTCAATTATATGGGACAGAGAAGTCGGACCAGTCCTGAAATCTGATGAAATGTTCCCTAGACCAGACTCTCCAGGGTGTGGGTGGGGCTGTTCAATTACTCTTCTGCATGGAGTCAGTTTTACTCAACGATGTTGGAGGGAAGCCTTTCTTATTTAAAAATAAGTATACTTGGAGAATGGCTGTGAACGCAGAATTCACATGCATTTTTTAGATAAAATAAGAGACTTCAATGAAATCTCACAGCTTGTGATGGGCCCCTTAGGGCCCCCATCAGACACCACTGCCCCCCTCGCCTGACCCTGGCATTAGGGTGACACATTCTCTTTCCTTGGAAAGAGCTATTGGAATTATTTCAATGGAAAAGTCCCCCAAGGGGGCATTCATGGCGCATCAGTGTCTCACTGGGTGACCATGGGTGTGCACTCGATCCTTAGGCTGCCCTCTCTCCCATCCCCACCAGAGATGCTCCGACAGTGAGACAATGTGCCAGACCTCCTCCAAGCACGGAGCTGGGGGTGGGAGGGTGGCGGGTGACAGCATGCTGCAGGCTCCCTGCCGCATCCCAGGGGAGAGGGATGTTGGGCCATCCAGCCACGTCCTCGGCTGCGTGCAAAGCTGCCACTGCTTGCCCACACACTGGAAGCCTCCGCAAGGCCAGCTCGGGCTTCCATGAGCTGAACGAGCCCAGGGACCCGAGACCCATACCTCACCACCCACTCATGTCTCCAAATCCAGAGCCTCCTGGTCTAAACCAGACTCCCAGCTCCCAGACCTGGAAGTGGGGGGAGGAGGCAAAGACCCCACACCTCCCTTCCTCCACCCCACCAGCACCTGCACTTTAATCTAGAGCTAAGTTGGAAACCAAAAGCCAGAGATACACTCCAAACTCATAGAGTGGATCTATCTGAAAGAACAGGGCAGAGAGAAACAGGGCCTGTCATCTCCCTGCTGAAATCCCTTCCTGAAATTCCTCCTCAAATCTACAAAGGCCGAGGGAGGAGGGGCCCAGAGACCACAACGGGGGAGTGGAGGCCAGAAGGCAGAGAGGGGTCCCCCGCCTCCCCAGCCTGCCTTGCCCTTCCCCATTCAGGCCCTCAAAGTCGTCCACCTAACCATGGGCACCTTGGCACCCCCATGCATTCCTACTGACATGGGCAGAGGAGTCTGTGCCTCCTGAGACCCCCACCAAAAAGATGTCGGGCTGTCAGCAATATCCACTTCTGTGAGCTCCTCCCAGGCCCCTGCACAGGAAAGCGAGGAGGCACAACTAGCCCCATAAGGAGGCCGCACCCCTGCTAGGGCCAGAGGCAAAGCTAGAAGGCCAGAGACTCCACCTGCCCTCTGGGAGCTTCTGGCCTGGGTGTGAGACCTTGGGGACCCACAGGAAACTAGCAAACAGCCACACACAACATGTGTTCACAACATGTGAACCAAGACAACATGGCCAAAGATGGGACTGCAAAAATGACCTGTGGCTACAGTGATGTAACAGTGCCAGCAGCTGCCACAGGTGGGGGCCCTGGGCCACAATTCCCACAGCCTGGGTGCAGCCTCGGGGCACCTAAGAGCTGTCTCCTTATATGCATTAGCTCATGGAATCCCCAGAACCACCCTGTGAGAATGGGTGGCCTCAGCTTCTTCATTTATAAAACGGGAACACATCTCAGAAGTGGTGTAAGCATTCAGTAAGCTGGTGCCTGGTAAGTACTTGGCCCAGGACTGTTCCATGGTAAATGCTCAAAATGGTGACTAGATTAGTATTACGCACTGCCCTGCCCACTACTGTATCTACAGAGCCCAGCAGCATGACTGACACAAAACGAATGCTGGATGGACATTTGGATGGATAGATGCATGGGTGGGTAAAGGATGGATGAGCAGGTGGGTGAGGCAGTAGGTTGATGGGTGAGTGGGTGATCTGGGGGGTAGATAGTTAAGTGGATGAATAGATGCATGGATGGATGGATGTTTAGATGGATACATCCATGCATGTGTGGATGGATGGATGGATGGATGGATGGTCTTTGTCCTAAATCCTTGTGTTGAGGGCTACATCTGAAGTACCTCAAGCTTTTGCATAATGCCTTCCAGAGTTTGCTTAATTTTAATTCCTTTTTGTAAGTTTAAATTTTTCAATTTTAAGTTTAATGAACATTTCCTAATCTAATATAATCATGGAAGGCCTCCAGGAAGAAATGGTTCGTTCACCAAGTAACCCAGGGAGCTGGAGGTGATAAGAGCCAGTCACTCACCTGGGGACACCCCACTGTAGGAAACTCCGGAGACACGGAGGAGTGGATTCCCCTCATGGTCCTTGCCCTTCACCTTGAGGTAGAAGCGTTCCTGGGGGGCATGGAAGGGTGGCCCACCCCACAGCTGATGGGTGGACCCATTGGAGAGGGGCCATGTGGGCAAAGTCTGGAGGGGCTGCCCCGAACCGTGTGAGAGCTCCACTGAATCCAGATACCCAGGTGCCTGCAGGCCCGTGGAGTTGATCACCAGGGAGATGGGTATCCCTGCAGAGGAAAGGGTGAGGAAGGAGGTGCTGGCATCTGTGCTGGGCTCCATGATCCTCCCCAAACAGGACCCTAGGACCACTGTCAGGGATGGACCCAGGCTGCTTGGCGCCCCCTTGCCTCTTTCTTGTGCCAACTGATGGGGATGGGGGCTGCAGAGAGGGGGGCCTGCTGCTGTCCGTGGTCCTGAAACTCCACTCTCCGTCCAGCCCATGGCTTCCAGAGGCTGCACCACTTCCACGGCTCAGACTTTGGCTCTCATGGGAAGGTTCATTTCTCTCCACACCCCACCCCATTCCGGCTCTGGGAATGACCTAGGTGACATACACACCCCAGGCTGGGAACTCTGTCTCTTGCCCATCCTCTCCCCATGCTCAGCTTTCCTCTGATTTTCTTTTCTATCTTCTTAGAAATATATTCTTCACATTATTCCAGAAAAGACAGAACTGGACTCAGGTTCCATAATTTTCTTCATGGATTTAGGAACTTCTGTCAGACACCTCCCCTTTTCAGACAGTTATTAGTTTTTTTTCTCTCAGAGGTCATAAATTGGGGACCAGAGTGTATGGTTGGTGTGATCCATGAGCTGCCTTAAAATTTTTGAAGAAACATCCAACAATCTGGAAAGGGCATATTAAAATCTAGAAGTCCAGATTCCTTTGAAGAATCAAGTGTGTCGATGCTGGGCCCCTTTCCCACATTGCAAAAGTCAGAGTGTGGCGGCCGCTCCCTGGGGCCTGGGCATCCGCTGTCCGGCCAGCCACAGCCTCCCCAGCTCCCTGGTGTCCCTGCACAGAGGCCAAGTGCCGATCGCTCTTTATCATTTGCCTTTCCTCTGCTTTTATCTCTCTTCAAAAAAAATGTATTGGGCCCAAGAGGGTCCTATGTGGCCCCTTCACCCTTGACCCCTGGGGACTGGCCCTGCGGCCATTCATTTTCAGTCCCTGTTCCAGCACTCCATTTAGGATTTATTTTCTCTCCTGGCTTTAGAATGGGACTAAGTTCCCTGCCTCTCCCCTGTTCTGCATTAGCAAAAACAAACTCAAAATGAGCAAGCAGCCCCCTTTCAGCCTGGAAGATATTACCGCTGGTCCTGGCAGGGAACCAGCAAGGGCTGACAAGAACGACGAACATTCGAGGAGACACAGACGTGAACGAATGTGCTCAGAGTCCAGCACGCACCATTTCTGGTCACGACTCAGTGCTCCAGAGGCAGCCCGGCCTGGCCCAGGCCCTTCCCCATTTCTCTCCTGTGCTGGTCCCAGCAAAAAATGCTCTGAGTGGCCTGATGGCGAGGGACCACATTGCCCAAACTATAAATTGGGACCGTTGATCTGGACACCAGATGGCGCTCTGGCAACCTGAGCCAGAAGCCCCTGCCTGCCCCGGGGCCCAGACTTCTCCAGATGGAACCGTGATGGGGCACCCAGGCAACCTCAGACCCCAGTAGGCGGCTGCTCATGGGAAAACGGACCCTGTGCCTCCAACTCCAACATCCCCCCAGGCTACTAACCCCATCAGCCTCCAGGGCGTCTAAACGTCCCTCAGGACAGTCATCCCTGGGCAGTAAGACATGGTTCTCCTCTCTGGGCGAGCTAACAACTCACTGGCACCTACGAGTGCATTGGACTAGCCTGACGTTCACAGGAGAGCTGAAGAGGCGTGGCTCCAGACAGACAAGTTTGGACAAAGAGAAAGGGGAAGGGTGTGAACTCAATAGTAAGGAGGACAACATCCGTCCTAGAGGCCGTTGGGTGCGGGGAGGATTTTCTAAAGGTAAAGGGTCACAGGGTCACCTGGGCTGGGGTCCATGGAGAGGGCACTGGCCCGGAGGCTCAGTTCACTGTGGTATGAGACAGCGGCTCAGCCAGCCTCCGCAGGGCCCGTCCCACAGTCACACCCTCACAGCCTACCCCAGAGCTCCACTCCGCTTCCCAAGGGCAAGCCCCAGCTCTTCAAAGGGCAGCTCTGCGTGGCCCAGAGCCGGGAACACTATACCTTGCAGGGGCCACTCGATGGTGTGGTTGAGGTCCAGGGAGGGCCGAGTGGAGAAGCCGGCTCGGAAGTCAATGTTGCTGATGCCTGTGATCCTCACCGAATGGCGGCCGCTGCTGTAGATCTGCACGGGCCCAGGCCATGTCACGGGGCGGCCGCCCAGCACCCCTGCTCCAGCACAGAAGGTGGCCAACCGGGCCCAGCCTGCTGACAGCCTTTGCTGACAGCCTCCTGCCTTTGCAGACACTTGGACGACTTACCTGCTTCCGGGGGCCTGCGGGATGCTCCCCAAATCAAGGGGCAGGAGCCTCAGCTATGCCATGACTCTTGGAGTTACCTGCCTTTCCAGCCACTCTCACACCCACAGGCCCTACCTGTCTCCCTGCACATCTAAATCCCTGCCTTGCCTTCCCCACTGTCATTAGAGTGCTTGGTTCAAAGACGCTCCGAGTTGGACGGATAGGAGTCGAAGCTGCCACCTTACCAGCAGCACCTAGCACGGCGCCTGGCCTCCAGGCGGTGCTCCATAGATGTCTGCCCAACCAGCAGGAACTCCTTTCCGGACAGCAGCCGGCCTCACCCCAGCCCTGACCCCAGCACCTGGCAGATTAGAGCAGACCCATTCCCCCAGCCAGGCCCACATTCCCCTGAGCCATCACCAAGGTCTTCCTTGCTTCTACTTATATTCTTCACAGGGCAGGGGGCCAACCACAAGCTGGCTCAGTTACCCGCCTCTGAAATTCAAGGCATTTATCCAAGTCCCTAAAACTTCCTTAACTAACCCCAAACACTCTACTTCCTTGTAGAACAGTCCTCCTCTGTTCTTGACTCTTTGCAACTAATGATATGTCCACCTTACCACCGGTGCACCTTCAGCTCCCAGGCCCCCAGGCTCCCCGGGGCAGGAAGGAGACACTGTCTCAGCTCAGTGAAGCTGCTCTCCCTGACACCGGGAACCCAGCACCCCTTACCTTGATGGACCAGAGCCCAGGATGCTCAGGCTTAAAGGCCACAACCTTGGCTGAGTCGGGGATGTTGAGGAGAACATTGAGGCCCTCGTCCTTCTGCAGGATCCTTCCTGGGGAAGCCCCAAGGGCTACTCAGTCACCGACCCACCCTGTCCCCAGGAACCCACAACCCTCCGAACACCAGCCTGAGGCTTCCCAGAGGAACTGGCAAGAGGCCCTGGTGAAGCTCGGCCTCCTCCTCAGTCTGCACCCCTCCATCCTCACCCCTCCGCAGGCGCAGGCTGCGCACCTGGACTCTAGACCTGAGCACTCAGGACATCGTGGGGCACCATGGGGCCAGGTGGCTGGGTCCAAATCACACTAGCCCTGGGTGACCCTGTCAAGTCACTCCACCTCCCAGAGCCCCAGCTTCCCCGCTGGCCCTCCAGGCCACTGTAGGCACCCACTAAGGGAACTTGGGGAGAACCCTGTGAGCCTCGATTCCCAGGGAATTGATTCTTTGTTAATTCCCCCCATTTGGCTGCTAATGGCCTCCCTGCTTCCCCACCTACCAGGGCACCCTCTCGGCCCCCCACTTGGCATCCCCCACCCTCCTTGCTCCAGGAGCCTTGTGTCCAAACCCCTGACACCCCAGGTCTCTCTCTCTTTCCCATCCCAGACCCCCAGCTCAGTTTTGTGGCCAAAGAGGAGGCCAGCCCTGGGATACACATACCCAGCGGGTCTCGGACTTCAATCTCAGGCCCCGGGCCGCTCAGGGAGATGGTGACCTCCTTCAGGCTGGGGTCAAAGGGGATCCTCCATGTGTGCTCACCCTCCTCCTCATGGTCCGTGGACAGCAGGTGCACCTTAGAGGCCTGAATCGCTGACTCCACCCAATTCAGCACCTGGGAAGCAGGTGTGAGAAGCTGATGGCAGCAGGTGGCCATGATGTCTTGCGTATGTCAGGCCCGCCAGAGGCCAGGCGGGTGCCCGACAGGCAGCTAGCTGTGTGCAGAATCTGGCCCCCTGTGGCTTCTTGGCAGCATACAGGTTCTCCAGGCCCCCTGAAGACACCCCACTCCCCACTGCCTACATCAGGCCTAATGCACATGCATCACCCTCCCAGCGTGCCCAGAGCCGTGACACCTGAAATGAGGTATCCAGAGGACTCAGCTGGGAGGAAAGGGGCGCCCCTCCATCTTCACCTGGCTGACTTCTACCGCACCCAGCACTTCCTCCAGGAAGGCCTCCCGATGCCTCCCCCACACAGGCAAAGCCTGGAGGTCCAGAATCGCCCCCAGACCTGTGTTGCTCACCATCACCCCCAAGGAGCCTCAGACCACATGTGCACTGGGGAACCATGTCCTCTAAGCAGGCCTGAGAGATCTGCTGCTAAGACAGAGACTCCTAATCCTTTTCATAATTTTGAGGAATCTTTGATCCTTGATTTCTCTAATTGCTTATTGATTCTATATGTTTTGGACGAGACCCATTGAAAATCAGGTGACAGGTAAAGACTCTCCAGAATGCTACGCCACTTAAATAACATTCCGAGTGTGATTTTAAGGGTTTCTCAAACCCCCTCAGACCTCCCCCATGAATACATAGGCCCACATTAACAGCCCTGGATCCAGTCTAAGATGGCATCTCATTGAGCATAAAATGATTTTCTTTCTCTAAATCCTTACCATGGCCTTCAAGACCCTGTTCTGTGGTTCACCCATCCAACCTATCCCAAGGTCACCGTGACCCTGACTCTCCCCATGCTGAACCGCCATGCCTCCCTAGGCAGCCCCAGCACACATGCTGCTCTCTTTGCAGAAATGCCCTGCCCCTCCTCATTGACCCACTCCTAGTTAGACCCATGCCTGTCTCCCCTATTGGCCTGGGGGGCCGCATGAAGGCAGAAACCCTATCCACAGCGCCCCGAGCTCGGCGGCTGGCGCAGAGCTGGGAGTGCAGGAAGCATGCGCTCCCCGTGTGTGATCCGGCCGCCTGAGCAGGGCTACCACATGCAGCTCTCAGAGGAGGCGTCTCACTCAATTCCACCCCCACTACCCCAGCTCCTCCTTTGCCAGAGCCAAGCCTCCCAATTTCCAGTAAGAAAACCAGGAAAGGGGGAGAGGAGGGGGCCCCTCTCCAGTCTGAACCATTTCTTTCCAAGTCAAGTTACTGCAAGAAGCATGGGCCTGGCCACACAGCAAATTGGTGCCATAGACCCAGAGAGAAAAGAAGGTTCCAAGTGAGTTGAGAACCCAGGGGTTTAGCTACACCTGCTTAGTAGGAGGCACCCTGAGAACAAAAGGAATGGCAAAGGAATTTTTATTTAGTAGTTTTAAGTAGTTCTTAATCCAGAGCTGTCTGTAGCATGATTGTGAAACTGTTTTATGTATCTTGTAGGGGAAAGAAGTGAAGATGTTAATGTTTCCTGAACCAAAATTTGCTCTTAACAGCCAAGGGTAAGAGAGGGCTGCAAGTATTTCATGTGTATATAAATTCATCCAAGTGAACGTAGAACCCAGTGGTTTCTAAATACCATTCCCTAGCAGCGTTCTTTGGAGAAATGGCTGATTCCAGGACTGGGGCAGGTGGTTTATGAGGTAAGCCTGGGACAAGTAGTAACTTAATAAAGCAAGGAAGTTCTCAAAGACTAACGAGGACATATCAAGGGACACAGGAACCAGCTTAAAGAAGCATCTATTAGCTAAATTTGGGACAACTTGAGCCCTTAGAGGAATAATGACTAAAACCAACTGAAACACATTTATTTATAGAATCCATGTGCCCATTATAATATTCAAAAAAGAAAAGCAAAATTCAAAACAATAAAGCCTCACTTGCCACTGATGAGGGCGACTTCTTAATTAAAGAGAAAGAATTAAGTTTGATCCTTGCATATGTAATAAGAATGGTGCTTCAGAGAAACTGAATCATCCCTTTTGATGAGCAAAAGCTCTTTTCAAGGAAGAATGTCTATTAATAAATGTGGAAGAGATGATGCAATGAGGAAGTCATCATTTTGCAACTCCTGATGAAATCATGGCTTCGGCAAGCATCCTCAGTGGATGCTAAAACCATTAGATGAAAGGTTGATGGGGAACTGGATGTCCACGTGGGGCCCCAGCCTTACCCCATAGATCACTTTAGTCATAAAGAGAAAAACATGGTCTTATAATACAGAAAGCCAGCTGTCAGCACCTTCACTCAGTAATCAGACTGATCGTCAGTAACAGTAGGACACTCAGACATTGTTTGCCTCTTGGTATGATGCAACAGAAAACGAACACAGCACCAACTATGAAATATTCCTGCCAAAAATGTTGGCCCCCCTCTAATCAGTCATTTAACGCCAACTTCCAGTGTCGGGGAAATACAGGGGATAAAGGAACAAGTTAATGACACCATAAGGAAACAATCAGATGAATCTGGAACAGGGGACATTGTGTAATCGGTGCCTCTCCCACAAATTAGTGGCAGGAAAAAAGGGTAGACTGCTCCAGATTTAAGGGGACTCAATAGACACAAACCGAATGAAATGCACTGCCCTTGATTAAATCCCAATTTTGACAAAAACTGTCATAAAAGACATTTTGAGGACAATTAGGGAAATTTGAAAATGGGCTCAGCATCATATGATACTAGCAACATACTATTCATTTTATGAGATGATACGGTGGGTCATGTTGGCAACTACATGTCTAAAAAAATCCATGCCGAATTATTTATGGATAAGGTGTCATGATTCGACAAAAAATACAGGAGAGAGAAATGAAGCAGAGGGAGCAAAAAATGTTAACTAATGAATCTGGTTGCTGCACATGTTCTTTTACTTTTCGATATCTTTGAGATTTTTCAGAATAATTTTTTTAAAGGAAAAGTCATTTAAAAAGACCAAGTATGCCATGACTTTAATATATACCCGAGCAACCAGAGTGGTATCCTATTGCTTGTCAACTGTAATCAGCTGGAACTGGTTTCCTGGAATACTGTTCCAAGAAATGCAAGGCCACATTCAGCCTCAATTAGAAAAAATTCTCAATTAGAAATATTTCTAAAAAATCCATGCTGAATTATTTATGGATAAGGTGTCATGATTCAACAAAAAATACAGGAGAGAGAAATGCAAGGCCAGATTCAGCCTCAATTAGAAAAAGGTCTGTGATCGATTAGCAAGGTCTGCCGTGGATGTGGGCTAAGAAAGTGGTGTGTTGCATGCTACACATTGACCCTCCTTGCTCTAAATCAGCCCTTCAGCTCTGCCTCCCATCTGAGCTTCCACGGAAAAAAAAGGGAATTGGAAGAATTGTCTGAGATTTAGAAAATGAATATATTTTGTTCTGACTGAGCTGGAACATGTGTGCCTGGATTTTACAGCTAGATTTCAGTTATTACAAGATAGGAATTCTGTGTTCTGGAAAACCTATCTGTTTTTATACTTGGAGCTACTTCATTCTTCTGTTTTGCCTTGCTTTCAAAGTAATGTTTCTCTTGAAAAGGTCCCACCTGTCTCTGCCAAGGAATGGGGACAAGGTTCTTCATCCACGCGGGGGTGGGCTGGAAGGAAGCAGAAGCCAAGGTTCACAGCTGGAGAGGCGGACAGAAGCCGGCAAAGTAAGTGCAGCAACTCCCCCAGAGCAAAGCAACAGCTTTATGATCACCGTCCTCTTCCCCAGGGCCAGGCCTTGTCAGGGGTCAGGAGGAAATCACATCTGAGCAAAGCTGCCAGGAGGTGTTGGCGCACCAGCTGACAATCACCCAGACCAGTCACACCCACTACTGTGTTGAAACCGTCATTACAAGCTTGTCCTAGGATGTTCCAACAGAGAGAAGATGCCCAGGAGTTCAGGCTACCGAACCACAGACAAGGCTGAGACAGGAGAGCATGTCAGTGACCCCACCAAAAGGCAGCATGAGCTTGGGGCCTGCCGTGAAGGCATCTCACCAGGCGAGGTGGGGTGACCCCCTTGCCTGGAGCAAGGCCAGCCAGCCCCCTGCAGGCCCAGGGCTGGAGACAAAGCCTTTGGGACCCTACAACACCCCTGGGGCTCAAAGCAGAGTCTGGGGAGCCTTCCGAGCACAGAGCTTGGCATCCAGCAAACTCAGTGTTTATTTGGTGAAGGCAATGACTTACAGATGTCAGCAAGCCCGGGGGCCTGGGAGCCAGCACCGTCTCAGAGCTCATCTCTCTGTCACCGATGGGGAAGGAACACAAGGATATGGCACTGCTACCCAGCCGGGTGATGGCCGCCGAGCCATTCATAGCAGGTACACCATCCCCCGGAGGCTCCTCCCAGGTCCCTTGACAGCCAGGGCGCTGAGGAGGCGGAGAGGGAAGCCAGGGGGGCCAAACAGGCTTCAGAGCCACAGATCAGAAAGCCGAGGGCCAGACTGTGGGGCCCATGTCAGGAAGCTCCATGCGAGTAGTGGGGGGGAGCTCTGGCCTCTGCCAACTGGACACTGCTGTGCACTCACCCCTGGCTCTGCCCCTCTGGGGACCTGTTCCAGAGAGAGCCTGTACTCTTCGGGGGGCTTCCCTGGAGAAGGGCGGTGTTGTCTGGGCTCCACATCAAACCCCACGGTCTGGAATCCCAGCCGTCACTAGCTCTTCCCCAGGGCTTCCCGGTGCCCGGCCCCATGCGCCATCCCCACTGTCACCACCGTCTCACTAGGCAGGGCGTCCATACCCAACTGAGCACAGAAGGACATGGAGGCCCAGGGAGGTGAAGTGTGGTGCTTGAGGTCCCACTGCAGGCAGGGGGCAGGGCTGGGGTGTGAAGCCAGCATGTGGCCCTGACCCCCCTCTGGGCAGGGTCCAGGACGAAGTCATCTGGGGCCTTGCCTCCAGATCCCTCAACTGGAACCACTTGGTCAGACCTCCCTCCACCACTTACTGCCCTAGAAGGCAGTTCTCCCCTGGCTGATATGCAGAGTCTGGGCAATCGGCCACATTTGTGCCTGCTGGTGCTAGACAGGGGAGGGATCCAGGCCCCCAGAAGAGGACTTCCTGGGACCCGGAAGGCTGCAGGATGAGAGGGTTGGCCCAGAAATTCTGACCCAGTCGTTGGGGCTGGTGACAATACATTGAGCTGGGCCTGAGCTGGGAGAAGCCGGCGGGAAGCTGTGGGGTGAGGGGTTACCCGGACCCAGCTAAGTCTTGACCCCAAACACACACCTCTGGGACAAGCTCAAGGGACCATGTCGCCTGCCTCCCCTGTCTGTTGAAGGACACCAAAAGCCGCAGGTTAGTCCTGCCAGGGGGAGGCACTCTTCACCTTGCTTTAGTTACCCTGGAACCACAAAGGGGATCCCCGGAACCGGAGGGGTCACCCCCACAAGTGAACAAAGCTAAAAGCACCAAAACACGGCCTAAGCTTGCTAGGTGGTCTGTGCCCCTAAAGTGGCACTGGTACGTGGCAGGTACTCAGTAAGTGAAGGGAGGACCGAGGACCAGTGGCCTCTCCTGCCACACTGGTCAGACTTTGGAAGGCAAGAGGACTAACTACACACACACAGTCTGGGGACTTCTGGAACTCCCGGGGAGTCCTCCTCCCGGCTGGAGGCCCCCTGGCTCAGCCAGAGGCTCCGTTCCCACTCCTCGGGCGGAGGGAACACAGCCCTGGCTGCCCTGGCTGCTTGTGCAGGCTTGCCCAGTGTCTGGGGACATCTGGAAGGACAAGGTAGGAGGATGAGGGATCCAGGCAGAGGGTCTTCGTCCTGACGGGGAGTCAAGGAAGGGCTCCCTGAGGAGGTGGGTCTGCCCCGAGGCAGCCAGTCCCGGCCACCCATAGTCCCTCCAGGCCAGACCCACACGGCCCAGCTAGGCTTCCCTGGCGGGGCTGGCCACCCAGAGCTGGTGGACTGGCCCCCGTGTCCCTGTCTCAAGGGGAGAGAACAGGGGAGCTCAGCCCCACACCCGGGCAAGCCATCTTCCACCAACCTGCCCAATCGCCCTGCCATCTGAATTGCCCCTGGCAGGAACCTCATTTTCATGCAGTTGCCCAAACAGATCTCACCCAAAACAAGGCCAGGCCACCCCTCCACTCTGAAATGCTTCTTACCCTCACTTGGGTGGCTCGGGGCCAGAGTAAAAAAATTGCCAAAAAATAAAGCCTAATGTGTTGCAGAGAACCATAAACGCCATCTGTCAACAGGGAGTTAAGGCACGCTAATCTAAACATGGCCCTGGAGACCGTTCTCTTCAGTCCATAAACATACAATACACAAAACCCTCCCCTGGGGGCCAGGCCCCACATCTGTCCGCTCACCAACTATTACAGACCACCTGCTACAAGCCAGTGGCCATTCGCTGCTGGGGACACAATACTAAATGGGACCCGTAAGGGCCCGGTCCTCAGAGTGCACAGCCTAGTGGCATTAAATAATCACACAGTTGTAAAGTGGCAATTGTGTAAAGCCGCAGGGGGAGCTAGGAGAGGATATGAAAGGAGACATACTCTTGATGGGAAGTCAAGTAAGGCGTCCCTGCGGAGGTACACTGCAGCAAGACTGGGAAGATGAGAAGGGGCCAGGGGAGGAGTGGGAAAAACAAAACGCATGAGCAAAGGCCCTGGGGTAGGAAAGACGCAGGACACTGATGAAATAGCCAAGGGGCCATTGGGGCAGCAGCAGTGGGCAAGGAGGAGAACACAGCGGTGGGATCAGAGAGGCAGAGGCAGGTAGGGGTCTGGACCTTCTGCAGGGGACAATGGGGAGGGACCGGTTGGTCAGATTTGTTTTAGAAGGATCCAGTGGGATGCTGGAGCAGCTCACACAGGCCAAAGAAAGTCATCTGTGAGCATCAATTCCCAGCTCTGCCCAGTGACTTCATGACAGCACCCTGGAATCAGTCAAAATAGGGGTATTTACACCATGCAAATGGGTAGTCCTGTTCTTTCCAGGGAGATGGCTGTGAAACATTGACTGGCACATCACTGGGAGGATCCCTCTGCTCCTGAGAAGGGATGGGTGTGCTGGGGAGAGGGTAAAGCAAGGAGAGTCCTGAGTGGCCAATGAGCCTAGAGCAGGGGAGGGCAGGAAGCTGGGTGGGGCACAGAAGGATGCAGGCAGTCGATCAGTGCCAGCTGAGTGAACGCAGACCATTGGCAACCCTGCCCCCAGGCACAGGGCCAAGGAAGCCCCTCCCTGCTAAGTCCCCAAGCAGGATTTTCTGTCCCAGCAACAGAGCCTGAATCTTCTGACCACCCCACTAGTCCCCCCCAACCCTGCCCTGTGCTCCCCAACCCACACCCTGGTTCCCTGACTCTGAGGAGAAGCTTCCCCCCATACCTCCACTTCTGCCAAAGCTAGGTCCATCCTGCCAACTTGGACCACCTGTAGGGCCTGCGCTAAAAACCAGAGTGCTTCTTCAAGCCCCAGCCTCTTCACCTGCAAAATCAGGACACCTGTAGCAGCTGCCTCCGAGGCGGGTAGGTGGGCAGGAGGGTTTGGTGAGATGGTGTCCCACAGCCCTGAGCACGGAGCTTCCTGCACCCGCCTCGATATAGCCATGTTCATCTCTGATGGCTGTCCAACCACCAGGCAGCCTCCCAGAGAGGCAGGAGAGACAGGAAAGACTCACCTCGGTCACCTGCTGCTTGTCCAGGTGGAAGATCTGCCCAGAGCTGGTGGCAGCGATCTCCTCATAGGCCAGGTAGCCAGGATGAGTACGGTCATCACAGTCCCCCGTCAGCACGAAGACCACCTGGAAAAAGAGACTTGCAGCCTGGCTTACAGTTTCCCCGGCCACCTTCTCTAGGTGTGAGTGCCGGGGCTGGAGCCGGGGAGCTGTGATCTCAGACAGGCCCTTTCCTCTCTCTGGGCTCAGGTGACACATCTGTAAAAGGGAAATGACAAGAGGACCCACCCCATGGGGGTCAGGACTAATGCAGCACAGGGCCAGAAATAACGTGGTGCTCAATAAATGGGGATGTTAATGGGTCTATAGGAAGGGAGAGGAACCAAGCTGACCCTGGCAGCCACAGATAGAAGAACCCTGGAGGAACTAATTTGCTCTAGACGGGAGAATAGAGAAGCTGTCCCAGCCCCTGAGATCTTCTCCCAAGGATGTCAAACAGGCCAGCCCTTCCTTCCCCTTGCACATCCCTTCCCCCATCCCTCACTGCAAAAGCAAGAAGTAAAGGCCCCAGTGTATCTTCCAGACCCTGATTCAAAGGGAAAAGGCAACGTGCACTGCAGAGATAGGGAGCAGACGCCAGGAGAAGACAGATTGTGCGGGCTTTGACAGGGTGTGAAAGGCGGAGGGTGGTGTGGTCTTTATCAAGAGTGAGCCTGGCCTGGAGGCAGGAGCCCAGCGGGTGGGGGGCCCAGGGCAGGAGAACACGCTTGGAATTCACCAGCCCAGCTTGGGCCTGCAGCCTCCAAAGCCGGTGGGGACCATGGAGGCAGTGCTCCCGTCCTTGCTCTCCTAGTGGGAGCTCCAGGCTACCGCACTGGAGGCCCCAGCTTCCTTGGGTCCCCCACACGAGCCCCCCAAGGCTGGTCCGCTTACCTGCACCTGTTTAAGCTGCAGGAGCCGCAGCACCTCCTCCTTCAGGTGGTAGTCCTTGGCACGCGCGTCTGAGAAGACGTAGATGAAGGAGCCGGGGTTGGAGACCTCCACAGCAGCTTTGATGGCCCCTAGACTCATCTCTGGGCAGTCACCGCCTCCCTGGGGGACAGGGGCGTGTCAGCGGCTGCCATCTACCTCCTCTAGGTGGGACCCACCAGGGACCCCTCCAAAACAAGCTGCAGTGGGAGTCCCCCTGGCTGCCACTGTCCTGCTCATGTGAGGGCCAGGCCAGGGTCCCAGCCACTCCCTTCCCTGAGACACACATGGTAGCCAGTCTGCTTCAACTGCAGACCAGCAGATCACCCACTCAGTCACCCAGGCCAAGAGCGGCACGGTCCCTCCCACAGCGTCTGGGGTGGGAGACAGACTCCATACTAATATGCACAACATCGTTATTTAATTACCACTGTGATGAGTGAGACAAGTGGGGGAGGAGATGGGCGCCCTGGGACACCTAACAGATGCCCCAAAGAAGCCGCCTGTCAGACAGGGCGTGGAGGACAGAGCGGTGAAGGGGCGGCCAGGAGAAGGAGAGGGGGCTTGGGGCAGAGGAAAGCGTTCACAGCTGCTTCCCCAAAGCTCTTCCATAACCTGCCCTGGAATAGATCCCAAATACACACACGTTCTGGGAAGCAGGCCGGCCGGTCACGGCAGCTGCAAGACACTGGCCTCTCGGCCCCTGGGTGGGGCAAAGACCTTGGCTTCGGGCATGGACTGGAAAGAAAGGCACAGCGGGCTCGCAACCAGGGTCAGGGCAGCCCACCTGCACGTAGAGCTCTCTCAGCTCCCTCTGAAACACGGCGGGGTCTGACGTGAGGGTCACCGGGCCAATATCTGTAGGGAAGAGAGAGAGGCCCAGTGGGCTAGGGCTCTCCAACGCAGGATTTCAGGGCAGCAGTTAGCTCATGTGCCCCCTGTGGCACGGGGAGCTGAGGCCTGGGTCTCAGAGGCCCCACAGAAGGGGAGCAGCAAGGCGGCAGCTTCCAGGCCTGCCAGGATCCGATCCGCAAGGGTGACAGACACTTGGACCCTGCCCCGCTCCAAATCAGCCCAGAGCTTCAGAGGTGACACAGAAGGCAAATCCCAGTTCCTCCCCCAGAACCACAGCTCCCAATCTTTGGTGGCCATGACTCCCCTGGGGTCACCTCTACCACGCCACCCACCCCATCCACCCCACCGTCAGCGGGAAAGGAATCTGGGAAAACAAAGAGACAGAACTGGCCAAAGCCAGACTGATCAGCAAGAGTAAAATCTTCCAGAAACTCCATCCACATAGCAGCTCATGTAAAAAGTGCAGAGCTAAGTCACCAAGGTTGACTACTCCAAATGTTGGCAGGAAACAGAACAACCGCAACCTCTGTCCACTCTGGTGGGAATGCAAAACAGCTCAGCCACTTTGGAAGATGAATGGAAACTTCTAAAAAGTTAAACATGCACCTCCTACGTGACCTGGTCATCCAAGTCCTACCCAAGAGAAATGAAAACATATGTCCACACCAAGACTTGTGCTCAAATGTTCATAGCGGCTTTACTCATCATAGCCCAGAACTGGAAACTAGCCAGATGTCTGTCCACTGGGGAATGGGATAAACAAACTGTGGTATATTCACATAATTAAATACGACTCAGCAAGAAAACAGACCAAACTACTAAAACAGGCAACCACATGGATAAATCTCCTAGATACAATGCCGCAAGTAAGCCAGACACAAAAGAACACAGCCTATATGGTTCCTTTCATGGGAAGTTCTGTAGCAGACAGAATTCATCTGAGATGAAAAACTCAGGCCAGAGATTTTCTGGTGGGTAGGGAGACGCTAAGGAACTGCCTGGGGAGGCAGAAAAGTTCTACATTGTGAGAAGAGGGTGTTTCCATGGATGGTTGTTTGTCAGAAGTGCTAAGGGAAGATTTGAGCTTTTCAATGTATGTAAATTGTATCTCATAAAAAAAGAACTGTAACAAATGATCATGGCTGAGGAGGGGGTGGGGGGTGGGAGGAGGTATAGATGAAACGAGAATGGCAGATATTTTTTGGTATTTCGTGGCGCTGGATGATGGGTATATGAGGGTTCATTATATTATTCTGTGTACTTTGCATATATTTGAAATCTTCCCTAATGAAAAGCTTTTTTTTTAATGGCAGGAATGGAAAGCCACAGCTAACATGAGATGGGTGCCAGCACCCCAAAAAATGAGGCTAGAATTCCACCTCGCCATGTGTGCACGGAGGCACTTTTGCAAGGTGGTATGGAGAGCAAACTTCTTAGGAAAATGTGTCATTGGAGTGCTAGGTGAACTCTAGTAATGGACTATTTTTAGTTCAAGAATTCTAAGTTCCAGTCACCCTAAAAAAATTCCAAAAAAACTAGTCAGCAGACCTTGGTCCTTTTTAGAAAAGGAAGCCCATGGAATTATCTGGCCTTCATCCATAATTACTAAGGAAGAGTCTGGACAGCAGCTTTTCTGCCGTCTCCTTGAAGAGTCACGCCCTGCAGGCCCCACCTCTCCGTTCAGCATTTATTCATCCTGTCCAGCACCCCCTTCTCCGCCTGCTCTGCTTCCACCAAGCCTTCCCCAGGGCCTCCCTCTTTCTCAATTGGGCAGTAACCAATTCAGTCACACCCTTGGCTTTTGACCCCAACTCTGATGGAAATCCTGGTTCCATTCTTCACCAGCCATAGGGCCTCTCCAAGCTTACTTCACTATCCCAAGCCTCAGTTTCCCCACCTATAAAACGAGGGACATAACAACACGATCTCTCCTAGCTGAGAACCAGCATTGGGAGAATTCAGTGAAGCCAGGTAGGGGAAACACCTGGCATGGGGCTTGGCACAGAGCAAAGTCTCAGTAAATGGGAACTGGTCCTGCTAATGAGAACAGGCAAGCTCGCGCTAGGCAAGCAAAGGGAGTCTTGCTCTAAAATGACGTCCTCAAATTCAAGTTTGACTGAGAAGAGCAAAAATTTTACTCAACATTGGTAATCTCTTTATAACATTATAATATGTGCTCACCATTAAAAAATAATGACCAATGATACTGATATTTTGCTGAGATGCTCCCTGACTATTAACTCGCTGATTCCTCCCTGGTACCTGGTAGGTCCAAAGCTTACCCCCATTTTACAGAGGAGAAAATGGAAGCTTAGGGAGGTTAAGGAACTGGCCCAAGAACACACAGCCAGAAAGTGGCAGAGCGGGGATATGAGCTGAGGGCAGTACAGCTCCAGAAACTGAGGTCTTAACAACTGCTCCCTGTGAACTGTATATAGAAATCTCTGATACACAGGAAAAGGAGGAACTTCTACAACCAGAGAGAGTCATTTGTATTTTTATATATAAACTTCAAAACTTTAAAACATATAAGTATGGTTAACATGCATAGACACTATTTTAAGCAGAATTTTTATTGAAGTATAAATAACATGCTAATTTTAACCTGATTCTTTTCACTGAACAACAGACTGTGAGCATCTTTCCAGAAGGTCAAATACTTGGTTCAAAATCATGTTTTAATAGCTACAAAGTATTTCCTTTGTATAAATGTCCAGTAATGGACTTGCCCAATATCATTTTGTTTCCAATTTTTATAAGGAACCATGTCATTAAGAACATCTTTAGATCCACAGCATTTAAACACTAGTTCAGCTGTTTCTGTGGGATATACTCTCAAAAAGCAGAATTGTTATGTCAAAGACAAGAGCATTTGTGAAGACTCTGGATGCAAATTCAGTGACTTTGTAACTGTTCTCCTCATCCCCAGATGTTCCAACCTCTGATCCATCTACCTGTCAGTGGTGCCTGGTCTTGCTCACATCACACCTGCTCAAGAATCAACACAGACTGCTCACTGCCCACAGACCCAGGGAAGCCTCCCCAGGCCCAGCTCTGAGTTGGGGGGCCCACCCCACCCCAACCCTCCCCATCACGATTTATCCGTGGTGTGGGCCCACCCCAGTGGGTCCCAATGCCGGACCAGTGCCAGGTTGGCTACATTCTCTCCCCATTCACAGCAACATTAGAAAAATCAGGTTGGTGACATGGTTTATCACAAATAAAAGGCACTTCAGTTGGAGGAACTGCCCTTTATTCTGTGATCTGTGTGCCTCCCACTTGGGGTGGGGGGGGTTGAGGGCTGCTCTCTTTCGTGGAAGGGCAGTAATCGTTCAAGGGGAGTTGATTCTGTTCATGGTTCGACTTGACAAGATAAAAAGTTGGTCACCTATGTCAATTCCCTGTGTTGTTTTTCTTTTCTTTTCTTTTAGTTGTTGGTTTTTACAAAAAAAAAACCCAGTTTTACTGGATTGAGAAACCCAACGTGGGCGGCCCTGCGGTGGAAGGTGGGGAGGGAGGTGGGGGGTGCACCATCTAAGGTCTGGCCTCACATTGCCAGGGCTGTTCTGGGAGACTCTGCACTCTGGGAGAGAGGAAGATTTTTCTGGGAAATCGCCCATCCCAATTCCCCCATGTCCTTCAGAATCGCTCAGTGACTTCCTCATCCAACCGCCTCACGTCCCAAGCCCTTGGTCAGCTCATGCTAAGGGCCAGGGACTGCATGGCTAACACAGGACCTGGAAAATTTCAGGAGCTGGGAGCCAGGAAAGGATTTTTAAGGCTGGCCTCTGTTTGAGTTTCCCATTACTGCTGTAACAAATTAATACAGATGTGGTGTCTTAAAACAGCACACATTCATTTCTGGAGGCCAGAAGTCCTAAAATTAAGGTGTCATCAGGTCTGGTTCTTCCTGGAGGCTCTAGGGCAGAACCCGTTTCCCAGCCTTTTCCAGCTTCTAGCAGCCACCGCATTCCTTGATCAAGCATCTTCCGGTCTCTTTCCCACTGCCTCTGCTTCTGCAGTCACATCTCCCCCTCTGGCTCTCGTCCCCCTGCCTCCCTCTCAAAAGGACCCTCACAATCACCATGGGCCTGGAGCATCTAAGACAATTTCTCCCTCTCAAGATCCCTGTCTTAATCACGTCTGCAAAGTCCCTTTTGCCATGTCCAGTAAGAGACTCCCAGGTCCCGTGGATTAGGACATGGACATCTTTGTCAAGGAGGCATTATGCTGCCTTTTGCAGCCTCCATCACCCTGTTGGCCAGAATGGACTCTGGAAAAACTGACTTGATTGCAAACTTAGGCGCCAAACGTGACAATGTTGAGGGTAAAGAGATCCAAAGACCTCCATCTTTTTAAAGAAGGGGGAAACTGAGGCCCAGAGAGGGGAAGAGAGTCCTTCAAGGTCAGCTGGGAAGATTTGGTGCAAGAGTTGACTGGACATATCGCACCAATAGTGACCCCTTGTCTTGTTCACCATTGTAGACCTGGTGCCAAGCTCAGCCCCGGGCACATGGTAAGTGCTAGATCAATACATCAACGAATTTCATACTGTTTGAGCATCTTCAGGTCAAGACCCAAGTTCTATTTATCTTTATTTCCTGCCCTAACACAATGCCAGGCATATAGCCAACACTCAGCAACTATTTGCTGAGTGCCAAGCCCATGTCGTATTTGCTGATCCCATGCCGCGTGTCCACCACAGCATGCAGCTGCCCATCACCCAGAGAAACAGATCCAAAATGAGGCAGGAAACCAAATGTGCTCATTTGGAGCATGCAGAGGGGTTGGCCATGCTAAGGGAGGTCTGGCCAGACAGACAAAAGTATCTGTGATTTCTCTTGAGATGGAGAGCAGGACCCCAGCAAAGGCTGAACACAGAGTTTTTTTTAATAGTCTGTCTCAAATTCTGAACAAAGAAGGCTATGAGGAGAATACACCCTTATAGACACACACACACACACACACACACACACACACACACACACACACACACACACGTCTGTGATTTCTTCTTGTTACTGAATAGATAAGCTGGCTCTGGGCACTGGGAGCTACTGCCCAATTCCATCATTCCAGGGCAGGACTGGCTTCCAAGATGCCAAGAAGGGGCAGGGGGTGTGGAGGTCTTCTTGCCACCTGTTCTCCTTGCCGCTCAACGCCCCCTCCACACACACACACACACACACACACACACACACACACACACACACACACATACACACCTATCCACAGCTCCAGGCAGGGAGACAGAGACGGATGATTTCTTGTCGTTCATCAGTGCCCCTGGGACCTTCTGCACCATCGTCCCTCACTATCCCGAAGCTCCCCAGGACAGAGTGCTCTCAGCAGGACGGCCACTTCAAGAGCCCCCTTCCAGAGAACAGAGTGAGGTGCCAGGTCAGGGCAGGACACCTGGTTTGTCCACGCCGGTTTACCCACTGAGAGGGGTTGCTGGAGCCCTTCTCCATCTCCCTCCTTCACCTTACTTGGGAAGGGCTGGCTCTGGAAAGAGGTCCCTGGCCTTAGTGTGCTGCCCTTCCTGCATGACACCCATAATGATGATGGGGGTGGGGACGTGGCGGTGAGCACGGTCAACAGCAGCTGCTCTGCAATCAGCACTTATCACGTCACAGTCTTCAGAAGACCTTATTAGCCTGTTCCTGTTCCGGCCGAGGATGCCAAGACTTAGAGAAGTCAATGCTTGCTGAAGGTCACACGGCCAGGAAGTGGTAGCTAATGTCTGTCCTCCTTTCCTGGGACCACCATAATAAAATACCACAGACTAGGTGGCTCTACACAACGGAAACTTACTTTCTCACAGTTCTGGAGGCCGGATGCCCACATCAAGGTGTCAGCAGGGCCGGGCCCGCTCTGAAGGCTCCAGGCAGGACTTTGCTCCTTCCTACTTCCTCTCGGCTTCTGGTGATACAAGCAGTCCTTGGGGGTCCTTGACGTCAGACCCATCGCCACTCCAGTTCGCCTCCACTGTCATGGGGCCTTTACCCTGTGTCTGTCTCTGTGTCTCTTCTCTTCTTATAAGGACACCAGTCATATTGGACAAAGGGCCGCCTCTACTCCAGTATGACCTCACCTTAACTAATTACTTCGTTAATGACCTATTTCCAAATAAGTTCACATTCTGAGGTTCTAGGAAAGACAGGGATTTTGTGAGAACACTATTCAACCTAGAATAATGTCCAAATCCACCGGTCTGGCTCCTAAGCCTGTACCCTTTGCCCCTGGCTACACTACCTCCAAAGACATGGTGCTGATAACGCTACGACTGCTTCATATTTGCTGAGCACTAGGTTCCATTCTAGGCATTTGATGCACATTTGCTCAGAAAAAACCTTACAGCAACTTACCGCAACCTATCAAGTCTACTATGTGTCATCCCCATTTCACAGAGGAGAATGTGAGGCCCAGGGAGGTAAAAGGACCTGCCCACGGTCTTACCGTGAGGAAGCAGCAGAGATGGGATTCAAACCCAAGTCAGCCTGACCCCAGGTCAACACACATGAAGCTGCAGATGCTCGTCACTTGTCCCCTGTCCCTCATTTCTGTCCCTGGAGGGAGACGGAAGTCCATGACTAAAAGGAGGCACTTGCCAAACAGCTGGGCAGATGTGGCATGCAAGCCCTCAGAGCAGGGCCCAGCGGCCAGTCAGCTGCAAAAATGATTAAACCCGTGACTTTGCTTCCACTTGCGCCGCCCTTGAGCGTGGGAGCCCCAGAAGCCTGGCCTGGAACCATGTCTCCATAGGCAGATTTTTTTCCACTTGACAAGCGGAGGGTGTGGAGCTTCTGGGACACATGAGGCTCACACACAGGAAGAACCACCCAGCCCCTCCCCAGGAGGTCCTGTGTCCCACTGGAGCCAGTCAAGGCCACAGCCAGGCCCTAGAGGTCTAGTCTCAGACAGACCTCTTGTCAAAGACTCTTTTCAGGGTTTGCCCCACCCTGCTTCTTCTTGAAAGCAGGGCTGGACTCCTGGGGCCAACTGTGGATGCATGCCTACCCTCTCCTCCGGCTGCAGTGACCCCAGGCAGGACCCCACAGTCTGCCACCAGCATGGACACACTGTGTTCTCACTCAGAGACTCAGGCCTCCCATTTCTAAAAGGCAGGGGCTGGCAAAAATGAAGTCTAGCCTGCTGAAATTCCAACAGTTCCTGAGCCCAGGTCTGGGTGAATGTGATTCCCTGGAAAATAGCCCAAAGGACAAACATGGTGGGGCAGGAAACAACTGAGGAAACGGCTGTGTCCAAAGAGCCAAAATGGCCCCAGAACCTTCCTCTGCTTCCTCCTTGGTGGCCAGCAGTCCAAAGCCAAGTCTCCCAAGGGCCTCAAGTGGGTCTCTTACCCGGATTCTGGCCCTGCCCTGGGTGTCCACATCAGCCAATTCCCCATCTTCAAGATGCTCAGATCCACATTCCTGACAGCCTCGGAGCCACTGCTGTGCCGTTCCCTCTGCCCAGAACGCTCCCTCCATCCCATTTATATCCTCTTCCACCCATCCAGCTCCTCTCTGCCTCAACTCAAATGTCACTCCTGTCTCCTCACCTCTGAGGCAGCCTGGGCCTCTTTGTAACAGGGACCACACCAGTTAATGGTTAATGGTTAATGAGCTTAGCTCTTTGTGGGCCTGACTGGATTGAAGATATCACGGCAAGCGGGCCCCCACCTGGCCTATAGTAACCCCTCAAGACCCACATATTGAGTGAACGAATAGCAGGCATGTCAGGGGTCCCTGAGACCAGAGTCATGCTGTAGAGGCAGACCTAACGCCCCGGCCCACCCCAGCCCCTTTGGGCAGCCCCCTGCCCTCAGACCCACCATGGCCTGACCTTGCTACTGCTCTTTTTGAAGTCAGCCCCCGCCTGCCCATTTCTTCCCCTGCTTACCCTGCACAGACTCATGCCTGGAAAGCTCAGGCAGGACCACCACCCTTGATGAGGTGCCATCAATGACAGGGACATGCATCATCGAGCCCCCAGCTCCCAGGCAATTCTGTTTGTTGAGCACATGCATTGTCCTGCCGTCCGGCACCACTACCCCTGGCCACCCAGAGGAGATGCTCAAGCTCACCACCAATCAGATGTGCAAACCAAAATGAGGCACCAGGTCTCACCCATCAAATTAGCCCGACAAGCAAGAACAATGTCTCTAGATGAAGGCAGGATGTGGGGGAAACGCAGAGTCCTCCTCCACTGATGGGAGGACAAGACAGTACAGCATTTCTGGAGGGCAGTTCGGCAAAGCTACAAAACTGAAAATGCTCATGTGTTCCACTTGCGGGAGGGATAAGCAACCCGACCCCGAAAGGCCAGTGGGGCTGAGACCAAAGAAAGAGGCTGGCAAGTCCAGCTGGAAGTCACAAAGGTTTACTGAGGGTGTCTTGCCTACAGAAGCTTGCCCTGGGCAGCCAAGGGATGTGTAGATCTCTGCATTACTTTGGGTTTGGGAAGACTAATGTACAGAGGCAAGGAGGACCACTTGGGAGTGCAAAGGAGCAGGGGCTGACATCCAAGCATTCTCGCTGGAATTTAGAGCAAGGAATCCCACCCCAAGGAGCAATGTTAATTGTTCCAAGCTGGATAATATCTAAGGAGTACTTGGGTGTCAAAGGAAAAGGACTGAGAAGGTGATCCATCACTCAGCATGGAGGATTTGACAAGATGGCATAACTCCCGCTCACAGACATGCTTTAACAAAGTGATTGCATTTCTGGGAATCTTTCCTATAGATATGTTTGCAAGTGTGTATGTGCTTATTGGAAAGAGACTGAAAGCAATCTATTTGCCAGAATTTTGGAATGGCTGGCTAAATCAAGATAAGATTAAAATAAATGAAAATCCCTCCTGTGGCATCTTATGCAGACATTAAAAATAACAAGATGGCTCTGTATTTCCTGGCACAGAAAGATAGGTATGATATATTGTGTGTGTGCAGCGTGGGGAGTAGGATGCAAAACATAGTATCATCCCACTTTTTATAATAAAAAAGTTAAGTGTACATACATATGTGTGTGAATTACACACACACACAGTCTAGAAGAACACAAAATTCTTAAAACTGTTTTTATCTCTTGAGAGCTGTATCATTAGAATATTTTACAAGCCTGTATTAATTTTGCAGTTTGGGAGGAAACAATAATTCAAGTTTTTGACTGAAAGAGCTATAAGCCCTGATGCCAAAACCTGACATAGAGCACAAAGAAAATCATTTACAGATCATACATATTGAAATAAGACTCCTAAGCAACACGCAAATAGAATCCAGCTGTATATTTAGGGGTAATCCACCATGACCAAGCAGGCTTCTGCAAGGAATGTGGGTATAGTTACAAGTGAAGGAATCATATCAATAGGTCAACAGAAGAAAGATTGTATGAATATCTCAACAAAGCCAGGAAGTCATGGGCTAAAGTTCACGGCCCATTCCTGTTTGGGTTTTTTGTGGTTGGGTCTTTTTTTCTTTTTTAATGTTTAGTAAATTAGGAATGAAAGCATCTTCCTTAACCTGATGAAGAAAACCTCAAATCAAGAGGCAACATCATACAACAGTTTACAATCAGAAGCAAGATATGAATGAATGCAGCCACCATTTGGCATTGTTCTGAAACTTCTAGCTGATAAATATCACAAAACACCCGAAACTAGGGAAATATTTTACTGGAAAAGGGGAAACAATATTCTAATTCAGACGGGCTATGGTTGTCGACCTAGAAAAGTCAAGACATTACCCCCAAAATTAGAACTATTTAAAAAAAAACTTCAGTAAAAAGTTGGAAACAAAATAAATATATGAAAATGAATTGCTCTGCAACATGCTAGCAATACTCATTTGCTAAAAATGTAATGGAAAAAGATTTCTGGTCAAAATAGAAACAAAAACCAAAATATTTAGAAATGATCTTAAACAGTGGAATCTATAAGAAAAAAAAACCTATAAGTCTTTACTAAAGGAAATAAATATGTGGACCAAGGAAAGAGCGTGCCTCCTAGATGGAAACAATAGATATTTTTTTAATATAATTTATTTTATTATCATTAATCTACAATTACATGTGCAATATTATGGTTATTGAACTACCCCTTCATCAGGTCCCCCTCACCAACCCCATTACAGTCACTGTTCATCAGCGTAGTGAGATGCTATAGAATCACTACTTGTCTTCTCTGAGTTGTACAGCCCTCCCCGTGCCCCCCCCACATTATGTCTGCTAATCATAGTGCCCCTTTTTCCCCCTTGTCCCTCCCTTCCCACCCATCTTCCCCAGTCCCTTTCCCTTTGGTAACTATTAGTCCGTTCTTGGGTTCTGTGAGTCTGCTGCTGTTTTGTTCCTTCAGTATTTTTTCTTTGTTCTTATACTCCACATATGAGGGAAATCATCTGATACTTGTCTTTTTCGGCTTGGCTTATTTCACTGAGCATAATACCCTCTAGCTCCATCCATGTGGTTGAACAATAGATATTTTAAAAAGGATAATTCTCCCCCCCAAATAAAGATTCAACACAACTCCAAGCAAAATCACAGTTGGAAATTTTTTTGGAAGTTGACTAAGGTTTTTCTGTTTTTCATCAGAAAGAATAATTGTTCGAGAATATTTTTAAAGTGAAAAAGATGAATAAAAAGAATATGAATAAGGTGTTGGCCTCTGTAACTCAGGAAAAGACTAAGCAGCATCTGTAAGAGTAGAGGTGAAACAACTGTACTCTAGTTAATAAAGTTGTTTCCCTCCTATGGGGTGGGAGTTGGCAATGCTAAAGCCACATCTTCATATATGCTGGGACTGGACAGCTGTGTGAATAGATGGTGGATGGTGGGAGTCGGTGTGTGTGGGGTGGGAGGTTATATATAAGCAAGGGGAGGAGGGCAGAATGGCCCACATGGTAATGGATTAGAGTTGGAGACATCAGTATGAACTGTGTCCAGCTTAATATAGATACCGATGGTTGCATATAGAAATGTTTATAGATACAGGTATATACACAGGTTATATATGCAACATGTATCTCCTGGCTCTGTCAGCTAAAAGTCTAGAAACAATGAAATCTCAGTAGCAACAAGCACACTTAGCATTCATATCCTAGTTTCTAGCACCATTTTTCAACAAAAGGAACCAGGCTCCTTGGAGAATTCTAGGACTGGGGCAGGAAACATAAGATGAATCTGAAGATCTTGTAGTGCCAGAAAGTAAGAAAGTGCTTTAAAATATACATATATATACGCCACGATGGGGATATGTCAAAGGCACACAGGAGCCAGCTAGAAGGCTTCCGAAAACCAAAGATGGAAACAAAGCAAAAAAAATAAATGAAATTATATTGGATTATAACCCAAAGTATGAAATAAATATCCATGAAGCCATACTGAAAGATAAATGATTGAATAAATAAATGGGGCGGAAGAGACAATTCTTGCACAGAACTACGAAAAATTTATGTAGATTCTCCACCCTCATTAAGGTGGAGCCCAATACCTACTTCTTAAGCGTGAGCTGCACAAAGTGACTTTCTTCCGAAGAGGACAGTGTGGAAAGAGAGAAAGAAAAAAGCAATTTCACAGTGCAGACACCTGGCAACCTCAGCCAGGTCATCAGGGTCAGCATCAACAGTGATGTCATATCAACAGCGCACGCCCTTGATGGGATGTGATGAGAATGGCATGGTCTGTGGTCTTCCTCCCTGTGACCCAGTCTAATTGGACACAAACACTAACAAATCACAGCACAGGGACATACTCAGCAAAATTGTCAAGGTCATCAAAAACAAAGCCGAGAAACTGTCATAGCCAAAAGGAGCTTAAGGGGACACCACAACTAAAGGTAATGTGGTGTCCTGGATGGGATCCTGGTACAGAAAACAAGAAAATCAGAATAAAGAATGGACTCCAGTTAAGAATAATACACCACTATTGGTTCCTTAATTGTGGTAAACATACTATAGTAACGTTAGATGTTGATAACGGGGAACGCGGGGTGTTCTGTGTGAACATCTGTACTATCTTCACAATGATTCTGTAGATCAAAACTGTTCTAAAATGTAAAGCTTATTACATTTTTTCAACCACCGACAGATGAATGTGTAAAGAAGATGGCGTATATATATGCACAGTGGAGAATTATTCAGCCATGAGAAAGAAGGAAATCCTGCCATTTGAAACAACCTGGAAGGACCTTGCAGGCATCGTGTCAGGTGAATACAGTCAGAGAAAGACAAATGCTGTATGATCTCACTTACAGGTGGGATCTGAACTCAAAGAAACAGAAAGGAGCTTGGTGGTGACCAGCAGCCATGGGGTGGAGGGAATGGGGCGATGTTGGTCAAAGGGTACAAACTTCCAGCTGTAAGATGAGTAACTTCTGGGATCAAATGTAGGGCACAGTGATTATAGCCTAATAATACTGTATCATGTACTCGAAAGTTACCAAGCGAGTAGATCTTAAATGTTCTCACCACAAAAAAAGAAATGGTAATCATGTGACAGGATGGAGGTGTTAGCTAATGCTATGGTGGGGATCATTTTGCAATACACATATGTGTCAAATCAACACACTGTACACCTTAAATTTACTCCATATTATGTGTCAATGATATGTCAAGAAAGCTGGGGAATTTTTTTTTTAATAAAGAGAATATGAGGACAGTTTGTCTTATTAGTACCTATTATAAAGCCAAGTAATGAATATAATGTGCTCCTGGCACAAAAGCTGGCATACAATGGGACAGAATGGAAAGCCCAGATAAATTGTTAATAATTTGGGAAGAAGGCCGGATTCAATGAATGAAAAAAGGAAGGAGGATTCAACCAAATGTACCTGAACAATTAAGTATCCCATACTAGAAGAATCACGTTATTTTTCACACCATGTACGAACTTTTTAAAATTCCAGATTAAATATAAAGAAAAAAAGAGAGAAAACAAATGAAAAAGCCTGGAACACATACCTGACTTTGTGATAGAAAAAGCAGTCTTTCTAAGCATGACAGTGAAGAAATTACAAGGGGAAAAAGTCAGTGCATTTTGCTACACAAACATTTAAAACTTCAGAAACATCAGAAATCACAGGCATTACTAAAAGGCAACCGCCCCAGGAAAAACACTAACCTCATAACAACAGCCAGTTCATATCATCAATATAACATCCTCATACTGACTGATCAGAAAACCACTAAACCCCAATGGAAAAATGAGTAAAGGAGCTAATAACTGAGAAAAGAAATTCACACCAAAAAAAAAAAAATCCAGTGAACACTTGAAAATGTACTGAACCTCACTAGCAATTAAAATGGGAAGATAATTCTATAGCATCTTACTACGCTGATGGGCAGTGACTGTAATGGGGTAGGTGGTGGGGACTTGATGATGGGGGGAGTCTATTAACCATAATGTTGCTGGTGTAATTGTAGATTAATGATACCAAAATTTTTAAAAAATGGGAAGATAACATTTTGCATCTTCTGAATTAGGGAAAAATGTTTTTTTCCTAATTCCCAGTGTTGGGGATGGCTACTCTGAAATGGGCCCCTCAAAGGTTTCTGGTGGAAATTTAAACTCCTGAAACATTTTGGAAAACAGTTTGAAGAATTCCCACCCATACAGTGTGTTAAAAACGACCTAGGAATTCTCCTTTGAGAAAATTCTACAGAAAAAACAATAAAAGATGCAGAAAAAGATTTACATGTGAGGGTGCTTTTTGCAACATTTTAATAGAGAAGAACTGAAAATGAACTGAATTTTCAGCCAAAATGAAACCATTAGCAAAATTCTAACTCTTGAGTTTGGGAATATACCGCCCTTTTCCTTTCATTTAAAACTTTAAACAAAATATTTCCAAAGCACAGGTCCTGGTTTATCTCCAGGCATGTGCAGTCCAGAACCACTGATATTTTCCCTGCAAAGCTTGGTCCTAGGGGATGCCTTTAAGAGGGCGCTCTCAGCATGCAGCCCTGGGGGACCCAATCGGTCTGCTAAAACCCCTGTTTATGAAGCTTCTCTTCCATCGAAGAGAATTCCATTGGCTGATTCAAAAGACACAGCCGAAATCTAAACCACAGCTCTAATCCCGGCTCAGAAACTTCCAGTGGCTGCTCACAGTCCAAAGAAGGAAATCCAAGTGCTCCAAATCCTCAGACCTAAAGTCACAGACCAAACCAGTCTCACCTCTTCCCGCTTCCCCGTGTCACTCCTTCTATGCCCTGGCTTCCCCACACACCTGTCCCTACATGTCAGCCTCCACCCAGCAAGTGCCATGTGCTCAGAGACACCTCTGTCCCCACTGCATCCCAGCACCTAGCCTCGGCTGGGCAAATGGTCAAAAGTTGATAAACATTCATGCATGTTCTTCAAGCCCTGCCCCAATGCTGCTTCCTCAGAGAGCCCTTATGTAGTCCCCTCCCCTGCTGCACGACAGTCAGGAGCTCTTACCTGAGCCAGCACGTGACACTTTCTACCCTCTGTGTGGCCTGTTGCCAGCAGGCTACCTGCTCCTTGGTGTGAACCCTGCCCCCTTCACACTGGGAACCGCACACAGCAGGGGCTCAGTAAATGCCTGCTGAGGTCCTCCTCGGTGCCTGGACTTTGGGGGTGTCTGTAGGGAGGGTGGTTTGGGGCACGGGGGAGGAGGATTGGGCTTTCAGTTCCATAGAGGATGGAGGGAACGTCTCACACCTGCTCAGCGCCCAGGGAGGAGTGAAAAGGCTGGGGATGGAAGGGGGCCTCAAGGAGCTGACAGCCAGAGAGGGTGCAGGGAGGACAGCCCCAGGAGCCCAGCCTGGCCCTGACTCACTGTGGCCGGCTCCAGCTGACTGCTGGGATGCCCTGCAATGGCAGGCAAGCATTTTAGATACAAATATGAATTATGAATCAGAAATTACATCATCCTGGTTAGTGGCTTAGGTAAGTCCCATCTGTGTCCTGAGCCTCAGTTTCTCTGATTCTCTCTCAATGTGATGTTTTTGGAAGCCCAAGAATGGTCCAGAAAGGGAGGGAGTTGGGACAACAAAGGACCCATGTCAGAACTGAAGCCTCAGGGTGCACCTCACAACCCACGCCTTCACGGCTCCCCCAACCTTCTTGTTCCCTGACCCTGAGGTGGGGACTCCTCGATGTTCTCCGAAACCTTATTCTAGACCGGGGGCTTTGGGGCTTTGAGTTTTGAGCTGTACAGAATCCAGAGGTCCTGCATGGTATTAGGACACACCACTACTGCCCATTTCCCAAATACTGTAATGATGTGATTAATAAAAGCAAATTCTTCTAAAAGGGTTTACAATCTCATATAGCCTTGGGCCAGTGTGTTTTCCTCAGCAGTACAATTTTGCATGGAATCCACCGTTTTTGTTTTCTTTTGTGGCTTGATAAAACTATCCTTCTGGATAGAAAGGTGGATGGATGGAGAGACATATGATAAGGAAACAGTAAAATATTCAGCATAGGATCTAGGTGGCTGGACGCCGAATGTTCAATGCCTTTCCGCACCTATTTTGCTGTTAAGTTTGCAGTTTTTTCATTAAGAAGTGTTGGAGAAAAAAGCAGTCCGGTTACCCAGAAGGTATTCAGCATACTCGGCAGCGGGTGCCCCTGACACTGAACTGAAAGTTAGGATTCTGCAGGGGATGAGGTGCTGCTGCCTGCAGGGGAGAGGAGGGGACCTGGTTAGAAGGGAGCTGCTCTTTTCCTCGAGAGAATGGGCGACCCGGCAAGACTCAGCAAGGGTGAGTTCGCCTGCCTTCCGGGGCTCTTGTGGCCTCTGAAGCCCGTGCTGGGAGTCACTTCTAAGAATTAACACCTAGTAAAAAAGCAAATCCCATAAAGCTCATCGCGTGCCAGGCCCTGGACACAACCCCTCATTTCAAAGTCTCAGCCAGTTTCGGAGGCAGGTCTCGCCCCGTTTCATTAATGGGGAAACTGAGACTCAAGTAGGCGACATCGCTTGCTGAAGGCGCACAGCAAGAAGTGGCTGCGTGGCATCTGAACGCAATGACCCCAGCTATCCCGTCACTAGCCTGACCGCGCGACCTGGAGGGGTGGGAGCCGAGCAGAGCAGGTTCCCCGGGGCAGGCAGGGGCGGCTGCGAGGCCTGCCCAGGTGCCTGAGATCGGGAAGAGCGACTGTGTGGAGAAGGCGCCGCGCTCAGGTGCCGGGCAGCCTACGGGGCTCCAGGTGCGCCGGGGCGCCCAAGCGGCGGGCGAGCGGATGAGCGCGCCGCGACGGGGCGCCCGGAGGGGACGCCGGGGTGCGCTACCTGGGTCGTGGAAGGGCACCAACGCGTAGTTGGCGATGACCTGGCTGCGGTGGCTCAGGCTGCGCTCCAGGATGCGCGAGGCGCCATCGATCACCTGCATCAGGTCGTCCCACATGGAGCCGGTGACGTCGAAGACTACTGCCAGGGTGGCGTCCCCCGTGATGGGGGGCAGCGCCGGCCCGGGCGCGCCGACCACCACCGCAGCGGTGGAGAGCACCAGCAGCAGCCGCAGGAGCGGCGTACGGGGCATGGTGCAGAGCGCGGCGGGCGGGCTGCTGCTCTGTCGACGAGGCGCGCGGGTCGGTGCGAGCGCGGACGCCGTCCGGTGCGCCCAGCGGCTGCCCAGCGCGCGACTGCAGCTCGCTGTCTCGCTCCGTCGGGTAGCAGCCGGTGCGTGCGGGACGGGGGCTTGCGGCGGGGTCCCCCTGCTGGGAGCCCGAGGCGGGTCCTAGAGCCCACCCCTTCAGGGTCACGGCCCCGCCTCCTCCGCTCCCCCCACGGTGACTCAGACTTTCCCGGCCCGCGGCTCGCCGGTCCAGACCCGAGGTTAGGGGAGGACGCGGGGCGGATGGCAGAAGAGAGCTGGAGCCGCGGCCAAGGCGCCGAGGGATGGGGATGCACGGGCGCGGCGGACACCTGCGCCTCCCGCCCACCGCGCGCCCGCTGCGGGGGGTGGGAAGGGGGAGGTGACACGGCCCCCGTTCAGAGACTTGGCCGCAGCGGCCCGGCTTGGTTGCCCCGTCCACCCAGCCGCCTAAAACCTGCACACACACAGACTCTGCCAGGCCTTTTCTTTCAGCAGGGATCTGTGGTTCCCAGTTATAATTATTACTGTTTTCATAATCAAGCACCATATGCGGAGTACCTACTATGTGCTAGGCTTATAGTTTCATATAGTTGTAACTTCCTCGAGTGACTCGCTGCAACCCTAGATGGAAGATTAACACCAAACCCAATTTACAGATGAGCAAACTGAGGGCAAGTCATTTGCCCAAAGTCATTCAGCTCTCAAGTGGTGAAGACGGGAATAGAAGCCATATCTAGACACACTCCAAAGTCCCTGGGCTCTGTGGTCTCCCCTAAGTGTGGCAAGACATTGTCTCAGGTCATCTGACACTCCAGAAGGTGGGAATGCCCTGCTGCCCAGCTGCCTCACCAGGTCCCATGAAACGCATGTGGAGATTCTTGGGACATGCGTGTGGTGCCGTGAGCACTGCCCGGGCCCTGCTTGCACATCCAGCCCTAACAGTGTTCCCTGCTCATCAGGCCGTGTTCTTATGGCTTATTGCTAAGCCTCTCCACCCTCGCCTGCACTGGCCCTGAGCAGCTGGAGGGCAGGGCTGTGTCCTGGTTCCCCTGATCAGCCCCCAGTTCCCAGCCCAGTCCCTGGCATGTGATGGGGACTCACTAAATATTGCCTGAATGGATAGAGAAGAGACAGCCTTTGTGAGCATGCCTGCTTTCGAGAGCCAGGTGAGAGGGCAGTTGCCGTCCTCACCCCCCAGCCCCTTCTCTGGGAAGATGTGGCTGAGTGTTCTGGGCCTGTGACCGAGCTGCGGGACAGTTGTCCAGCCCTGGCCCCTCCAGAACCTTCAACCAGGAGGAAGGCCCCCACCCCTTGCCCTTCGATCTCAGCTCACAGTCCACCTCTGAGGCTGCTTCAGCACGCTCACCCTGTGACCCCTGTCCGACCCCATGTCCTAGCACTGACCACATGACCACCAGTGTCATCTCTGTGGGTCTGCCCCTCCCACCACAACTGTGAGCTCTATGGCAGCAGGGACCTGGGGTCTGGCATACAGGAGGTGCCCAAGGAAGGTTTGCCACATGAATGGGTCAGTGGGCATTAGAGAGGCCTGGTAGCTGGGCACTGGCCATGGTGGGGAAGCAGAAAATATCCTCAGAAACTCAGGTCTAGACCAGGCAAGGCTCTTGCATAAAAAGAGCAGGGGTTCGGGAAACATGGTCTCCGTGGTGTTGCCTGCCTCCTGGGACACAGTGGGCACCAGGTGCCCAGGCCCAGGTGAGAGTAGAACCCACATCCAGACTCATGGAGGTTGAGTTACCTGCACTTCCAAACACGGGCTCTTTAAATGTCCCTGGGCTCAGGCCGTGATTGGCCCCAGAGCCCGGGCAGGGCTGGGCCGGCTGCTGGAGAGAGAAGAGAGGCCCCAGCTGTGCGAAGGCAAAATCAAACAGGAGCCAGGAACCAAGCAGGGCTCACAGATGGTGACATTTCAGGCACAGTACAGGGGACCTTTGGAGACCAACATGTCCTTCAGGCATTCACTCCACAAACAAGGGCTGAGCCCAGGCTGGGTGTCAGGCACTCTGCTAGGCACTATTGGGGGTGGGAGGCATCCAGATGTGCAAGACATGCTTCCTACCCTGGGGAGAAGAGGCACATAAACAAATAATTCTAAGTCAATGACCTAAGTGCTAATAGCGGAGTTACCAAGAGCTCCTCTGAGAGGAGGGAGTGGCTGAGCCTTGGGGGTCAGAGGAGGCCACAGAAGGGCCTGAGCAGATTTCCAGAACAAGAGGGGAAGGGCATCTGAGGAGCAGGAACGGCATGTGCAAAGGCAGGCAGACACAAGAGACCTAGTACTACTAGCCCGGGGCTGCTGGAGGGTGATGGCAGAGGACACAGGCCAGATCCTGCAGGACCTTAAATGTCTTGCAAAGGGTATGAGATCCCACCAAAGCTGGGTGCTGGTGGAGAATATCAGGCAGGGGAGCGACCTGATCCAATGTGCATTCCAGAAAAGTCACAGGGGCAGAAGTTCAGAGGGTAGATCTTGTGGATGCCAAGAAGCCATAAACCTACTCCCCGAGGATGTGAGAGCAGAACTGGCCCCAAAGAAAACAAGATGCTTCTCCTTGGGCAAGTGGGATCATGGATTTGAGTCCTGAAATAGCCTTGTGACCTTGAGCAAGGCTCTCCCTGCCTCTGGCCCTTGGTATCCCCATTTGTAGGATAACCTGAGACAGGGGGGCTGACAAGATGGCCTCTGATGGTTCTTGCAGACCCACAACTCCAAGACCATCTGCAGGGGGCCCCTGGAGACACAGGAAGGATGCAGGAGAAAGTTCAAGCTCATCATGGCAAGGCCTCCAGGTGCCCAGAAGGGAGCCGTGGGCTGGCACCTGTCACCTCAGGGTGGCCACAGGCGCTGCCCCAAGCACGGGCCTATCCAGGTGCTCAGTGCTCCCCAAGACTGCGGCCATGGTCACCCAAAGGCACACGGCCTGCAGTACCACACACAAGCATAGAAGACTCAGGGAAAGCACAACCAAGTCTCATCCATCAATTTCCACCCCACCACCTCGTCTTTCCAGGCCACCTGGGAGCCCACATTTTTGAGCTCCAGATAATTCACATTTTTCCCCTATTTCCAGAAGGAGCAGTCTCAGAGGAGCTATTTGTGTCCTAACACACCACATGTTTGTTATGGAGAGCACTGTGGGCCTGGCCCATCACTCAAAGGGAGCAAGCCCTGTTATTACTCACCCCACCACTCTCAGCCCTGGCTTGAAAATCCAGTCCTGTCCACTATGTCTCCAGTGGGGATCCAAGACCAGCTGAGAGGCTGGATGAGAGCCCAGGGCCCTGAATGCTTGGCAGGTCAAAGGGAAGTGGCCCCTCCGTACCAACAGGCCTTCCTTATGCTTCCTTGTGTCCCAGTCCCGAAGAACATCCAAGTCTCAGCCCTATTAGACCTCCAGGATTCTAAAAACCACCTGTCATCTCGTTCCACTTTAGCCCTCTCCCTGAGTCTGCTCCATTCCTCTGAAAGAGTAAAATGCTAATACCCAGTCCTTACTGGGTGCCAGACTCCCTGCTTAAGACCCCCTCTAACAACTGCTATGGTCACTATTTACTCTTTATGGGACAGATGAAGAAACTGAGGCTCAGAGAGGTGAAGTCTTGTGTCCAGGCTGGACTTTGCATCATGACTGCCTTTCTCCAGAGCCTGTGATCGCCTGCACCACTCCACACTGCCCCAGAAAGTAGGGGTGGTTTGTACAGGGTTCCCAGCAAGCAGAACTTCTAGAACTAACGTGCAGCTTGGTGAGCAGTTCCTCAGGCTGGACTCGGACTCAAGATTCAGGTATTCAGCCTCTTAAACATGCTGAAAAGACACACCCCACCCATATTTAACCAAACTGCTGGGCAAAATAAGAGGAGAGAAACAACCCTGTACACAAGCAGGTGAGTCTGCCCAAGGTCGTGGACACCCACCCAGAGCCTGAAAAGTCTGAAAGCCTAGTTTCTCTTTTCTAGAAGGAATTAAAGAATTAAGCGAGGGCCCTGAAGAGCAGGACTAGCAGAGAGTCAAAGGAATGAACAAAGAACTTGAGACTATGGAGCTACTAAAGATCAGGAGTTGGGGCCAGGGAGCTGGACTCTGCGTAACTTGCCGAGGGCTCTGAGCACCAGGCACTTGAGTGATTTACTGCTGAATCCACTCCTTCTATGGAGCCAGCCTCCAAATCACATGTGCCACAAGGAATAGTTTGAGACCATCCCCAAAAATATTTGAGCCTCTCAAGAGACACAGGAACTGGTGCCCATCTCGTTTTCAAGAACAAACAATTAAATGAACTAAGCAGAGCCAAGAACTTGAAGACTTGCTCCCCGCCACCCAGACAGGCCCATGGTCCCCTGGACGGAGCTCGCCGGCCGCTGAGCCCCTGATGCTGTCATCAGCGGGGAGGGGCCTGCCTCACTGGCAGAGGTCGCTGCTCCCTGACCTGTACAGTAAGCTTTGTTGTCATTTGTCATTTATGGTCAGGATGTCACCTTTATCATTGTCAATGGTGGCTGGCAAGAATATCCAGAGTGAGTGAGGTTTACTGTCTGTCCCTTTTATTCTTCTGTCCTCTCTCTCTCTCTCTCTCTCTCTCTCCCTCTCTCATAATTAAAAATCCCACTGAACAGTTCTGTAGTCTTCGGCACACACTGCTGGCTTCTTACCCTGAAGTCTCCCCCTCCCCGGCCCCTCTTTCTGGAAAGTCTGACTTTTCCCCCAGCTTTCTGGTCCCCTGTCTACTCTTCTTCCCTGTGACTTGAGGAAAGGTGACCCTTTCCCCTCCCCACGGGAACTTCTGTCTGGGTAGGCACGTCTGTCATCCCACTCCCCTTGCCAGTGACTGGGCAGGGAACGGGCATTTGATGCAGTTCTGGCCACCAAGACAAAAGAACGAAGTCAGAGGACTTACAGTACCGGATGTGCAGTCTCATTCTGTGGCACCGTCATTAAGACAGTGTGTTACAGGTTAAAAGGAAGATGGATAGGCCAACAGAACAGAAAAGAGAGTCCAGAAATAGATCCTCACATACGTGGGCAATTGGTTCTTGACAAAGGTGCCACTGGGGAAAAGAGAGTCTTCTTCAGAAATGGTGTTGGAACAACAATATCTGTATAGCAAAATAATGCACCCGCCTCACACCATACACAGAAATTAATGTGAGATGATTCATAGGCCCAACTGTAAAAGCTAAATGAGAAATCTTCTAGAAAAAAAGGCACAAGGGAGACAGAGCCCCCTTCTTCCAGTTGATGTCATGTCTGCATGAGACACTTGGACCTTTGCAGCCTGAAACCATGTGTAAGCCAGTCAGACAAGAGGGGATGAAAGAAAAGAGGGCTTTGGGGCCGCCCTGCATCGTGAGCAATAATGCATTTTCCTTCCTACTTCAGCCAATTGCGCAGCTTTCGCTGTAACTTGCAACCAAAAGCATTCTCACTGAGGTGTGCCTGTCGTTTGCATGGGTTTCCCTCATGCTCTACAGTTTTACACGACTATTTCTACTCAGGATGCAAACAAAAACCAAGGACACTGATCTTTGTGAGTAGTTTACAGGATTGTCACACAATTTGGTCTATGTCTAGATTTCTTCTCCTGTGTTGCCTTTGGCCTCCTACCCTGGGGCAGGTGCTGAAGTTCCCTGAGGAAAGAGCTGTGACTGCCCGCTGCAGAAAGGAACCCATGAGAAAGTGTTGCCAAAGAACAGAGACCACATTTGACTCAGTTTCCTTCATAGCCCCAAGCCCTACCTGGTACTTGGCACAGAGTAGAGCTCAAAACATAAGTGTTGTGTGAATGCATGGATAGAACAAAACAAGTCCAGGCCTTTCATTAATTGTTTTATAAGCCCACAAGCATAAACAGTACAATTAAAAACCCATAAGTAGTATTCAAGTTCCTTTAGTAATTCCCTTAATTTACATTCTTACATTATACGGATGATTTCCCCCAGGGGCCTGGAGAACGTGGTCAGAATTGGACGGTCTTTTTCTTGGGGACAGGGTCATTAAAGCCAGAAATTCCGTAAGACCCCAACCATCCCCAAATCCAAACCCCTCCTGTCACAGCTACAGCCCCCCTCCTTTCAGGCCTAAGTGCCCAGCACCAGCTGCTCTGTGCTAAGCAGCAAAGATGAAGGGGTCCGCCACAGAAACCCCCTCCAATACCATCTGGCTCAGACCAGACACCCCTAGCCCTTTCCCCTCAATACGTTAGCTCCACCTGTTTGGCAGACTGACCCTTGTCAACCAGAAGATCCAGAGAGCTTGTCTCCAAGGCAATGGAATGGAAGTGTGACAGCCAAGAACCGTCACCGCAAAGCCTTTCAGGATGCCAGGTCAGGAAGAGCAGGGCGATGGGAGTGGGAGGTGGGGCAGCCGCTGCAAAAAACAGTTTGGAAGTCCCTCAAAAAATAAAACATAAAATTACATCATGGTCCCTGCAACTCCGCTCCTAGAGGTAGACCCCGAGGAATTGAAAACAGGCGTTCAAAAACTTGTACACCCACATTCACAGCAGCATTATTCCCAACAGCCAAAAGGTGGAAACAACCCAAATGTCCATCGTAAATGAATGGATAAATGAAATGTAATCTCATCTGACCCAGGAATCCCACTCCTAGGAATTTACCCTAAGAATGCAGCAGCCCAGTTTGAAAAAGACATATGCACCCCTATGTTTATTGCAGCACTTTTTACAATAGCCAAGAAATGGAAGCAACCTAAGTGTCCATTAGTAGATGAATGGATAACGAAGATGTGATACATATATACAATGGAATATTATTCAGCCATAAGAAGAAAACAAATCGTACCATTTGCAACAACATGGATGGAGCTAGAGGGTATTATGCTCAGTGAAATAAGCCAGGTGGAGAAAAACAAGTATCAAATGATTTCACTCATCTGTGGAGTATAAGAACAAAGCAAAAACTGAAGGAACAAAACAGCAGCAGACTCACAGAACCCAAGAATGGACTAACAGATACCAAAGGGAAAGGGACTGGGGAAGATGGGTGGGAAGGGAGGATAAGGGGGGAAAAGGGGCATTACGATTAGCAGACACATTGTAGGGGGGGGCACGGGGAGGGCTGTACAACACAGAAGACAAGTAGTGTTTCTGTAGCATCTTACTATGCTGATGGACAGTGACTGTAATGGGGTTTGTGGTGGGGACTTGATAATGGGGGGAATCTAGTAACCACAATGTTGCTCATGTAAGTGTATATTAATGAGACCAAAATAAAAAAAAAAGAATAACCTTAATAAACTAGTAAAATAATAAACAGCAAAAGCCAAAAAAAAAAAAGAAAAAGAAATGTAATCTATCTACACAATAGAATATTATTCAGCAATGTAAAAGCATTACTGATTCATGCCATGACGTAGGTGGTGAGCCTTAAAAACGTCATGCTAAGTGAAAGAAGCCAGGCACAAAAGGCCATATGGATATGGAATCTGGAAAAATCCAGATATGGAATAGGCAGATCCATAGAGACAAAAAGCAGCCTGGTGGTTTCCTAGGGCTGGGGGTAAGGGGAGTGGAGAGTGACTACTTAGTGGGTCTGGTTTCCTTTTGAGAAGATGAAAATGTTTGGAACTAGGTAGGATGGTGGTTGCACACCGTTGTGAATGTACTAAATGTCACTGGATCGCACACTTAAAATAACTAAAATGGTGGGTTTTATGTTATGTGTATTTCATCCCAATTTTTTTTAAAGGCAGGGAGTGACTGCCTGGGGAGGGCGGGTGGAAAACCAGAGTAAGGCGTTCCCAAAACCAGGGGACCTGGGGCGGCCAGCTGGGGCCTCCCTCTGCCTCTAAGTGAAACTGAGCTCAGCCGCCACAGTGGGGGGTTGGGTTGTCCCACAGCGCTGGACCCCCCACCCCTCGTCTCCTTTAACTTCCTGCCAATTCAGTTTACCTTCAGGAAATCTCCACCGAAGAACCCACTGTGTCACCGAGATGATGTCAGTCACAGAAACAGATCAATCCTGACAACCGAGCCATGACAGTTGACCTTTGATTAAAGCAGAGAATTGCAAAAAGAACCAGATGAAAAATGTCTAAATTAATGGCGCCTGGAATGGCTTCCCAAGAAACCCCAATTGGAAAATCTGAAGGAGGGAAATGATGTTCCCCAGCCCAGACATCAGGCTATGACCTTCTTAGCATGAAGAGTTGCTGCCAAGTACCAAGATTTATGGTGTGGACTCCGTCCATTATAAAAGATCTCTCGTTTGACATTTAGTAGAAACAGGCTTACATCAGAGGGACAAAGGCCTGGCGTGGCAGGGCCAGGGGTGCATGGCAGCTGCTAGTCCTCAGGCTCCTCCCACCTGGAAGCCCCAAGCATAACTAACTCACTTGTGAGCGCCCAGGAGCGCATCAGCAGGTTAGCTTCTGTTGCCCGCAGTTAAGAATGCTGCTCCGTCCCTTCTGCAATGGACTTCGACAGACTTCCCCCAACCAAAGAGTACTCACGTGACCCAGGCTGAACGAACCACATTGTCCCAACCCTCCAGGTAGTGAATGGTCTGGGGTTGGGCATGTGACCCAATCAGAGCCAATCAACATCCTTCCCCGGGATGTTTCTACTGGGGAAGACTCTTGTTTCTGGGGGGATGGGAGTCAAAGGTTGTGAATGTGGGGGTGCCCACCGCCATGTCCCCCAGCCCAGGGAGGAGACCTTCTGCCGCAGGAGAGAAGGAAGCCAGCAGAAACAGGGAGCGAGAGAAGCCTGACATCTTTGAGTCACTGCTCGCTGCCCCAGACTTTCCGTGGTGTGATTATGCGAGTTGATAAGGCCCCTTTTTTGCTTAGGCTCATTTGGATTAGGTTTCTGCCATTTATAACTAAAGTCCTAAATATTGAGGCGAAAAAATGTTGCTTTACTTAGGAAATGGCCTCCTGGGCCTGTCTTTCTCTTGAGATGGCAACTGACTCACGATTAAACGGACCAAACCTGCTGAGCAGTGAAGTGCCCACAGCAGAGCAGACCGTGTTGGCCAGTCAGCAGACACCTTACTGAGCGCCTCCACATGCCAGGTCCTGGCCTAGCCACTTGCACTCGATGTGAAATGACCTGGCATCCAGCCAGCCCTCAATAATTGCTGGGTGCAACAAGTTATTACTATTACTGGCCCTAACATCTCTTTCCCATTTGCAGGGAAGAATGGGAAGGGCACCTCAGGACCTGGGATGGGCTGTTTCCCCCTTTTTTTCCAAACATCTCCAATTAAGTCCCCACCCCGCATGGTTCATCCTAGCTCTGTAAACTTGAAATGGGGGAAAATATATTTTTTGATGTAACCAGAAAAGGGTGCTCACAGAGGGAGTTGATGACCTGTGCTTGAAGGGTGCAATCCACTATAAATACAGCGCTTTCATAATTAAGGAGTTTCTTGAATTCCAACTTGTAACGTTCTTGCCAACTCGCCCCTGCTGGCATGGGAAGCACAATCCTGGGCCTGCTGGGCCTGCAGTGAAAGAAAACCTACTCTCCCAAGCCCCTGGAGGGCGCCCCCCAAACTAGTGCATTGTACACGACAGCGTGGCCTTCACCTGACCGTCAGGCCCAGCTCGGCAAGATGTCACAGCCAGAAGGAAAATGCAATCCAAAGGAAACGGAGTCAAGTGGTGTTTACTGAGGACTCTTGAAGAATTGGAAAGAGGGGTTACCCTACACAATACCCCTCCCTGCTCCCTAAAACGGACTCTCAACCTGTCTCCCCACAAAGGCCCCACTCCTTCACAAATCTCTCTCAACTCCTGCACTCCAGCTCCCCTCTCCCTTCCAAAGCAACAGTTTGCTCCTTCCAATAGCAATGAGCCCTTTAGAAAATGCACGTTAATTTAGCCCCTTCAGACCAGTTCCTACTTTTCCATCCATTATCCCTCACCAGCCCACAAAGTTCCAGGGAAAAGAACCGAATGTTCGTGAGGAGGTCAGGCAGTGGGCAGGCGGTGTGTACCCAGACTCCACCCACACAACTGTCATAGGAATGTAACAAGTAAGTTCTAGGCAGATGTGTGTTTGAAACCCAACTGTTATGTCCATACAAAAGCTTACACATGAATGTTCAGAGCTATTTGTAATCACCCCAGACTGGAAATGACTCAAATGACCTTCAGCAAGGGACTGGATAAGCAGACCATGGTACTTCCACACTGCTCCGCAACAAAGGGGAATGAACTCCCGATACAAGCGACAACCTGCATGGATGTGGAGGGCATTGAGCTGAAAGAAGTCAGCTTCTAAAGGTTACACACAGCCCCCGGTAATATCTGAAGCTGGACCCACATACACGGGGACAGGGAGAGACAGAAGACAGAGGCAGAACAGTCCAGCTGGGTAGGTGGCAGGGTTATCCAGCATGTGAACTTCCCTACCAGGCTTGTCTTGGACACCGCAAGATGAGTAGGTCTCTGTACACATCCACCAGAATCTTGAAAGCATACATGGAGGCCTTACAGGGTTTAGTCACATACAATGCTAGATGGTCTCAACACCACTTTACTCTCTTAGGGCTGTGTCCCTGAAATCGGCTCCCACTGTGCAAAGGTGGGTGGGGAGGATATTCCAAAGGGTGGGGAGCCTCTGATTCCCCAGTCCATTGTGCAGGTCAACTGGCAGCCACATCCTCTCGGTGACCTCCCAATAACGCATGCTTCCATTTACAGGACATTCTCAACAAGACAAAACAATAGTGATACGGCGACGAGAACAGATCACTGGTGAGCATGGGTTAGGAGTGAGGGGAGCATGTGCCTCCTAAGGGACAACACAAAGGAAGTGTTTTGAAGTGATGGAACCATCCTGGATCCTTACGGTGACAGTGGTTACACAAATATATACAGGGGCTAAAATTCACTGAACTGTCCACCAAGAAAAAATGAGTCATTTTTCCTGTACTTTAATTCAAAAGATAAAAATACAGATGCCTAAAAAGATTAGTATAGAATAGTAAGAGCAACCAGCATATAATTCTGAAAAGAACTTAATAGATGAGTTTTTAAGGGATTTTTCTTATAAAACCATGACATGTTAATTACAGAAAGTTAGAAAATTGAAGACACATGATAAAAATTTTAAATATCCCTTAAACCAGTTTCTCAGGATAACCACTGTTACTGCCTTGGTGAATATAACTTCAGACCTCTGTCTTTGCCTTGTGTCTGAGTTCACTTGGGCTGCTATCACACAACACCAAAAACTGGGTGGCTTATAAAGAACAAAAATTTATTTCCCACAATTCTGGAGACTGGAAAGCCCAAGATCAAGGTGCTAACATATTCTCTGTCTGCTTAGGGCCCACCTCCAAGAAGATGGCTGTCCTCTTGTTGTGCCCGCATATGGTGGAAGGGGCGGGGTGCTCTCTGGGTTCTCTTTCATAAGGGCACTAATCCCATTCATAGGGGCCCCACCCTCATAATGGAGTCAGCTCCCAAAGCCCCACCTCCTAACACTGTCACCTTGGGGGTTAGGATTTCAACATAGGAATTTGGGCAGAGGACAAATAGCCAGTCCAGAGCACCTTGTTTTAACAAGAATGACAACATCCTTGCCGAGTTCTGGAATCTACTTTTTTACTTACAGTACTAAAAAGTCTTCTACAACCTGATTTTCAATTGTACCATCATACCATGGGTACATACCATAACCTATTTAGTTGGTACCTTATAATCAGACAGTTGTGCTGTGTCCTACCTTCAGTATTACAAGTGTGAAAGCAAAATTCTCAAAATGATAAAATCATAATTCTCCTACAAATAAATAGTTTCATGTGGCCAAGTTCCTTAGCGAGGGAATCGGCAGAATGACAAAAGACAGTTCAAAGAGAACATGAAGGGGACTGGAGTTGTATGCAGCTGGTGAAAGACGGAATGCCCACAGGTTGCTAAATTTGATACAATGCTGGGATTCCCCAGGTGGGTATTTTCTACCTGGCAGAAAAGAAAGTCTTTGCACCTTATCAGTTGTCTACAAATTAGCCACTAACTCCACAAAGTTGTAAACAGCTGATCCCTAATGGATGGCGATTAGAAAGTCCAAGGAAGTTACAACTCCTGAGACAATCAGTTGACCCTCAGATGGGCATGCTGGAAAATGCTCTAACATGACATTAAAAGGACGCCTTGTTTCCACTGTTTGAATTGTTTTTCTAAGCACACACAAGGCTATTGGAATTGCTTATTATTTTTGTTTGGACTCAGTGAGCATCTTGACGCTGAATTTTTACACATATCCACTTCGTCTTGGATGGAAACTCTTCTGTAAGCAGATTTCTGAGTTGCAGAGAGTACATATATTGATGGCTTTTGATGTATATTGTAAATTGTTCTCAAAAAGTTGGTGCCAATATAACCTCCATCTGCGCTGGGTGGAAGTCTTTCTTCTCCTACACCCTCCCCAGTGTTGAATGTTAATTTAGAAAGCTGTGCCGCTATGGTAGATGAAGGTGTGTTATATTTCTTTTCAGTATGTTTCTTGATTTACTAATGAAGTTGCACATGCCAACAGGTCATGAAAACAGGGCTTTTAAGAAAATGCAATTTAAAAATCTATCGAGAGTCCAAGGGTGGTATTAGTATCTGTTTACTCAGACTCTCTGAGCCTCCATTTTCTTATCTGTGAAATGAGGGTAATACCCACCTCCTAGGTTGTTGCAAAACCCTGAGATCACTTCCCCGGTAAACACTTTGCCTTTGAATACCTAGACTCAAGACCTTTTCCGAGGATCTGAAATTGAGACAGGGTCTGGAGCACAGGTGGGTGGTGAAAAGCCAGCACAGTCCAGAAAGAGGAAACTTGAGCCTTTAGATCTGGAGAAATCCTTGGCCTGCAGGCATCGTCTTCAGCCTCTTGCCCCTGGAGTGTGTCAGACCCCTCCTCGGGGAGGCATAGCAGTGAGGACCACCTGTCCGTCATTGATTATTTTCTATGTGCAGCTTCTGCGCAGCACCCGGCATGAGTCGCACGCTGGCCTGGAAGGCAGATCCTATTGTTACCCCTGTTGTTGCAGAGGAGCAGAATGCTGCCCACGCTGACAGGAGGACTCACGCATGAGGAAGACCCAGTCCTCAGCAGGAGTGCACAGTGCAGGAGCCATGCAAACCTCAGTCTCCCCTGCACACTCGTGGCCGCTCTGCATGTGGACGGGAGCCACTCAGAAGGCCTGTCCTTAGTCAAGCCTGCTGTGGAGAGGAGTTCCTTCCCTCCACGTGGTCCACAGGGGCTAGATCCCTCCCACCTTAAAGATTAGGGAACGCACAAAAAAGAACAAAATCCTGAGGCAAGCGGCTGCATGGGGGGACCTCAACATCACGCTGGGCGGAAGAAGCCAGACACAAGGGGACAGATGTTGTATGATTCCCCTCATGCAAAATGCCCCGAGGCAAATCCACAGGACAGAAAGCAGGCTAGTGGTTGCAAAGGGCTGGGGACAGGGGAGCATGGAGCGTGATGGCTTAATGTGAACAGGGTTTCTTTTTAGGGGATGAAAACATCAGGGAGCCAGACAGAGCTGGTGGTCGCCCAACATTGCGAATGTCCTAAATGCTGCTGAACTGCACATGTGAAATGGTTAGTGGCGAACTTTATGTCATGTGAATTTTCCCTCAACTAAAAATCAATGAGTCATGAGAGGAACAAGTTTGTGGCCTAACGTCTAACTCAACTTAGAGCTTGGATTGTCAGCTAATGACTGCTGGTCCTGTCATATCAAGTATCAGAGAATGACACTCAAGCTGATGGGAAAAAAAAAAAATCTCTTTTCCCTGTGGTTTTGGTATAGATCTGTTAAATAGTTCAAGCCCATTCCACTGATATAATTTAATTTGGCCTTTCATTGTTATAGAGCACTAAAGCACTATGGTGCTAAATATTGTATATTTTTGATTGTAAACACACATACACACAAGATCAGGGAACAGAGGCTGCTCAGAGTCAGCAGCTGGTGCTCCTCATGGGTTTGAACCTGGGCCGGCTGACCTGAGGCCGGGGCGTGGTTAGGGACATACTGCCCATGACGGGCGGTGGAACAGGGACTCCAAAAGTGGCTCTGTGTCCTCCTGGCTGGTGCTCCCTGGACAAGCTGCTCCTGCTTGTAAGGAAAGAGAGACATGTTACAAATCATTTCTTTTCACTTCATGGGTAACATTTTATCATCGTCTCTGTCCTCCATGTCTTTTTAACCTTTCCATTTTCCTCTGGCACTGAGCAAAGCTCAGGCCATGCTCAGAGTTGATCTGTGGGATTTCCAAGCATCGATTCTAGAAACAGAGACTGTCAAACACAGGGTTGTATTGGATGCAAACTCGACACAGGCCCAGGAGGGCCAGCCTCCCTGCTCATCTCAGATGTGAGTCCTGTGGCTCCAGAAAAGAACGGGGAAGGGAGAAGCAAAGTGCAAGGGCAAGTCCAAAGCCCTCTGTGGCTGCACAGCAGCTCTGCCTGTGAGGGGAGGGCAAAGCCTACGAGCAACTGCAGCAAAGTGAGCAGAAGGCAGGGGCTTTCTCTCTGCTCTTTGCATGGTGTCCTGTGTGTACCACATAGGTTTTGGGGATTTAGGATGCTCCAGAGACAGCTTCCCGGGCAGGGGTGGGGGGCACTTAGAGCCAGGGTGGAAGCCATGTGAGCGCTCAGGGAGCCTGCCAGGATTTGGGGCTCAGAGCAGGATCTCGGGTGCCATCCCTCCAGGAGCTGAAGTGGTGAGAAATAAAAGCTGAGAACCATATTGCTGGACCCAAACTGGGCCAAATGAAAGGGGCAGCAACTTTGGGGTGGGAAGAACAGGAATATTAACTGCCTTCATTTATGAAAGGCCTTCAGACATATCATCACCCTGATTCTCAATGAAAAGAAATGTGCTTCTATTACACCAACCTTTACAGAGGCGGAAACTGAGGTTTGGAGAGGTCCATATTCCATATTATCCCAGATCCCACAGCTGGTAGGGGTGCAGCCAGGACTGGAACCCAGGGAAAGAACATGACCACATCATGCTGGTGGGAAGGGAAACTGGGGGAGGAGGGAAATCCTTCCCCCTACCCCACAGCATTTAATTTACAGCCAGATGGTACAGTAAGTGGGGTGGCTTGGAGACCTCTTGAAACCAGCCAAAAATGCTGGAGAAAGCAAGCTTTCCCAGGCCCCACCCTGCCCCTGGAATTCCAGGCCTTCCCAGGCCACCTGGTGGTGGATCAGATCTGTCTTTGTGGGAGAAACCCCTTCTCCTGTTCTGTCCCGAGACTGGCCAAGGCGTGGGGATGGGGGGAGGTCACCAGAGTGGCTGGCTCATTGCCTCCTTTGCTTCCTGAAGAGTCCAGGGCAGGGAAAGACCAGAAGCCAGCCAAGGGTACCCAACTGGGAGCCAGCAGTTCCAGGGAGCTGAGGGTCTCACTTGTCTTTGCATTAAGAAAGTGACATTTACATATTCATAAATGACATATCCGATAAAGGGTTGACATCCAAAATATATAAAGAACTCATGCGCCTCAACAAACAAAAAGCAAATAATCCAATTAAAAAATGGGCAGAGGATCTGAATAGATACTTCTCCAAAGAAGAAATTCAGATGGCCAACAGGCACATGAAAAGATGCTCCACATCGCTGATCATCAGACAAATGCAAATTAAAACCACAATGAGATACCACCTCACACCAGTGAGGATGGCCAACATCCAAAACACAAACAACAACAAATGTTGGCGAGGATGTGGAGAAAAGGGAACCCTCCTACACTGCTGGTGGGAATGCAAATTAGTTCAACCATTATGGAAAGCAGTATGGAGGTTCCTCAAAAAACTCAAAATAGAAATACCATTTGACCCAGGAATCCCACTCCTAGGAATTTACCCTAAGAATGCAGCAGCCCAGTTTGAAAAAGACAGATGCACCCCTATGTTTATTCCAGCACTATTTACAATAGCCAAGAAATGGAAGCAACCTAAGTGTCCATCAGTAGATGAATGGATAAAGAAGATGTGGTACATATACACAATGGAATATTATTCAGCCATAAGAAGAAAACAAATCCTACCATTTGCAACAACATGGATGGAGCTAGAGGGTATTATGCTCAGTGAAATAAGCCAAGCCAAAAAAGACAAGTATCAAATGATTTCACTCATATGTGGAGTATAAGAACAAAGAAAAAAAAACTGAAGGAACAAAACAGCCGCAGACTCACAGAACCCAAGAATGGACTAACAGTTACCAAAGGGAAAGGGACTGGGGAGGATGGGCGGGAAGGGAGGGATAAGGGGGAAAAAGAGGCATTATGATTAGCAGACATAATCTAGGGGGCACGGGGAGGGCAGTACAACTCAGAGAAGACAGTAGTGATTCTATAGCATCTCACTACGCTGATGGACAGTGACTGTATAATGGGGTATATGGGGGGAGTTGATGAAATGGGGAGTCTAGTAACCATAATGTTGCACATGTAATTGTAGATTAACGATACCAAAAAAAAAAGAAAAGAAAGTGACATTTACTTCACATGAGGATTTAGCCCCTTGGCCTGCTGGAAAATTCTACACTCTGAGAAATGCCAGGTCTAAGCACCTTGAGAAAGAGGACACGAGCAGAAGGTGGTGGCTCATAGTGGTGGTTACTGCTGGGTGTCCGGTAGGCCTGGCCTCAAATCCCTGCTCTCCCATTTATTAGCTGTGGGACTCCAGGCAGGTCACTTAACCTCTCTGGGACTGTTTTTTCTCACCTGAAAATGGGATAAGGACAGTAGCTACCTCTTGGGCATAAGAGAACAGCACACAAGAGCAATGGTGGCAGAGACCTGGGTGGGGAGGGGCTGAGGGCGGTGTGAGCACCAGCCATCATTCGAGCAGTGGCAGCGGTACGTGCGCCTCCCTGGGAGCCCAGCGCTGGCCAGCTGCTCCCTGTCCTCTGGCACATGAGGCCAACGACAGCACCCTGCAAGGTGAGCCCTATGAGAGACCTCATTTTCCAGCCCAGGCCTGCCCAAGAGGGGCCCTGGGACCCTGCCCATGCTTCCACCTTCATTCCTCAGCCCTGAAGCCCCTCTTTTGAGCACACTCCTCCCCGCTCCCACCCCTTCCTACAGTTCATGCCTGATTGGCTGCCTGGCGTGGGGATGGGCCTCTAGGGCTTGGGCACCTCAGGGCCCAGGACCCCCTGCACCCAGCAGTTTGTGAGTGGGACTCTCCTCCCTGGGCCCAGCCCCCACCCCTGCCCCTGTCCACTTGCCTCCCCAGACCTGCCCCTGAGCTGCTGCTCCCTCCAGACGCAGCCTCTTCCCATGGACCCTCATTGGGCAGGCCTCCTCCCCTGGCAGACCTCACCTCCCTGAGCTCCAGGCATCTGGGAGAGACCAGTGGCAAAGGGCTACTGCCCAGATCTGAACTGTTAACAGAAGCTCCCTTTCCCAGGCTCCCTGCCCTGAGCAGACAGTTTGACTAGAGCCTGGAAACCCTTTACAGAGTGTAAGACCAAACAAGCACTTCCCCACTGGGCCTCAGTAGCCTTGTCGGGAAAGAGTGGATGGTAAGACTGAGACTGGCCTCAAGGGGGCACTGCCATGAGGATTAAATGCCACGACGCAGGACGCCCTAGCACCCAGGGTGCAGCCCTAGCTAAGCTGTATCTGATCATGCTTAATGTTGTTAGGACCACTTTGCTAATAGCTAAAATGGGCAAGTTACAGAGAAGAACCATTAAGCTAGGCTTCCCAAGATGCACAGAAGGAGGGCCTCAGGGCAGCAAATTCAGACTGCCCAGGCTCATGCTTGTGCCAACTCCTGGGAGGTGGCCTGTGTCTCTTCTCTGTGTGGCTCGTACCCGAGAACAACCTGATGTATCACTGGCATAGAGGCAGCTGCCATGGGCCCCATTTGCGTTCCTCTCTCCCCCCGTTTGCCTATTTCTTATACACCTACCTCTTCATTTTGCACCTGCTGTTCCCTGCTGGGGGTGCCCTTCTCTCTCCTCTACCTAGAGCCTGCCATTCTTTAAGACCAGCCATGGTCTCTCCTCCTCCAAGAGGGCCCCTGTGATCGCAGGTGGGAGAATATCTCCACCCCACCCTCTACTGGGTCACTCAGTTGGCAGTGTCCATGTGTGGCTGGTGTTTATGACCTTCAAGAGTATGTCCTGCTTCTTGAACCACCAGTATGTTTATCAAGGGCTGTGGCCAAAGCCTGACCTTGTGGTCACCCAACATACCAAAGGGTAGCAGAGTATGTATGCCAACCCAAAATATGCCAAATTCTTTTAAACTGATTATTTTTGAGAAACAAGAGATAAAGGAGAAGCTTTGAAAGAGAGTAGACAGGAGATCTACATTTATGAAGGAAATTTCCATTAGAAAGGGTACATGGAACAGGAAGACAGCTATATCGGTGATCACTTCTTTTTTCACCTGAGAGACTTATCTACAACCTTGTTTCCCAGAAATTTCCTCCTCTCCCCTTCCCACCTAGAAGCCCCAGAGCGAACCCTGTCCTGCACTCACGATGGCATATAAATCCAACATCCGGCCACCTTTTGAGTCTGAAATCTTTGTGTAACTCCCATGCCTTCCCACATACATACTTCCATCTGTTTCTTTTCTCCTGTTACTCAGTCTTATGTTAACTTAATTCTTAGACCAGCTGCAGAACCTGGAAAGATATAAGTGAAAATTTTCCTCCCCTACAGCTCACAACCCAGACTCTCAAGTTCCTCCCTGTGGAAGGGTCTCGAGGACCCCAGTTAGGCTTTAGGCGGCTGCCTAGAAATCACTCCGGAAAACCAGCCCTGGGTTAGTTGGTTTGATGCATGAGCTTGGGTGAGAATCTGAATTTCAGGACTGGAGATTTTCCCTGCTGACAATGAAGATTCCCTCCCAGACAGGGAGCTCCCTCCCTTTTCCTCCCTGGCCGACCCAGGCACCTTCAGCCTGCGTCCCAGCTCTGGTCTCTGAAGTTGCGCAAACTTCCTTCCAAAGGAGGAAGCCTTTGACATGGGACGTGTTCTTATGCCTTCAGAACCCTCAGAAACAAAGAGGGCGCCCTCCACAGTCTCACAAAGACTTCCCCTCCCCTCTGGGGCTACCAACAGTCCAGTGGCTAAAAGAGGGCCCACCCTAGGTCAGATGACAGCTCCCCACGACGCCCCTGCCCTCCGAACGCTGTATGTCTGAGATCTGCTTAGGCGATGGCTTCATTCCAGGTCTCTGGGGACAGGGCACAGTTTCTGAGGCAGGAGTTTGAAGAGATGGTGAGGAGTTCCTGCACCCCCGTCCCCGCCCCCACCTGGAGGCCACCCCGGAGGCGGCCTGCGCAGTACTTCACTGTGGCTTCTCGGGGAAAGCCCACCTAGCCTGGTCTGCAAGGTCTCCAGGGCCCCCCTCAGGCCTCCCGGCTCATCGGGGGCCTCCACCTCCCACACCCCTAGCCTCTCCCCAGAAGCCCTCCCCCAGGACTTTCCCACCGAGACGCTCAGTCCCCTGGGTCCGAGGAGGAGGGTGGGAAGGCGGGAGTTAGATGGGGTGACACGGGGAGCACAGTGGACTGCAGTTTTCATTAACTCACTTAGATGCAAACATCTGTAGGTGGCCTCTGTTCATTGAAAATGACCCAGCGGATCCCTCAGGACAGAGACCCAGGACGCCTTCTTCATCAAGAGAGCGGTGTGTTCCTCACCCTCCTGGCAGTCCCGCGTAAATGGTCTGGGGCTGGCGTGGCGGCTGCACGGGTTTGGGGACGAAGGTTCCAGGAAGGTTCGTTTCGGTGTCCTCGGTCCAGTCAGCGGGAAGAGGGACAGGAAGGGAAGTTGCTCACCGCTCTGACCCATTGAGCAGAATTTGGTCACGTGACCACCCTCAGCTCCAAGGGAATCTGGGAAATGTAGTCCTTTATTCCGCGTAGCCAGGTGCGCAGCCAAAGAGGGGTCAGGAAATGGGAATAAGAAGTGTCTTCGTACCTATGTGAGCTCACTTTCCCGAAACGCAGGCGCCTTCAAAGCCCTTTCCACGCGCACTGCCCTGACCAGGCGCCTCCAGACCAGGGTCCCTGGAGGATATAAAGTTTGTGTCCGTGGATGTGAGTGGGATGCTGTAACCATGAGCCTCGCTGGAGGAGCAGGGCAGGTGCAGTGGGCCCACCCCAGGAAGATGGCAGGATGGAGGCAGCCACAGCAGGGGCCACATGGCACTCCCACCCCCAGGCCACTCTCCTCCTCTATGCCTGGTGATGCTCTGAGCCAGGCTCTGGGGATGGTGTTTCGGGGAGATAATCACTAACATGCAGATATGAGTCCGGGGTTTGCGAGGGCAGTGGGGCCAAGTGGAAGGTGCTCGGTGGGGAGAAACGGGGCCATCCTGGGGGTTTTGCCATTGTTATCACACCCAGGGACTGGCCGCCAGTCAGAGCCACCCTGGCAAAGCAGGTGGCCCAGATGGGGAAGGAGAGGCATGATCTGTGCCTTCACCGAGCCTCAACCCCCACAGAAGCCACCCAAGGGCAGGTCAGCGCAGACCGCAGCCAGACCCGGAGCAGGGACTGTGACCTGCATGTGCCCACAGCAGCAGGGGTTCTGGACCTTGTGCCAGCAGACGCCTCTCAGGGCGGCCTGGGAGCTGCCCTCACATAAGCCCCTTGGGCTAGATCCTGGCTCATCCCAGAGAGAGGTGCCCCCTGCACTCATTTGCTTTCAGTGCTTTCATGCACTCAGTGTGCAGGTAAATTACCTCCAGTCTCCACCTCAGGGACAGTCCCTTAGGGCTTAAAACACCCTTGTCAGGAATTGGCTCTCCAGAAAGCGTCACGTTAGCATTTTAAATATGTAGTCATTAAAATCTACACCACAGAGTTTGTTCATTAGCCCAGGGATGTTAGAAATCATTTTTCTTAGAAGTATGAAGTGATCAGATAAGTGTTTAGCTAGGAAGATTCCCAGGAACTCAGTGTCTTTGTACCCACAGGGGAGAGCAGCGTGAGGTCCCCACAGCTGTGCTCTGGGGCTGGGCACGGGGGGTCCTGGTCCCCACTCCTCGGAAAGGCAGGTACAGGTGTATGATTGTCTTTGTACCTGCCTACTAGCAAATATTTGGACATTTGGCAGAATCTGATGTCAGACTTGCTTTTGATGTAATGTTCCATCTGGTGGCACGGCTGTCGGTGAGGAGCTGTGGAGCACCACCTGCCTCTAATCGGGGATCCACTTTTTTGCCAGAAAACCCTATCACTGGGAACACATGCCCAGTGTCGGGTGGTAGAGTCTGGCTGGGAAGTAGGTCTGGTTCTGGAGCCTGTGCCCTCAGCCACTGTCCCACACCGCCTTCCCACATTGCCTTCGCTCCCCCGTGTCTGGAGTTCTACCATCCCCGCTCCACACCCCACCAGTGTGAAGACGCTCCTGGGTGCCCATCGTGGCCCTGGCTTCTGCCACTAACTGGAAGCTATGTTGGGCTCTCCAGCTTTGTCTCAAAAGGGACAGATTTGTCTCAAAAGGGGTGTTGGCCTGATGATTCCTTTCACAAAACCAACTCTGAAACACAGCCTGTCTGTGCAGTCTGTGGCTCAGTCTAATGCTGGCTGCTTGATCTCACTCACCAACCTACACGTGCATGTGTCTTTCAGGAGCTCTTGGCCAAGGGCAATAATGTATTGCTCACCTGCAGTTCTGCTCTTGATGCAACATCAACTTTTATTGTTCTCCAAGTTAACATCTCCTCAGCAGGCTCCAGAAAGCAAGGACCCTCACCTCCTCGGCTACCCCCTCTCCACACACCAGCACAGGGCAGGGCCTGAGTACTGAACAAACATTTGGCTACTTGAATAGAGGAGGCAGAGGAAGCCCAAAATCCCAGGCAGAGGGGCTCCATGGCAGCGCATGGTGCCTGTCTGAGAGCTCCCATGGGAGCTGGTCATCCTCCCCTCCATGTAGGGAGCAAGAAGCTCTGGGTCCTCGGGGCCTGGCATATCAGAATCACACAAAAGTCCTGTCCGGATGAGGAATTAGCCTGAATCCTGGGCATATGGGGGCAAAACTCCCCTTTAGGACCCAACTGGACATTCTGCAGTGTGAACAGGTCACCAAGGCTTCTCAGAATGTGGTCCCCACACCAGCAGTTAGCATGGCCTGGGAACTTGTTAGAAATGCAAATTCTTAGGCCCCAGCCCAAACCTAGCTAATCAAAAACACTGGAGGCCAGGCTGGCAATCTGGGGTGAACAAACTTTCCCAGCTTTGAGAACAATTAGGCTAGGCCAACTATTTTCAAAATTGCAAACCCTTTAGAGACAGACACCCAATAGATGAGACAGGCAGGAGTGGAGAGCTGGGGGGGGGACGCTTGGAGCACGGCTCACCTGCTGAGCTCCCAGCCTCCCAAACTCCCCGTGAAATGTTCTGCGTTAATCCTTAGGCCCTGGGTTCTCACTTTGCACATTCTTTCTCTCGGGCTAACTAGGCATACAGCACACCCAAAGCAAGAGGAAGGGTGTCACAGGAGGAGGAAGCAGCTGAAAATGAAACAGAAGAACAGAAACAGACAAAGCAACAGGTCCACACAGGGGAGGCAAGGACAAGTCAGGAAGCATGTTTAATTGGTGTGACATGACGACATACACAGGAGCATGGGAGGAGGCCTGGGCATGCTGCGTGGCCCTGTCCCCCCGGGCCTCCAGGGGTCCCACCTGCACCACCAGGGATGCACACCAAGCAGATTCAGACAGGACAGCACCTCCACTCCAGGAGAGGCTGAGAGGGTTGGAAGGCAAACAGAAAAAAACAACCACAGCTAGGAAACACTGCTTTTTGCTAGTTTGTTTTTGGGTTTTTTGTTTTTTTGGTCAGTTGCCCGGATTCCTTTCCAAAGTCACAGGTTCCGGGTGGGGGCACCACGACCACTCAGACCACCGCACCCGCATTCCACCTCAGCAGCACGTTGATGATCCCGCTGATATCTGCCCCAGACCACACCCCCGTGAGGCAGGCTGAGCAGTCTTGCACCCATTTGAGAGATGGAGAAACTGAATCCCTGCGAGCAGCCGGGACTTGCCCAGAGTCCCAGAGAAAGCTGATCCGTGGGTCAGACTGAGCGCCTGCGGCCAAGGGACACTACAAAGGCATAGAGAAAATGGGAAATGCACAAATGGGGGGGCGGGGGGATTCTGAATTCACCCCGGTTCTAGGGAGTAGACAGAGCCTGAGCCTAGATGCCAAGACAGAAGATGGGACCAGCTGTTTATTCAACAAAAGCCTTTTATTCATTCAAAAGTCAACCATCGGGTTTATTCCGCAGATATTAAAAAAGAGGGGGGCAAGGCTTCCCATCACAGTGCCTTTATGCTATTTAACTTGCTAAGGGAGAGACCTAGAAGAGGGGCATCCGGGAGACACACTGCCAATAAGGTGGGGCTGGAGGCCGAGGGCCTGGGTGAGATCAGAACCCTTGCCTCCCCTCCCCAAACTGCCCGAGCAATTACGTTTGGCCTGTTGGGGCCCACAAATGCCTTTGCAGCTCACCACCACCAGGGGGCGCCCGCCACGTTCCCTTGGGCCCCCTCAGAAGCTGAAGCTGTGCTGGGAACCGGGTAGCCTTCTTTCTGTAGGGAGAGGGTGCCTCTGCCAGCCAACAGGCGCCCCAAACCCCCCCACCCCCAGAGAGGAGACAATGTCCGCAAAAGCCCAGGTGCGCCTTTTGCCTAGGAAGTTGGCTGTCAAACTGAAAAGCATTTCAAGGGAAGAGGACACGTACGCCAGCCCTGGTGTCACTCTGCTGTCAAATACTGCAAACTCGTTACATTCTCCTAAGTGCCGTCAACACACAGTGGGGAGCAGACGCTGTGAGGAAGAGGCCAGGGCCACTACAGAGGGGCTGTCCAAGGCTGGCCCTTGCTCCTGGGCCCAGGGGGCACGGGGCACGGCTCAGCAGAGGGACCAAGAGAGCCTGGCTTTGGCTTGGTCTGGAATCCCCAGGGAGCAGCACGTGACCCGGCTGGGCCTTGGGTGGAAATGTCCCGTGGAGAGAGGCCCATGGGTGCTCAGAAGCCCAAGGGGGTGGCATCTGGAGTTCTGGAGAGAAGAGGGAACAAAACTGTCCCTGCCAGGGAGCGGTGGGCAAAATGGCCAGTGTCCAGCACCCTGCCAGGAAGAAGGTGGCCCTCCCAGCAGCTCTGGGATGACTCGGGGTGTGGACCCAAGGGTGTCCCAGGCATGGGTCCACAGTGGTCCATGGGTCCACTGCCTGCTAAAGCCAAAAGCCACACCTGTGGCTCCAAACCAAAAGGCCAAAGGGCAGGGAGGTGGGAGGAAGGCCTCGCACGCAGATACTCCATAACCACCTGGGAATCAATGCCTCCCCTGGAGGGGTCCACATGCTGAACCCTGGAGAGTTCTCAGCTACAGGTCCCCTTCCCGTGAAGCCTCCAGAACGGGCGGCTCAGCAGCGCCTCCCCACTGGATCACAGAGGCAAAGCGAGGCTCAGGCAGCGGCCAGAGAAGCAATTTGACCAGGAGGGAGGCCCTGCCCTCATCCCCTCCGACCCCAAGCCACCAAGTTCACCTCCTATCCTAGGGTCCTAGGTCAGAGCCTGAGGAACGGCAGGATTTGGCGGAGTCCTGGGCCTCCTGGGCCTGCGGCCTGAGCAGGAAGGGGGCGGCAGGCGGCTCAAAAAACCGAGCCTTCAGTCGTCTGTGAAAACAGAAGTTCTGCCTGGCCCCCACAGGATCTGGGGGGCTTGCAGCACAGGCAGAGTAAAGCCAAAGGGTCTGCTAATGCAAGAAGGGAGGGTCTGGGGCTGGCTGAGCACCCCAGCCAACAGCAATGGACATGCAAGCCCATAGTGGCAGAGCCACTCTCCGGAGTGGAGGGTCTGTTGGCTGAGGGTCAATAAGCAAAAGAAACTCTGGCCTCCTGGGCAAGTGCAAAGTGAGACCAAGAGCCATTCAAAGCAGGAACCGAGGGTCAGCTTCTCCTCTTCTAGGGCTGGGATAAGCAGGGGGCTGAGAGACTGCGACTCCACAAAGCAGCAGAGGCTGCTTCTCACCCCAGAAGCTTTCCCTGGCTGAGGACGAGTTCTGGACCATCAAGCCGACTCAGGGGTCCAGGAGAGACAAGGAAGCACTGCAGGGAGGGACAAGGAATGCCAAGTGACCCCACACAGCATGAGCAGTGGCTGCTGCGTCCCCGAAGACTTGTGCCAAGAGACAAAACAGTGACTCAGACAGTCCCCGTGTCTGCTGGGGTCTGGCAAACTTAACCACAGACCGCAGAATGACACCGTACAGGAAAGCCAGGCCTAAAAACACACAGTGTCAGCGTGGAAGAGGGGCTCCCCTCTGGCTCATAGTTGGGGCCCAGAGAGGGCAGGGGGCTGCCCACAGTCACAGCCAAGGCCAGCCTCGGACTCCTGGACTCTGGCCCAAGGTCATCTGACTTGCCTGGTAGCAGTTCTGGAGCTGCCCTGTCTCGGTGGCAGACAGCACCAGAAGCTTCCTGTGAGCACAGGTGGGCACAGACAGGAGGAGCAGTCACTACTGAATGGGAATGCCTGCAGCCCTTCCCTCCTCCCTCCCACCCAGCATTTGAGCTAAGACAGGAAGGGGAGAAGGGTGCTCTGTGGACTGGACAAGACAGACAGGCAGGCAGGCCAGCAGGCGGGGAGAGAAATGAGAAACTAGTTCCAAAACCACCAAGGAGGAGGAAGGAGCTTATAGGTCTGCTCACCTGCTTGCAAAGACACCCCCCCTTCACTCTTTCCTACGTACCCACTGGTGCCTTCCCGCTCCCAGGCTCAGAACAAGCCTCTCCATTTGCCATGCTTCCGCGAACACCAAAGAAAGAGCTGAGAAACCAAAAGATGTCCCCCGTTTGTCCTCAGAAAAGATGTTCTGGACCCAGAGGAGGACACAGGATGGGGAGCATGGACAGGGCCCAGAGAAAAGGGGTTCAAGAAGGAAGCATTTGGGCTGGAGGGAACAGTGCATTAGCCATTTAAGAAACCCACCTTTCCCCTCTCCAAACATCCAGCACAGTATCTGGAAAAAAAAGAAGTTTTTTGGCTTCTTGGCCACTGCAGGCCACCATCCTTCCAAGCGCATGTGGGCAGGTGGGTGAGGGTGTGCACATGTAAACGGAGGCCCCACATCCCTGGGAGCTTTGGACATGTGAGGCAGCAGCAATAGTTAAGAACCAATAAATAAAAGATATCAATTATATATGTATAAAAAAAAATCCTCACTTTCCGCACAAAAAGCACAATACTGTTATCACAAAACAAATCATCATAATTAATCATCCTAGCCACGCAGGTGGTCTTGCTGCTCAAGGATGGGACAACAAATAACGTTAATCAGGCCCCCCGACACCCCGAGCCCACCAGCGGCTGAGGGCCTGCCTGCCCGTGGCCCCTCTGGCTGCCGGAAGCAGAGGCGGGAGGCAGAGTTCTCTGAGGTCCCAAAGCCTTCTCCCCATCTGTCAGTCTGTGTCTTTGCACAGAAGGTAGTTTTTTTTTTTTCTTTTTCAATGTCTGTTTGAAATAAAAAACAAAAGCACACGCGCAGGAGAGCAGAAGGGATGGTGAGGCTGCCTGCGAAGCAGCCACGTTCTTGGTTTGGCAGAGGGCTTTTCCGTTCCGTGTGTTGCTGTTTTCTGGACAAGCAGAGGTTGTTGGCAAGTGGCGCCAGTGGCTTCAGGCAGCAGGTGGGCTCAGGGCAGGTGGCGGAGAGCCGGGCCTTGCGGCTCCAGGGCGGCCCGGCTGGGCGTGGATGCAGGGAGAGGCTGGGTGGACACAAGAGGGTGGTGTCGGGACTGAGGTGGCCTCATGGCATGGGAGGAGGTGAGTGGTTCCTGGGCATCTGGAAGACACGAGAAGGTGAGGCAGGTTCAGAGCTCGCGGCCAGGGACACACGCATAAAGAGCCGGCAGGAGAGTCAAGTAGAAGGCAAGGTGACATTATATGTCAGAAGTCCTAAAACTACACACCCCCTGGCCCACCCATTTGGTGCTTAGTATTTATTCTTAAGAAACAAATAAGGCATTTCCTACAGTATCATCTGTAATAGCAAAATAAAGAGGCAGCAAGCTCAGTGCCCACCATAGGGGACTCTGGATAGATGGGGCCATAGCCATGAGACAGAATAGTTTGCAACCATTAAGAACAATGCATGGAACGGCCAACGAGCACACAGGAAGATGCTGGCCAGAACTAGTCGTCAGGGAGGTGTAAACCAAAACCGCAATGAGACACCACTTTGCACCCACTAGGATGGCCATCATCCAGCAACCCAGAAAATCAAAGTGTCGGCCAAGGGCGTGGAGAAATCAGAACCCTCGTCCATTGCTGGCAGAATTTAAAAACAGTGTGGCAGTTCCTCAGAGTTTAACGCAGGATTACCTGATGAACTAGCAATTCCACCCCGACGCATACCAGCCAAAGGAACTGAAAATAGGGACTCAGACAAATTCTTATACATGCTCGTAGCAGCATTATTCACAACTGCCAAAAGGTGGAAACAACCCAGGTGCCCATCAATGGATGATGGATGAACAAAGGGTGGTAGACGGCTACCATGGAACACTATTCAGCCCTAAAAAGGGAGTGAAGCACTGACACAGGCCACAATGTGGATGAACCGTGAAATCATTCCACTAACTGAAAGGAACCAGGCGCAAAGGCCACATATTGTCATCCTGTTGGTAAGAAACATCCAGAATAGGCAAATTCCTAGAGACAGAAAGCAGATGGTGGTTGCCAGGGGCCTGGGGGGTGGGGATGGAGGAAAAGCTACTTAATGGATATGGAGGGTTGTTTTGGAGGAATGCAAAAGTGTTAGTACTAGAGAGAGGAGTGGTTGCACGATATTGTGACTATACAAATGCCCTGAATCGTTCACTTTAAAATGGTAAATTTCATGTTGTGTGAATCTCACCCTAAGAGATTTTTTTTAAAAAGCAGCATGAGGGACAATCATGTGTGTTACTGGACCCTTCCTGTAACCTGTGTTTACATTACACGTCCCTGCTCCCCCCTTCCCCCACTGGACAGGTGTAAGCACCTGATGCTATGGGAGAAGGGAGCTGTTTTTCTGATTTGTGTGAAATGACCTGAAAACATTATCTGGGTCAATCCGAAGCTCTGTGGTAGTGGCACTGGAGGGTAGGAGAGCCCCCACAGGCCTGGAGTTGGGGTGGCCATGGTGATACAGGGGCAAGGGGAAGAGAGGATGGGAGCAGTTGCCCAGAGAGAGCCCACAGCCCCCGACAGGACAGGCCTATGTCCTCTCAGCCATCCAGTCCCTGTGCCAACCCCCGGAGACACTTGGCTGAGTTTCCAATCACATTCTTTGCCATCAAAATCCGTGAACGCTGGTGATGTGCAGTATTGTATCTGCTGGTTAAACCCACCACTATGATGGAACTCATCAAAGGCATTTAAATCCATAGATTCACGATTACATATTTTTTTAAAACTTCATCGGTCACCTCTAAGGGATGTTAGAAACTCATTTTGAAAACTGATTAAGAGAAAGAATCAAGTATCTACCCTGCCTTTCTTTAAAAACAAAACCTCAGAGAAGTAACCAGTTGATAAGAGTAAGTTTCCCTTTGTGGAAGAAGTACCGCTAACAATGAAGAAGGAAAGGCAGCTTTGGCAGGTCACCATTTTACACAACGAATAAATGACGTGGTAATCATCAGGGGCGGCTGACATCACCAGGGGTCATGTGCCACCTGGTCAACACACAACCCACACGTGACGTATTCCTGCCAAAGTGGATCAGACTGAACGCCCAGTGAGCCTGTAGTTCTGACTACCTGTTTCCAGGAGGAACATGGGACAAAGGGCAGGTTAACACCAGCATGGGGCACAATCAGCAAACTCCAGAAGGGCGAGACACCACAGAATGTGTTTCTCAACAAATAAGCAAGAGAAGAAGGGAAGGGAAAACTTAAAGATTAACATAAACTTAAGAGACCCATAAGCCAACTGCAATGCTTGGAGTTTATTCAGATTCTGATTCTAATCAACAAAAAATTGTGGGAAAAAAATGTGTGATAACAGGAAATTGCAATGCTAATGGCAGATTGGAGGGGATTTAGGGATTGTTGATGTTTTGGTATTACGGATTCTTCAAAGAATCGTTATCTTTGAGAAATACATCTTGAAATATTTATGTATGAAATGATCTGATATCCTGAATTTGCTTCAAAACAACCCAGTATGGTGGGGGAGGATGTAGATGGTACAAGATTGGCCCGGATTGGTGATTCTGGAGTTGGATTGTGGGTTATACCATTCTCTTTCTCATTGCTTGTGAATAATAAAATTTGTCCTTTTTAGCCCACCCCAAAATTTCCAACAACCTGTGTCCACACCACAGGAAGGGTTAAATTATGGCCCAGCTATTTAAAATAATGGTCTCAGGAAACACCTACAATGTAGAAAATATGCATGATCTCAGGTCCTGAATAATTAATTCAGTGGATCGTATAACATCATTTATGTAAGAACAATGATAATCTGAGAAGACAAATAAATCCCAAAAAATGATGGAACACAAATTAGATTTAATTCCTATCAGGCAGGCTCTAGACGAGCCTGAAAAAAAGCAGGAGGTGATCTGAGGAAAGAGCTACAGAAAGGGGAGACCTCATCACTCTGAAGAGTTTGCCATGGAAATAAAGTTACACCTACTTGGCCAACTTGTAGCTGGTGAGGGTAAGACACATGTCTATGTAGGTTGCATTAAAAAGCCACTGTGAACCCAATAGGATACAAACTTTCTGCCATGTTGGAAAAAACACACTAAAAATCTCTTTTCTTAGTATTGAGTGTCCAAAAGAAAAAAAAATGTTTCCTATAAATTGTTCATTAAAAAAAAATCAGTCAGCATATATGCACGTGAACTCATTGTTGCTGAGAAAATACATCCTCATATATATTCACAGAAAACTGCAAGACAAAAACAAACAGGGTGATTCAAAAATAATCACATACTCTAAAGAAATTAATTATACCATATGACTTCTTCTTAGTGGGGAGAGGATCCATCGAGAACCTATGTTTGTACCACATTTTCCACAGCCTGGAGAAAATAATGCAGAGTGTACTGTGACAGCTGCCATTGAAGCCACAGATGATAATTCACAAAAAGGGACTCTAAAAAATTAGACAATGGATCAGTCTGCACTGTGGAGCCCGGAGCTGCACATGGAGTGTTCCTAAGATTATAGAAATAACTGTGATAGCATCTTTTCAAATTGGTTTGATTGTATGTTTTTATGTGACCTAGTTACTGAATATTAAAGTTTTTGTTGTGTGTTCAATTCTTTTTGAATCACTGTGGGCACAAAATGTTCACCGTGGTTATATCTGGGTTATATATGAAGGGTGTTTTTTTTATAAAATAAACTTTTTTATTGACATTCTTTTTAAACATATTTTCTCATGTCTATTTCTTGTGTAAAATAATAATAGCAAAAGAAGCTTCAAAACAGTACAGGTCTCCTGAACGGAATATCGGCAAATCAAATGTGATATGTAAAAAGGCGAACAATCATGGCTAAGTGGAGTTTATTTTAAGAATGCAAGAGTGGTTTAGCATTCAAAAATCTGTCAGTGTGATTCATCATATTAACTACAAAAAAGGGAGAAAAGTCGTAGGAACATCATGATAGATGCAGATTTTTTTGATAAAATTCAATACCATTCATGATTTTTTTAAAAAACAAATAACCCCTGGAAAACTAGAAAGGAAACTTCCTAAATCTGATAAAAATCTATCTACAAAAGACCTATAATAAACATCCTCAGTGAAGGTAAATTATTGAAAGCTTGTGCCCCAACACCAAGAGTGAGACCAGAATGCTCGCCTTCACTACTCATATGCGACATTGTGCTGGTGAGTCCAACCAGTACAAGAAAGCAGGAGAAAGAAACAAATGGCAGAAGGATGGGAGAGGAAGAAATAAAATTTTGATAATCCAGAAGAATCTAAGGCAGACTCAGAGATTTAATAAATGAAGTTAGCAGGATCATATATACATGGTCAATAAACAAAAATCAACTTAATTTCCATAAGCCAGAAAAAAATGAAAAATACTATTTTAAAATCACTATTCATAACACCACCAAAACCATCAGCTAACTAGGGATAAATCTATCAAACGGTATGAATGACCTTTTACCTGAAAAACAACAAAATCTTACAGAGAAAAAATTTAAAAGGCCTAAATAACTAGAAAGGTATACCATTCTCATGGATTGGAACATTCAACATTAGAAAGATGCCAGTTCTCCCCCAAATGAACTGTAGATGCAACTCAGTTCCAATCAAAATCCCTGTGTGTGTGTGTGTGTGTGTGTGTGTGTGTGTGTGTGTGTGTGTGTGTGTGTGTGTGTGTGTACATGTGTGGGTAGAAATTTATAAGTTGATTCTAAAATTTATATAGAAATGCAGATAGTCTAAAGTAGCCAAGGCATGCTTGAAAAAGAAGTGATGGGATTTCACTTCCAATATTAGGTTATAAAAAGACTGCAGCTTTCAGCTCGAGTTTACTCTCTATCTCTCCTGGAAAGCTCACCCTGAGGGAAGCCAGCAGCCATGCTGTTAGACAGCCCTGTGCAGAGGTCCACAAGGTGAGAGACTGAGGCTGCCAAATGAATGAGCTTGAAAGTAGATCGCCCCTGGCCAAGCCTTCAGGTGAGACTGCAGCCCTGGCCAACAACTGACGATTATCCCTGTTTACCTGAGACTGACGGCTTTCCCAGGTCATGGGACTTCCAGTACTACATCTAGGACAGTCCTGGGTGAACTGGGATGGCTGGTCATCCTACTGACAGCTTGACTGCCTCCTCATGAAAGACCTTGGTCCAAAGGCACCCAGCTAAGCTATGCTCACATTGCTGCTGTTCTGAGGTAACATAGAACACAGCAACAGACAGCCCAGAAAGTGCTTCCCAAAAGGAGATATTAAATGGATGACGCACATGTGACAACTTCAGTGATCACCAGAAAGATGCAAGTTAAAATTACCACAAGCTATCACTATACTCCCACCAAAATGGCTAAAATTAGAAAGATAGTTGTCAAGATCAGTGGGGCAACTGGAATTCGCATGTTCTACTACTGGGAATATAAAATGGTATAACCATTGGGAAACTTGGGTGGAATCTACTAAGGCTGAATATACAGTAGTCCCCTGACCCATGGTTTCCGTTCCAGGGTCAACCTTCTGGAAGCAGATGATCCTCCTTCTGATGTATTGTCAGAAGGCCAACAGTAACCTAATGTCACAATGCCTACGTCATTCACCTCACTTCACCTCATCACATAGGCATTGTATCATCTCACATCATCACAAGAAGTGTGAGTATAGCACAAAAAGATATTTTCAAAGAGAGATCACATTTATATAACTTATTACAGTATATTATAATAATTGTTCTACTATTAGTTATTGTTGTTAATCTCTTACTGTTCCTAGTCTATAAACTAAACTTTATCATAGTTATGTATGCTTAGGCAGAAACATAGTATATGCAGGGCTTGGTACTAGCCATGGTTTCAGGCATCCACTGGGGGTCTTAGGACGTGTCCTTTGAGAATAAGTGGGGATTACTGTGTACATATCCTAAGTCCTACAACCCTACTCTTAGATATAGCAACAGAATACATCCTCTGTCCACCAGAAGACATGTACAAGAGTATTTATAGCTGAATAGGACCTTGGGGGGTCATTCACCCCCATTCCTCCCAGCCAACATGGAGGACATCACAGAGAAGAGGCAGAGGATGAGGAAAAACAAGGAAGACAGTCCTACCGGCAACAGAGGCCTCTGCTGGGCATTTTGTCATCTTTGTCTACAGCAAGCCTGACAGGATAAAACAAGAAACCGCATTCGAGCTACCGATCAAGAGAGCCAGGGGCTCAGATCTTCACCTGGCTGCTCTGAGAACGGACGAGAAACTTCTGCTCTCCCAGGCCCCTGGTCCTGTGAGAACTGTCATTTTCAAAGCTTTTTTTTCAACCCAGGGAAACTTCTATTCAAGCAACCTCTCCAGCTGAACCTGGGTCTATAAAAATGACCAAACTGGAGGGGCTCTAGTTGATCTGAAGGCTCTGCTCCCCCACAACTAGCTAAGCACCAACAAGCAGACCCAGAAAAGCCCCATATTTTCTGCGAGCCGCAGGAGTCCTGTGGCTGGGTTTTCTCTGCTGCACTTACCCCAGCTCTGGGCCCTGGACTATACCAGCCCATCATAGAGGGACAGTGCCTGCACAATGGAGGGGTCTGCCTTGGATCCTTCCTGGAACTCCTGCAGTGTCAGCTTCCCATCAGCGTTCTGTGAGCAGAGAGAGGCAGCTGAAGGTAGAGGGACAACCAGCCTCCAAGGACAGGGGCCTCTGGACTGGACCCTGGACACCCTTCCCCCAAGCCCAGCCCAGGACTGGTCCCAGAAGCTTCCAAGTTAGGTCAGGAGGGAGGCAATGCAACTCACTGGGTAAGGGGGTCGGGTATCAGACAGACCTGGGTACTTCCTGGCTGGGTGACCCTGGGCATGCGACCCACCTCTCTGGGTCTGTTTCCTCACCTCGGGATGGGAGCTAATTGCATGGCTTCCTCAGGGCACTGGGGTGAGCATTCTGTGAGCCCAAGATGTGCAAAGTGCTTGGAAACCTAGAAGCACCCCATAGTCCATAGTTGTCATTATCCCTACTGTTAATTCCCATAAATGGTGGTAAATCCCAAAGGGCTGAGAGCCAATGCATTTTTCTGGGGTCATTCTTAGAAGGGCATTTAAACCATTCCTAGAGCAGCCTATGCTGGACCCCAGGAGGCCTGAGAAGGGACTTCAGTGGGTCTCTTGGGGAAGAAGATAATTTGGGCCACAATGCCTTCCTCTGGAGCATCTCAAGGAAACCCGTGAGAGCAAAATAAAAAGGCCTGGAGACTTCCCACCCCACCACCCATGCCCCTGGAGGGAAAGTGATGGTGAGGGTTTCCATAAGCCCAGCAGTGCGCCCGGAACACTCCGGGTGTGCGCGCTTGACCTCCTGGGCTCCCCACAGCTGCAATGCAGACACCTGCTGCTCTGACCCCCATTTACCAGTAAGAAAACTGGGGCTCAGCCACCTACCCAGGGTCCATGGCTGGCAAGTGGGGAAGCCAGAATTCACACCCAGTCTGACTCCAGGGTGGGCTTTGTTTCCCAAAATAAGGGAAGCATGAATCAGCTGGATTTAAGGAGTGTGTGGCCGTGGCATTAAATAACACTGAGCCTCTTGTGAGAGGTAGCATTCCTTGCTCCACGCTGTGCACACATCTGCCCGTTATTATCAGGAGACCAGTGCAGCCTAAGCCCACGGACAGGCCCCTCGGACATGGCCTCATCTCCCTCTTCTAATTAAGGAAGTAGAGGCCTCAGGCTCAAAGCTTTCAGGACCAGCACTTGCATCTAGCCAGAGGGCAACGGTACACCCAATGTCACTGTGTTCTCTCATTTAGGGCAACGCATACTGGTTTTCCCTGCCGTCATGATATCAAATTTCCAATTAAAAAAAGGTTGTTTCAGTTTAAAAAAAAGAAGTTTGATATAAACAAGGGCTTCTTAACCTAGGGTTTGTAGCTAGAATTCAGCAGTTCTGTGAATGTAGGTAGGAAAAAGAAGGTCTGTCTTTTCACTAACTTTGAACTGAAATGTGACTTTTCCTTCCATGAAGAATGTAGGTGACGATCCTCAGCAGGCCCAGCAGACCCCTTGACTTTGTCAACTGTGGGGTCACGGCTGCTATGGCGTCAGTCACATGCATGTCACCACTCGGAAGCCACAGGGTGGGCAGGCTCACCGTTACATCTCAACAATGTGTTCATGAAGGAGAACTTACATGATACTACATCACAAAATTCTTCTTTAAAAATATTTCAATAGCTGTATTTTAAAATAATTAACTTCCTTTTTGATCCTATAGATTGTATTTGATTCACTTAAATTATTCTGAGAAGTCCATAGACTTCTCCAGAATGCCGAAGGGGTCCACGGCAAAACATAAAATGGTCAAGCATCTTAGTTGACAAAAGACATCTTACTAATGCCTCTGGATGTTTGCTAGGGATGGCTGCGGCCTGGTGACCTCACACCAGGCCGTATGGCGGCATCTATGGGAGGCGGAAGCCCCACCCCCAACACCTTACCTCTCAGGTCAAGGACCAGCTCTGGCCTCACCTTGTCCATCATGGCGAAGATCCGGTCCACCCTCTTCTCGGGGGTGTTCTCCTCCTCGGGGAGCTCCACGGTGTTCCCCTGCCAGCGACAGATGAGGTGGCGGGTGGGCTCCTGACCCTCCAGGCTTTGGGTTCTTAACCAAAGATCTGGGCTGGTTCCCAATGAGGATGCCTCTCCCTGCCACTCCCCACCTTGCCTGTCATCTCCACCACTCTGTTCTGGAACATGCCACCCACCCCTCTGTCACCCCAGCCCCTGCCTGCCTTCCCAAGGCACACAGTGACCCTCACCTGGCCAACTCTTAACCCAGGTAGGAGAGTGGCCACATGGGGTGGTTCCTCCAGACCAGGCCTAGGCACTAGAGTTGATGCCCTCCTGAGACCCCCTACCCCACAGGACCCAGGCCTCTCACCACCATCTGGTAAATGGCATCCACAATGTCCAGCATCTCGTTCCTGGTGATGTAGCCATCATTATCCAAGTCGTAGAGCTTGAAGGCCCCTGCAATCAACCAGCCAGGGTGGAGTTACCCCCGGCCCAGAGCAGGGGAACCTCAGCCACTCCCTTCTGCCCTCTACACTTCAATAAACAGTCGGGACCTCCGGCCCCGTGACTCACCCAGTCAGTGGATATTTACATCAGGACAGATGGGGACTCACACATACACACACAACACAGACACATGCACCATTTAAACAGGGGTTTAAAATTAAAAAAAACAACAACTAAAAGTCAAAAGGGGAGGGCATTGGGTCTATAAGAGCAGAGACCTCAGAGGCTGGAACTGAAGAGGGGAGGACTGTGGCCCAGGAGGAGTCATGGCGCCCCCCTCTCCTTCCTCCCAGCAGTCTCTGCCTCCTCTCCACCCACACGCTGTCCACAGTTACCCACCACCCTGCTACAGTCAGCTCAGAAAATACAATTATACACCCCAGGGTGGGGGTAGTTAGCTTTTGCTTGAATAAAAGCTTCCTTTATTCCTAAAAAAAAATTTTTTTAAGAAAAAGAAGCTGCAGGGTTTTGTTGCCGATGTAGTGTGAGTGTCTCAGTAGTGGTGAGCTCGGAGTCCCTTTTGAGAACCCCGTTCCAGAGGTGCCTGCACCTTCTCCCGGCTCCATGTTTCTCTCATCCCTCCCCTGCCTGACCTCCTCCCTCAGCCAATTCTTACCCTGCCCAGCTCCCAACTCAAACATAGCTGGTTACTCTCCATCAACCCTCCAATCTCTCTTCCTGCCTCGGTTGCAATTCTACAGGAATTAGATAATATCCCCATGCTAGACAGACAGTCATGAGAGCAGGTGCTGGTCTAACTGCCCTGTGGATTCCTGGCCTCCGGCCCTTGAGAAATACAGGCCATGTTCCGACAATATCTGCTGGGTGAACAAGTGACTAAGAGAATGAATGAGATCAGTCAGCAGAACAGCAGCCATCCAAGTGATGGAGCCAGCCCCGCGACCGGGTCTTTCAGCTCCACGCTGCACTGTCCATGGTCCCAGGCCTGCGCCCGCTTCAATGTCACCTCCGCTACCGCCCCGTCTGTCCGCCCCACCCAAGTAAGCCACAGTCCTCCCGCACAGCCCCTCCTGCCCAGGGAATGTCCTGTGACCTGGAAAGGCAGGGCGTCTAAGCCACTCTCCCAGCCCTCGGCAGACGGCGGCCCGGCTCTCTGCCCTCCCCCAGCCTGGGACAAGGTGACAGAGCCCAGGGTATGACTTACAGCGCAGCTTCTCGTCCAGCGTTCCCCTCGAGGTCACCGACAGCGCCTGGATGAACTCAGAGAACTCAATCCGGCCGTCCTGACAGGAGAGGGGGCAGAGTGGTCCACCTGGCCAGCCGGATCTTGGGCAGGCAGTGACAGGCCGCCGCAAGCACCAGACACCCGTGGCCAAGGGACACCCAAGTGGAGGGAGAGTGAAGGGCCAGGGGATGAGAAGGAATGGAGGCAGGAAGAGAGGAGGGGTAGAAATGGGACAGTTGGGCGGGAAGAGCTGAGGCTGAAGGGGGTGCCCAGCTCCACACGTGATGGGAGAGAGAGCCAGAGGGACCGCCAACAAGCCTGCACCCCTCTGGGCAAGAGCCCCCTGGGAACCCCTTTCCCCTTGGCCCAAACCACAGGCCCCGAGGCTGTTGGAGAAGGCAGGGCTCCGGACTGTTTCACCCCACCTATTTGTTTTACAAATAAGGAAACTGAGGGCCAGGGAAGGAAGGCAGGGCTCTTCCCAGGGCCAGGCAGTGTCACTTGGGGTGGTGCACGCGGGGAGAAAGTCAGGGTTGGACAGCATGGAAACAACCCAAGTGCCCAACAGCAAGGTGTGTGCAAATGAGTTACACTCAGTCTGGGAAGAATGCCACGTGGGACAGAGTCCAGAGGACTGTGGACACCCCATCAGTGGATACACCAATTGGCCATCCCCAAGAGGGGACACACGCTACGACAGATAAATATGATGCTGAGTGAAAAAAGCCAAGCACGGAAGATCCATATTGTATGAGACTCAGAGCCTCAGTTTCCTCATCTGCAAACTGGGGGAGTCAAAGAACATACCCCACAGATAGATGGTTATAAAGCCTCCTAAAAGTAATTGGTGAAAAGGACCTAGCACATAGTAAATGTTCAGTAGATTCAGTTAGGATTACAAATCCTGTTACTACCCCTGGAGGCATTTACATTTTGTGCTTATCAGGTAAAGATCAAAACACACATGTGTGTGCACATGTAGTATCCATGCAAGTATGTGTGCATGGTATGTGTGTAGCTATACATATCTCTGTGGTGCATGTGTGTACATTGTGAGTCTGCACTGTATACATGTGCACATGTCTGTGTACACTGAGAGTAATGTGTGTTTATGTGTGTGTGTATGCATGCATTTGTGTGAGCCTATGTATACCTGTGTGGGTATGCATGCATGTTTGTGTGTGTGTGCATATGCATTTGTGTCCGTATGTGTGTGTGTGTTCCTTCTCAGAAGGGAACAGCAGCAGGAGAGAGTGGGTGTGGAGAGGCCGTGGGTTCCTACGGGAGCTGAGCAGGCTGCCACTGGAGGGAGGGCACCCCAGGCCAGCACAGTCCACTGTCAATCCCCAGCTCACCTTGTTTTCATCAAAGACGTTAAAAACAAATGTGGCGAATTTGGTGGGGTCTCCAAAGGGAAAGAACTGCTTATAGATCTTCTGGAAGCCCGCTGCGTCCAGCTGCCCGCTGGGGCAGTCCTTGATGAAGCCTTTGTACCTGCAGGTAGCCGGCCAGGTGAGGGGGGGTAAAAGAGAAGCAGACATCACCCACCTGCCAGGAGCCCCTGCCCTGCGCCCTGGGAGGTGTGAGTTCCTGTTCGGGGAGACCACCCCACAGGGGTCATGGGCAAAGACCTGAAACTATAGGCATGGGCTCACTCCGCCTCTGCCTCTTGCTAGCTGTGTGGTCTGGGACAGGTGTCTGCACCTCTCTGAGCCTCATCTGTACAAGGGGGCTAAGAGCTGCCATATGAATTAACCAAGATACTACGCATAGAGCGCTTGGCCACTCAGCCCCGTGGGCCACACAGGGCGGCTAGACAAAATCCACACGAACAACTACCCGCAGCCGTGCTCTTGTGCTGGGCACTCCTGCCTTCCACTCCTTCCCCACGGAGCCCCTCCTGCCACCACCTAGCCAGGCAGGCTGGTGGTGCTAGCGGGGCTGGTGGGCAGAGCCACCATATGGGGCCGGCAGCTTGCTCCTCCCACGCACCTGCACCCCCAATACGCACACACTCCCTGCCCCGCCTGTTCCCAGGGAACAGTATAACCAGACACAAAGCCATGCAGCAAGCTTGGAGGGCACCCTAGTTTGTTCCAGCTGGATTTGTCCACCCTGTATTCCAGCACAGGACCCTCCAGACACCCAGCCAGCTGATGGCAACATAGCTTTGAGGTCCAAATCCCAGCGCAGCCATTTGCTAGCTATGCAACCTCAGGCAAGTGTCTTCACCTCTCTGGGCCTCAGTCTCCCCATGTAGGGACAGTTATCACACCCATCTCGTTGGGATTGGGTGAGATGATGTAGTAATATGCTTGGAAGAGGGCTGGACATAAAAAATAATCAATAGCATAATTGTTAGTACTGCTTTAAGCCAATTCATGAATTGGCTCCCAAGTGTAGTTCAGCAACTCCAACTGGGACATCCATTCCTCTGAGGATTCCCAGCACAAAGGTAAGCCAGAGCGAGGGATCAGCAATTACCAACCAGCAGCTAGTACCTCGCTGGACCACCCTCTGCTGGGGACTTGGCAAACCTCCTTGTTCAGAGAGAGGAAGACTTGCATGTCCTCGTGGCCCAGACTGGAACGCAAATGCTGAGACGCTGGGTGGCTGGGGACGTGCACCTGTCCTACAGCTCTCTGCCCTGAGACCCACGAGAGAGTCCACTCTCCCTCCACATCTGGGGAGAGGATCCGGGAGGACCGAATTTGAAGTTGCTGGTGGCGCTGTGACTGGGTCCACACACAGAGGGGCACGGAGAAGCCACCGCCCCCTGCCCGTCAGAAGACAACCTTAGGGGTCTGGGATGGCCACTGTGTGTGCAAGGAACACCTGGGTACTCAGGAAGCCTAAACGATGGAGGTCGGATGTTAAAAAGAAAACAAGACATCAGCCATTCCTTAGGGGTGAAGATGAGGCAGGGAGGAGACAGGAAGATGCCGTGGGGTGTGGGCTTCCTTCCCAGGGTCCAGCTGGGGTGGGCACCCACTGACCCGGCAGCACCCACTGCAAGTATGAGGTGGTGAGAGGCCAGGCCTCTGTGCCCCACCCTGCTGTCCTCCGGGGCCCCTCAAGGGAGTGGAGGCCCAGGGAGGCCCACCCAAGGTCAGGGACTAGGGTCAGGTTCCCATCCCCCTCAGGTGGGATCTTTGACAACAGCCCAGAGCCAGGCACTAAGCTCAGCCTCCAGGGGGCTTCCTCATGCAGCTGCCCCCTCACCCTGCCCAGTGGGCTCAGTGACGCCCACTTCACAAATGAAGGCATGAAGGCACAGAGCTTGGGCATCTCCCACAGCAGGTACCGGGAAGGGACTCGGCCCCCACAGGCCTCTCCCCTTAAAGCCCCCCTCAGCTGGTGCTCCAGGCTCAAATCTCCAGACCTGCGCCAGGATGCAGAGCCAGGGAGAAGGAGAATTTCGGGGACAAGGTCTTCTCCGTGACCCCAGGCCCCAGGCCAGAAGGGGTCCCTGGGCAGGAGGAGGTGCCAGGACTTGGCGGTCCACGTGGGGCGCCCTGCACAGTCCCGGCTCACCCTGCACTGCCGGGAGAGGGGCCATCACTTCCCCAGGGCTTCTCGTTTCCCCACCAGGGATGTGTGCACTCCAGTGACTCCAAGAGATTGTTAAAGACAAAGGAGAAAACAAGAGGCGCCCAGAGGCCTCTCCCGCGCCAGCCCCGCGGGGCTCACAAGCGCTAGGCCGGCAGTGGGGGTCCTGCCATATCAGTGGGGGTGGGTGGGCACAAGGAGGCAGGCCTCAGTGGGGGGTCTGTCCTGTTATCCCTGCAGAGGCTGTCACTGTCTGCCAGGGCCCCAGGAAGCCCACCCTCCAGGGCAACGTCCACTCGGGGTTGGTGCAGCCTCGTGGCCCTGCCTCATTGGCCACTGCCCCCACATCCCACACCCAGCCACACTTTCTAGAACTGGCCATGCCATCTCCTGCCTCCAGCCTCTTTACCCGCAGGCCCCTCTGCCTGCCGAGCACATCCTCCTTCCCTTCATCCACTCACCTACCAGGTCCCAGCTCAGATGTCACTTCCTCCAGGAAGTCCACTCAGGCCCCCGGCAGCCCTCTTTGCCCATCCCACCACATTGAGACCACACTGTATCCTTGCCTCCAGGCTGTGTCCTCCACCCAGCTGTGAGCTCCCTGGCACCCCGGAGCCCCAGTGCCCAGCACAGGGCCTAACACACAATGTGGGTTTGGTAAATGTTTGCCCAGTGAGCTGCACGAATGAATGAACACACGAACTGCCAGACAGGGCAAGACAGAGTGAGAGCTCAGGTGCCTGGGGTCTTCTTCCTGAGCCCTGGGGACCCTGGTCGGAACATGAGAGCCCTGTGCAAATGGCTAGAGAACCACTGATACGCTCCTACCCCTCTGTGGGTTGAGGGCTAACCATGGGCCCAGAGAAGTAAAGAGACTAGCCCAAGATCACACAGGAGGTTAGCAGCAGAAACGGCTCAGACCTGGGGCTCCTGCCTCCCAGGCTCCCCTCGGGGAGCTGGGCAGTTCCACCCCTGTGGAAACACCTGGACAAAGGACCTGCTGCCCAAAAAGGCATGACCCCATTGCTCATCATCCTGCCTCACTGGGATCTGAGCTGCCCGGACACCCCAGCTGCCCCCAGGTCCCCAATTCTCCCTGCAAATCGTCAAAGTCCCCACAGTGTGATCCTGAGGGGCAGCCCACCCCTCACCCACTGGGTAATCGGGATGCCCCTCTCCCCACTGAGTACCAGGGGGACCTGCAGCCTCATAATGAACTTCATGCCTAGGACGCCCAGGACTGAGCAACATGACTCCATCTGCCACCCCCACGACCTGGCCTCCGGTTCCAACAGGCCTGGACCTCCTCCATCTCCCCCCGCCAGTGCCCCCCTCTCTCCTGCAAATATGTTGCTGCCGGGAAACAGCTCGAGGGCGCTGGTGCCCTCCTCTGGGGCCCTGTCTTGTCCCCTGTGAGAGGCCTTGAGCTTTCCCCTCCCCGAAATGCCTCTTGGCTTCCTGTTGGTAAAATAAGTGGCTCAGATGAAATCCGGGTTCTCTACCCTCACAACACTAACATCTGGGGCTGGACAACTCCGGGGGATGCTGTCCCCCAAACGGTAGGATGCTCAGCGGTATTCTTGGCTTCAACCTGATAGATGCCAGTAGCACCTGCCCTCGAGTCATGACGACCCACAGTGACTCCAGCCATTGCTAAGTGCCCAGAGGCAGAACTGCTCCACTGAGAACCACTGGACTAGCTGGTCTCTGGGGAGCCCCCCAAGCTTTGGGGCGTGTCCACCAGAGGTGCTTGCCTTCCCGATGGTCTGAGATCTGAATGACAGCTGCCATGAGGGCCTACTGCGGGCCAGGCACAGGGCACATACTTTCCAGACACCATCTCACCGTACGGGTCCAACCAGCCCAGGAGGCAAGGACTATGATGGCCATCTTACAGACAGGAAAACTGAGGCTGGGGCGTCTAAGTCCCCTCCTGGCTCAGGGCTTCACACAACATCTCTTTTGCTCAGCCCACTCTTTCCCTCAGGGAAGCCACTTTGGCCGCCCTCGCCCGGGAACACAGACTCCTGGCACCTGTCCCTGGCCTGGGCTGGCAGTGCCTCGCACAGCTGGGCCTAGAGAATCACCTGTGCAGCCGTGTGAAGGTGGGCCAGTACGCGCACCTCACAGCCCGCCCAGGCAGGGACGGCATCTTCCAGGTCACCCCTGAATCTGCAGGGCCCTGCGCGGCGCCTGGCACTTCGCAGGTGTTCAGTAAATGTTGAACAGAGTTGTATCCTGTTGGTGCTGGACGGGGAGAGAGGGCCGGGCTCCCGCATCATGCCCACCAGGCCCGAGGCCCTCAGATGGGCTGCTCTCCTCAGCACCTTCTGCTCGATTCCAGGCCCAGGGTCAAGTAACAGGAGTCCCAGCTGGTCACTGGTTGCTGGCACACGGCAGGCAGGGGAACAGGCACAGAAATCATCCTGTCGCCATAAGTCTCACTGAAAACCAGCCACTTGGGGTGACAAGCAGAGTCAGGATTTTAGGGCGGGATCCTGGGGCCCAGCCCCAGAACCTCCAGGCATGACAGAGGACGGATGGCCCCGGGAGTCTACCACGCAGGCCCCTCTGTGACCTGTCACCCAGGAGGGCACCCACGTCAGACAAGTGCTTCAAGGGTGCAGTGGGGGGAGCCCAGTCTCATTATCAGTGGCAATAGCAAGCTCTATGTATATTGCTTCACTGGCTGCACTGAGCACGCAGGAATTCTGTAACATGAAAAAAGAGTTTATATTTTTTAAGTTTAAAAACTGAAAAGGAAGGCCTCAGGCTTCCAAATCAGACCTGGCTAGATGCCAGCCCCATCCTTGACCATGTGTGACCCTGGGCGGGTGACTTTCCCTTTGCGAGCTTCGGTTTCCTCATCTGTGAGATGGGAACTGATAGAGCACCTGACTGAGCCTCAAGAAACATTGTGGATGACAAAGCACGTCCGGGACACCTGCTGTATGCCAGCCACCCCCAAGGACTCCCCCACACTAGAGCTGGAGATGCCACGGACAGCTGCCCCCCTACCCCCTGGGGCGTGCCCTGCCTGCTATCCCAAGGAGGAGATTCCAGAACACTCGCCCCAGAGGCCCCAGCTCTGGCCCCAGGAAGTCCTGCCCAATCCCCCGCCTCCTGGTACCTGGGCAGGCCTTTTGGGGGGTGCAAAGCCCCCTGATCCCCCTCCCCACCCAACTGCTCAGCCCAAGGCACTTATACAGAGGGCCACCCCTCTCACAGTCTTCATGGTTAGATGGCAAATTTTGTTATGTATCGCCACATTTTTTAAAAATCTAATTGAAAGCATTACAGAATATTCTCAATAGGTATGGAAATATCAAATGCAGTAGTTTGGTATGTCATAGCATGTGACACAGGATACAAGTCCCGGATAAGAGGAGTTGTTTATAACCATACAAATCAATGAACCATTAAAACAATCAGCCTGCACCCACTAAAAAGTCAGCAATTTAAAAAAATTATTGCAGCTGCTGGTGGGAATGCAAATTAGTTCAACCATTGTGGAAAGCAGTATGGAGGTTCCTCAAAAGACTCAAAATAGAAATACCATTTGACCCAGGAATTCCACTCCTAGGAATTTACCCTAAGAATGCAGCAGCCCAATTTGAAAAGGACAGATGCACCCTATGTTTATTGCAGCACTATTTACAATAGCCAAGAAATGGAAGCAACCTAAGTGTCCATCAGTAGATGAATGGATAAAGAAGATGTGGTACATATACACAATGGAATATTATTCAGCCATAAGAAGAAAACAAATCCTACCATTTGCAACAACATGGATGGAGCTAGAGGGTATTATGCTCAGTGAAATAAGCCAAGCCGAAAAAGACAAGTATCAAATGATTTCACTCATATGTGGAGTATAAGAACAAAGAAAAAATACTGAAGGAACAAAACAGCAGCAGACTCACAGAACCCAAGAACGGACTAATAGTTACCAAAGGGAAAGGGACTGGGGAAAATGGGCGGGAAGGGAGGGATAAGAGGGAAAAGGGGGCATTACGATTAGCAAATGTAATGTTGGGGGGGCACGGGGAGGGCAGTACAACTCAGAGAAGACAAGTATTGATTCTATAGCATCTCACTACGCTGATGGACAGTGAGTGTAATGGGGTTGGTGGGGGGGACCTGATGAAGGGGTAGTTTAATAATCGTAATATTGCACATGTAATTGTAAATTAATGATAATAAAATAAATTATATTGAAAAAAAAAATTATTGCAGAAAACAAAAAGGTGCAAAAACCAAACTACGCCCACAATGCTGTAGCTAGATCGGCCTTTTCTTTTATGAAGTAACATTATTTAATAGGATTTCAGAGATATTTTTAAGTAATCTTTTTATTGAAGTATAAAGAAGACATTTAATTATTTCTGTACCTGTCAGTAGTCTTGAAATCTTATTCAAGAACAAGGTTCTTAACTCTCTGGGAGCCAGAGACCCCTTGGAAATTAGATTAAGTGTGGGAAAGGGGTGCAGTCCCTGAGCACCGGGCACTGGATTCCTGGGCACGTGAGTACAGGTTTTTGATATGATGGATTTTGCGAACAAGCTATTCGTGACAGGGTGGAGAGAGAGGAGAAATCCTGGATTCGACAACTGCATTCTTACACTTCTTTAAAAGGGAAAGGAAAAAAAGAAATGTGACATTTCATAAAAGCACTGGAGGCTGAATGACACAAAACCCTCCCGGCTGGATGATGGGTTTCCCTTCCGCATATCTCTTGCTCCTCCCCACCCCGGCTGAGCCAGCCTGGGGACCGCCTATGAGCCCAGGGGACCCAGGGCGCCTGGTCGCCTGAGTCCCTGCTGCCCCCAGTGCCCACTGCTGGCCGGGCACACAGCAGGTGCTCAGTAAAGACTTACTGAACAAGCGAATGAATGCTCACTGCGACACATGGTCCAGCTCCAGCGCAGCTGCTTGTTCTCCCAGGGCCCAAATCAACCCCCCATGCTGCCAGGACCTCCCTTCCCCAAAGGCTGCTGCCCACAAGCCCTTTCCAGGATTCAAGCTCTCAGTTCCCATGGAACTTTGTCCTGTGGGGCCCAACTTGAAGCAAGCCTACAACCCCCTCCGTGCCGAGAGGGAAGTATTACAGCAACTGTTTTCTGCAGCATGAAAGATGGGGAAGAAAGAGATAGATGCATAAATAATAAAGCATAACCCCCAGCTGCAATCAGTTAATGCAGCTGGGACAATCGCTCCGCCATTATCTTCTCAAACTCCCTCCCGTGGCCTTCCCCCCCGCAGAGCTCCCCGGAGACCTGACTTCAGGGATCCTAGACAAGGGTCCCAAACACATCCACGAAGAAAAGGCCTCTTTCTCCTCCCCTCCGCATCCCCCTGCTGTCTTCAGCTTTGAGGGGTTGCCCAGGGCAGGAGCCAGCAGGAGTGAGCCCAGGAGCCTGGGCCAGGGCACGCACACACACACGCCCACACACACACACACACACACACACACACTGGGCCAGGGAGAGGGAGTGAATGGGACCCAGACCGTGCGTGCGTGCACACACACATACACACACGCACGCACACACAGCTGCTGCAACGAGGGAAAGTGTCTCCGCCCCTCAAGTTTCTTCAGAAAATTTGGAAAATAGGAAATATAAGAGAAAAAAGGTACCCACCACGCATGACGCCACCCCCCAGCACACCCACTGCCGGCCTCCGGTGGGCTTCTTTCCCATCTTCTTTTCCCTCTGCGTGCTTTCTTCATGGAAGAGGAGGCGGCCCTATTGTGCCCAGCTGGTCCACTCTTCCTTCCCCAGGCGGTAGCAATTTCAAAGCATTTTTAAGGGCCCGGGATCTGCTGCAATTTCTTAATCAGCCCCCACTGTGGCTCCTGATCTTCCACGGTAACGAATGGGGCTCAGGGTGGGAACAGAGATGGTCAAGAGCCAGGGGGTGGGGCTGGGGCCCTGGCTGGCTGCAGACCCCAGCAATGGCCTCACCTCTCAGCCTCCAGCCTTGCTCGGCCAAATGCAGGTGGCTGCATGGCGGCCCACAGCTGGGAGCGGCTGCAATGAAGCCGCAGGGCGACCGCCTGTGGACCTGGTGCGGAGTGTCCAGCTGGCGCTGGCCCAGGCATCACATGGCAGTGGCCGGGCCTGTGCGCCTGACAGTGTGGGGTCTGGGCACCCCCAGAGAACCTGGGAGCCCACCGGCACCAAAGCCTGAGTTCTAATCTTAGCCCTGCTTCTGCTAACTGGGTGGCCCAGGACAAGTCACACACACAGTAGAGCCCTGGGCCTGGCTCCCTTCCTGGGCAGCAGCTATGAAACGTCAGCCCCGAAACAAGACAATCCTTTCTCCTGCTGGAGACATAGGCTGGTCGGTCGGGGCAGACCTTCCCCAGGAGGTGACATGGGAGCGGAGACGCCAAGATCTCAGAACAGAAGGAACAGCAGGGACGGAAG